>JAMPIV010013819.1:0-200782 GCA_024509875.1 Oreohelix idahoensis
GAAGCTTATACCAGGAAAACAGTACATAGTGAAGAACGAGATGGAAAGCTAAACATCTGATATGCTGGGGCATCTCAGAGCACAGATGGTCGGGCCAGGGACACTTTTCGATTCCATCAGGAGGAACATTCATATACTCAGGCAAAGAGAGAGGAGGTCAGAGCGGCGTCGGCTTCTACCTGTCTAAAAGGACAGCTGCCGCCCTATTAGGATCTAATCCCATAAATGACCGCATTGTCAAAATCAGACTGAAAGGAAAAAGAAGGAACATCGCAATTATACAAACATATGCGCCAAACATCAGCAGTGCTGAGAGAACAGGGAAATTGAAGATTTTTACAATGAACTGCAAAAATGCATTAGAGAAAGCAAATAAGCAAGATATTAGGATAATAATGGGAGATTTTTAATGCCAAAGTTGGAAACGAAAGATTAGAACATGAAAAAAGATAGTGAAAGGATGTTATGGATTGGGCCAGAGAAATGAGAGTGGAGAACGCTTGACAACATTCTGCTAGAAAAACAACCTAGTATCACGAATACTCTTTTTATGCAAACACCCTAGAAGACTATATTTACATGGGACGACCACCGGACGGAAAAAGCAAGAACCAAATAGATTATATCTTAATACAACAAAGGTGGCGATCTTGTATCTCATCCATCAAGACGTTCCCAGGAGCAGACTGTGACTCCGACCATGAACTTCTTTGCTGCAAACTTCAAGATCAAATTGAAAAAAGTCGTTACAAGCGACAAAGTAATACGTTATGACACAAGCGCCATACCAGAAGAGTACAGTGTCGATATTCAGAACAAATTTGACATTCTTATGGCAGTACAGGAGGAAATGACACCAGATGAACTTGCTAATAACATCAGAGATGTATATATTACAAATGCACAGAGGTTAATTCCTAAAAGAAGTATAAAGAGACGAGAATACATCTCAGACGAAACACTGAAGTTGGTGGTAGAGAGAAGAAAAAATGAAGTCCAAAAAAGATACAGAAAATCAGGAGTTGTACAAGGAATACACAAAGCAGATTAAAAAACGAGTCAGACAAGGACAAACAACAATACATAAACGACACCTGCAGGAAAAATAGAGGGAAATGCGCGAACAGGGATTGAGTAAGAATATGTTTTCTGAAGTAAGAACATTGAAAAAACAGCAACTTTAAATCATCACCCCGAGCAATAAACGACAAGAAAGGCGACACTCTAACAGAACGTAAAGATATTCTGAACAGATGGAAGGAGTACTGTCAAGAAATGTATACGGAAATAAACAAAGCGGCAGATAACAACGTCATGAATGAAGCGGAACGTGAACCAGAACCTACCATAGAGGAAGTCCGGAATGCAATCACACACTTAAAAAGTGGAAAATCTCCTGGTTGTGATGAAATAACAGCTGAAATGATACAGGCAGGAGGAGAAGGCAGCGCTCGTATATACCATGCATTATGCTGCAAGATCTGGCAAAGCGGAATTTGGCCCAAGGAATGGAAACGATCAATTTACATACCCTTGCCAAAAAAGGGCAACCTGAAACTGTGCACAAACTACAGAACTATAGCTCTTATAAGCCATGCCAGCAAAATACTTTTACAAATCATAATGAAAAGGATGCAACAAAAGCTAGAAACAGAAATAAATGAAGTACAGGCGGGTTTTCGACCAGGTAGAGGCACTAGAGATCATATATACCAGATCCCGGAAATCAGATATGCTGACGACACAGTCCTCCTATCGACCAACCCAGAAGGACTTGAACAATTACTTCTGTCCACCAAAAAACACAGCGAGGCCCAGAATCTATACCTAAACACCAAGAAGACCAAAGTATTGACAACAGCCAAAGTAAAGACCAAACCAGAAATTGAAATTGATAACGAAGAACTGGAAAGTGTCAATGAATTCGAATACTTAGGATCAATCATTAACAGCTCTGGCGACTGTGCAGTAGAAATTAAAAGAAGACTTGCAATTGCCTCACATAAACTAAGACAGATGAAAAACCTATGGCAAGGCACAAACAAAGAAACAAAGTTACAACTGATCAGAGCATGTATATTCCCAGTAGCAACATACGGCTGCGAGACTTGGACACTCAATAAAACAGTTGCAAAAAAGATTACATCATTCGAAATGAAATGCTACAGAAGGATGTTGAGAATACCCTGGACAGCAAAAAAGACCAACAGAGAAGTACTGCACTCACTAAACGTACAGGAACATTGGCTCCTAAATACCATCGCAATAAGGAAGCTGAAATTTTTCGGTCATATAAAAAGACATAATAGTCTGGAAAAAACAGTGATGGAAGGCATGGTCCCTGGAAAAAGGGGAAGGGGTCGACCTAGACGACGGTGGACCCAGGACATCACAGAGAGTCTGAACTTGTCTTTGGCTGATGCAGGTCGACTTGCCCAGAATCGTGATGCGTTCAGAGCAGCTGTAATGGAGACAACGTTCTGGAAAGAATATGTCACATGATGATGATTTATAACTCCATAATATTTCATATGTTCTGACCAACAAACATTTGGTTCAGAACAAATAAATTTAACAAAAGATTTAATATTTAAAACTAAAACAGCCTGAGTTAGTTCAGTGTGTTATAAATTTTATTATTATTATTAGACTTATTAAATATCTGTGTGTGTGTGGGTAAACTACTACAACACATTACATTTCAGTACCCTAGACTTTTAACGTAGCTACATTCATATTAGTAGAAAAAAAAGATATGTTTGAGGTCGTAAGTGGTAGTAAGAAGGGCCTTCTGTAATTCGCATCAACATTTATCTCAGGAGCCTTCACAGCTGACCTCATTCATTACACTAGGTAACATCTCAACCATACAATACCATCAAAAACCACTACAAATGTTGGGGCCTTGTCCAGGGATATTTAGATAATCATAAATATTAGAATCTCCTAGTGGGGACAAATTGTAAAAATTTAAAAGTGTCCCTTAAAAAAATAAAAATGGAAAATCAAAGTTGGTGAATCTTCACAGCCAGTTAATTAATTAATTAATTAATCAGAATTACCTGTCATTAGATAAGTAGAATTACCTGTCATTAAGTAATTAGATTTACCCTGGTCAGTGTTATTTTGTATGATGGCTGACCTGGCAAAGTTCAGATCAGCTGCTGTGCTAACGGCGAAGGAAATGGGAATGGATGGTCAGGTTTTAATTCAGTATGTAACTGCTGAATGTGACAAGTATATTGAAAGGGAAGATAGGAGGTTAGCTGAAGAGAAGAGGTTACAAATTGAGGCTGATAAAGAACTTAAGAGGCTGCAGATTGAGGCTGACAAAGAGGCTAAAGCATTAGAGGCAGAAGAAAAACGACAGCAAAGGGAGGCAGAAGATAGAAGGTTGCAAAGGGAGCACGAATTACGACTAAGGGAGATGGAATTACAAGGCCAGGCTCCTGAAAATGGTGCCAGCCCTTTTGCCTCAGATGCTACGCCCAGTCTGGGAGCCTCAAACTCAGCTATGGGGTTTCATTTAGACCATTTTGTTGAAAAAGACGATGACATCGAGGGGTACCTCAGTCGTTTTGAGTTATTAGCTACTACATATGGGTTAGAGAGAGAGAGGTGGAGTTTAAAGTTATCACAGGGATTGAGAGGTACTTCTTATGAAGTCTTCGCAAAAATGAACAGAGAAGACCAAGACAATTATGACATGCTAAAGCAGGCTTTGTTATTAAGATACGAAAAAAATGGTGAATTTTACCGTAAGAATTTTAGAAATGCCAAACTGTTGTCTGGGGAGACATACCACCAATTCTCTGCCAGACTGGAAACCTATTTGGAGAAATGGACTGCTCTGGGGAAGACCCAAGATCTTAAAGAAATGATCATGATAGAGCAATTAAGAGAGTCCATGGCTCCAGACTTGAGAAAATTTCTCATGGAACAAGGTGCAGAGAGGTTGGGGGAGGTTTTAAATGTCGCTGAGAGGTATCAGGCAGCCCAGGCAGAGGTAAGTGGCACTAAAAAAGAAGCACATAGAAAATTTTAAAGCTCCACAGCAATTTAATAAATTTGATAACCGAGAACAGGGTAATAAAGGCAGGACAAACTTTGATAGGCCAAGAAATGACTATCGTGACAGAAACTCACAGTTCAATGACCAAAAATATAATGAAAGAAAACCGTTAAACCAAGGAAAAAGATGGTGCAAATGGTGTAAGAAAGACAACCATAACACCGAATTTTGTAGAAGGAAACCTTCAAACATTGCTGCAATGAAGTCGGGGACTCAAAGATTAAAGGTTAATCCTAATGGACAGCAGGAACCTTATCACCCCCCAGTTTGTGAGGATGTTATTTGTAATGGGGTCACCATAAGGTGCCTTTATGATACAGGTTTGGATTATGATTCAGTTGTGAAGTCTAGCCTAGTGGACCCAAGTCAGTATACCACAGAAACAGTGGAAATACAAGGGGCGACTAAGGACATACCACTCATGACACTTCCCATCGCAAGGATAACGGTGAAAACTCGCTATGTGGAAGGAGAAATCAGAGCAGCAGTGATAGATGAACCAATCTACCCTCTGATATTGGGGTGTAGGTACGTCTTCTTGGGGAATCCCGAGAGACCTGTGATCATGGCGACAGTACAGACCAGGTCACAGAAAAAGGAGGAAGAAGGTGAACCTATAAATGCTCATCCAGAGGAGATGAGGAAGGCGCAGGCTGAGGATAGGACACTCAAGCCATGTTTTAAAAAATTGCCCAAATGCCACACACCTCCAAGCAAAGGAGAATACTTTATGAAGAACAAATTATTATATAGGAAGGCCGGAACTGGAACAAATGGTCACAACCAGCTGGTTCTTCCCACTTCATATAGGGATAAAGTGATGGAACTCGGGCATGCGATTCCCTTCAGTGGTCACATGGGGATCAGCGCCACAGGACAGCGTATAGCTTGTCATTACTTCTGGCCAGGGATAACGGAGGATATAAAAAGATATGTCAAATCCTGTCCAGAATGTCAAAGGGTAGCTCCAAAGCACTGGACTGCTCCTGCAACTCTAGGGGAAATGCCCATAGTGGGAACACCTTTTGAGAGGGTTGCAGTGGATATTGTGGGACCTCTCACTCGGACCAAGAGGAGGAACAGTTACATCCTTACTCTGGTGGACACTTGTTCTATGTGGGGAGAGGCGGTAGCCCTGCCATCAATTGATTCAAAACATGTAGCAGAGGCACTACTTACAATATTCACAAGATTAGGATTCCCGCATCAAATCTTGACTGATAATGGCTCACAGTTCAAGGGGAAACTAACGGAAGAAGTTTTTAAGCTATTTCAAGCCAGACACTTTCATTGTAGTCCGTACCATCCACAAGGGAACGGCCAGGTAGAGAGGTTCAATGGGACTCTCATTTCTATCCTGAGGAAGCTGGCACACGAAAAACCGGATCTGTGGGATCAATTCCTGCCCGCCGCGTTGTTTGCGTATCGGGAGGTACCACATAGTTCAACCGGGATGGCTCCCGCAACTCTGCTATTTGGGAGGCCAATAAAAGGTCCATTGGAAGCTTTATTAAGGACCTGGACAGATGAGAAGGCAGAAGAGACTGTTACCTCATCGTATCAATATGTGAACGAACTGACCACTCGTCTGAAAGCTGGATGGAAACTGGCAAATGATAATTTGAGACAAGCCAGGAAGAAACATGCAGCATATTTTAATAGGAAGGCAAAGGACAGAGAATTAGCTGTGGGAGAGAAGGTGCTTCTTCTACTACCCGGCAGCCAGAATAAATTACAAATTGGATGGCAAGGTCCATATACGGTTCTAGAGAAGGTGTCTAGAACAAACTATAAAATTGACAAAAAGGGGAAGGAGAAAGTTTATCATGTAAACCTGTTAAAGAAGTATCTGGACAGACCACTCCAGGAAAGCACCCCCTTACTGACCTTGGCTATCGCAACTCAAATGCAAAAGGAACCACTCACCTCACATGAATACCCATTACATCCTTGTGAAACAGCGGCACAAGTAAAAGTCAGTAAGCACCTGACTAAAAATCAGAGGGAGAGAGTTCAACAGGTTCTAGAGGAACATACAGATGTATTAACAGATAAACCAGGACATACAAATTTGCTACAGTATGACATGAAACTGGTAGACTCAAACCCAATCTGTATGAGAGCCTATTCTATTCCGTTCGCGAAGGAGAAGGCATTGAAAGAAGAAATAGATTATTTGTTGAAGGAGGGGATTATTTCACACAGTGAATCATCTTTTAGCTCCAGTGTAGTTTTGTTGAGGAAACCGTCTGGGGAACACAGACTGTGCATAGATTACAGGAAACTGAATGCTGTCACAGAAGGACAAGTGGATCCATTACCAGACACAAAACAGTTATTTGCCAGATTAAACAAGGCAAAATACTTTTCAAAGGTGGATCTTAGTAAAGGCTATTACCAGATTCCAGTGAAGCCTGAAGTGAGACCTTATTTAGCGTTTAGCACCTCGGAAGGACATTATGAATTCAACATGCTACCATTCGGATTGAAAAATGCTCCGAGTGTATTTTCAAGGATGATGCGCAAATTGTTGGATCCCTTGAATAACCCATGTATCACGAATTTCATGGATGATATTCTCGTCGCCACAGAGACATTTGAAGAACACATTAACTCTCTGAAAATGTTATTTGATAGGCTTAGGGAGGCGAACTTAACTGCTAGGCCAACAAAATGTTGTATTGGATGCAAAGAGTTGGAATTCTTGGGACACACTGTATATCAGGGTAACATGACCCCTGACCCCAAGAACTTGGAAAAACTGCAGAGAGCACCTAGACCACAAACAAAAAAGGACGTGCGATCATTGAATGTCGGTGCAGATTTCCTCAGTCGGCACCCATGTGATCAAGATTAGGGTAGTGGCAGGCGTGAGGAGTAATTTTATCTATGTGTATCACTGGTTTTGGAACTTGCCGTAGTGCATGTTCTCAGGTGGGGAGATGTGTGATGAATTTACCATGATACAACGTTAAAATATCTCCAAATTTAACGATAAAATGTAGGGATAAAAATAATGCGTAAGATACTAGGAGACATGCTCGCCCATGCCCGTTTTCTTAACCGCCATTTAAAACTAACGAGTTAGACGTGCAGACGAAAAGTTTACCCTTTGTAGACGGGAGAGAAAACGGAGAACGCAAAAGGAAAAATATGACTGAACACGTGTTTGAAGATAGCAAGGCTAAAAGACGCAATTGGTAGTAAAAGAAAAAAATTCACGTCACTAGTTGACACAAGGTAAGGAAGTGGACAAAAAACGACTTTAGCTCTTGTCAGAAACAGTCATTTCTTGGACTTTTACGATACTTGGTTGTTATTTGAATTCAGCGGCAAACGCCATGGAGAAGGCTCTCGAACAAATTTCAAAAAAAACAACTAACCTTGAAAAAGTAATAATGTTATGAATATAAAACCTAGCTAGTTTGATAGCCCGTCTTGAGCAGCGAAATAATATACTTTAAATTATACAGACGGATAGATAATAAGGAAGATATTGACAAAAGACTGTGTTGTTCATATCAGACGAGCGACTGCACTGTTAAAAAATGTCACTAAAGTTTCAAAATTTGCGGCCTTGAGACACGCAAGTGCTAAAATCGAGCTGTAATTAAAGAGAGGGGAAAAGGGGGAGAATTGTGGCTAAAAATAACTTCGGAGGCAGAAGTGTGTAGGGTATTGCATGGCGTTGGTCCAAGAACCAAGCGTGTTTTTTATGAAAAAACAAGTAGAGACAGACGGACCAACAGACAGTAATACATACTTGACTGAGAGCTGACTGAAATTTGACTTTTGGTTGTAGATTTGAAAGTTAGGGGGGGAGTCGGTGATTGGATGAATGAAATCATATTGGCAGGACAGAGATGCGCATTTTTGCCATTCGTTACAAGACTGTCCAGAGACACAGTGGTTTAGTACCTGTGGTGTTGTTTCCAGAAGTATTTCTATACATTTAGTGGGACGCCATCATATAGCCAGCAGCTCAGCTGAGTTTTGCTAGCATTTAACTGTGTTCTCAATTCTGAATTCTGGTAAGAATAAAAGTATTTCTTTTGTACATTTTAATATTTCGAGTGATTGATACTGCCATATCATATAAAATGATTACGACAAGTAAGTGCTCGCTCTAGATCCCCAGCCCAAGTTCAGGGTCTGGAGACAAACAAAATATATGGACGCCTACTAAAACTATGGAAGGCAAATCTATTGTTGAGATCAGTGGAACATATCACCTATCTTATTGAATAGAAGGAAACTATTGAACATATCTCAGATGCAATGTAGTCTTGGGGAACTAGTACTATATGAAAACAACTGGGTAAGATGTGCTGTGTGGTCAGAGAGATCTGACCCAGTCTGTGTGGTGTTGTTGTGTAGTGTTGTGTGCAGAAGTGGCTCAGTAGGTAGAGTTCTGACACATGCCACAAAACTTTTATTTCAGAATTGTGAGTTTCTGTTTGGCACCGAAGAGGTGCCAAATGCTGTTGTGAAATACACAAGCGTGGACCAGTGCAGTCTAACATTGTGTCAGAGCAGCAGAAGATTGTACTCCAGCACGGAGAGGAAGGGCCACCAGACTCTTGTACAAGATCGACGCAGTCGAGATAAATGAGATCTGGCCTGCTAGAAATTCACCAACGAATTTATCAACTAATTTATCAACTAATCCACCAACTAATTCACCATCTAATAAAGACATACCATTGTGGGAAAATAAACCATGTATTCATCCCATAAGTCAATGGACAATGTTTGGTAGTCATGGACTGGGCGTGATGATACCACCCCAACAGTACATTCAGTAATAGTTCTCCTGGGACAATCTAATATAATTAATATTAACCAGACTTATAACATACCTTTGTAATCACATTCCATTTTATTATGTCATATAATTATGCATTCCATTTATAACTCCATAATATTTCATATGTTCTGACCAACAAACATTTGGTTCAGAACAAATAAATTTAACAAAAGATTTAATATTTAAAACTAAAACAGCCTGAGTTAGTTCAGTGTGTTATAAATTTTATTATTATTATTAGACTTATTAAATATCTGTGTGTGTGTGGGTAAACTACTACAACACATTACATTTCAGTACCCTAGACTTTTAACGTAGCTACATTCATATTAGTAGAAAAAAAAAGATATGTTTGAGGTCGTAAGTGGTAGTAAGAAGGGCCTTCTGTAATTCGCATCAACATTTATCTCAGGAGCCTTCACAGCTGACCTCATTCATTACACTAGGTAACATCTCAACCATACAATACCATCAAAAACCACTACACCCATCCCTCCTTAGTCGCTTTCTACGACATGCATGGCAGGGAACAGTGTTACTATTCTTTGCTCCCCTTTCGGGCCCCTATAACACACGGGTGAGCATCAGTATTATGCATAACTATTAAAACACATTCTGTAAATTAAAAAAACACCCACACACATTTTTGACTTTTATATAAACTGAAAATATAAGTTTGATGATTTTAAATTGCACTGTAAAATAAAGACAACTGGTGACTAATTACATATATTCATTAATGTTTTAAGGTCTGATTATTTCACTCAGCACAGAGGAACAGACTAAATCCCTTATCTGGTCATAGGAATACAATCATAAATATTTTTTATAATTTTTACAGTTACAACGGCAATTTTTAGCTGTAAAATAATTGAATGCTGTTCCCTGCGTGATCCTGATAAGAAATGTACAAGTTTTATGTAAACAGATCAAGCCATGTGGAAATTTTTAAAGAACAGTAAATGTCACATGTCTTTTCATGGTCAACAAATCCAGTGTAGTGGCGAGTTCAACGCCATGCTTTAATGTGCAACCTTGCTATCTCCTAATGACCTATTTGCTAAAAGGAGTTATCCTATAAAATCAAGGAAAACTAAAATGCTATGACAAAACCTTTTTATCTTTGCATTAAGAAAGAGCAGTGCTTTAACGTGAACGAATTAATGTTAAAACATTTAGACCTAGAGACAAATGAAAAAAACTAATGGATTCAGACCCAAGGGATGGAAACAAAAAGATATTAGTGGATGGTATTAACAAAATAAAACTACATTTGGTTAAAATTAATTCTGACACACTGCTTTTATACCATAATGCCTCTCACTTCATCTGACTGTGAACTATGTGTATTTGTTTGAGTGTGTATGGCGCATTCTTCTATCTTCCTCTTTCTTCATCAAAATCACAAATACTAAAAGTGTAGAAAGTCACACTTACCTTCAGTGTTCCTGGTCAGATTAAAGTTATATATAGTGTACCCAGGTCCTGAACTAAGTATTGTTGATCCGTGACTGAAGATTACATTAGCAGGTAAGAAAGTGTTGTCTGAGGTTTCATTACAAGTAAAGTTGTTTAATGTACCCTCTAGAACATAATTTACTGGACATGATTCCAGTGTCACTGTGGGATAATCTGTCAGGATATTATAGTAACAATTCAAGTCTGAATGTGTTATTAAAGTTTCTATATGTGATTACAAAAGAGTAATAATAAACATTAAAACCCAAAACAAAAAATCCTCTCTTCTTAACAACTTAGAAATTTTACAGACAACAATAAATATGTAAATCTGACCCAAGGATTAAAGCTAACGGACCACTGTGTTTCTGAACAATTCTACACAAATTGTATTATTTTTTTCTGCTATATTGCACACAGACACATATGTGCATGACCACATACACAGGCGCTTACAAAGCAACTCAAACACATGCATTTACACACTCAGGCAGACATACGCACAAGCACATACATTCAGTCACACATACAGGCAAAGACATACAGGCACACACACAGGCAAACACATACAGGCACACACACAGGCTAACACATACAGGTACACACACAAGCAAACACACAGGCACACTTTCAGACAAACACACAGGCATATATACCGGCAAATACAGAAGAGCACACACCGCCACATATTCTGGCCCAAATACACAAGCACACACAGAGGCACACACATGCAAGACCTTAGGCACAATCAGAGGCAAACTCACAGGCATACATACAGAATCCCCTAAACAAGCAAACACATAGGCACACATGAAATCCCACAGGCACAGACCAACCATGCCCTAACTACTTTTTTCCTCTATCCAGCTTTCCGAAGACTGCACCTACCGTTTATTTCTGTTAGATGTCTGCTCTCTATACACTTCCATTCCTCTCCAAGCTCTCCATTTTTGCCGGACCAGCGGACCTACCCCTCTATCGCTACAGAGACTCTCCTCCTTCTTGCAGAACTGGTCCTTCAACTCAACAGAACTGGTCCTTCAACTCAATTCCTTTTAGTTCAACGGACAGTTCTTTGACCAAGTCAGTAGATACATCAATGATGATCACTGATATGCCAGAGGCTGATCTATCTAGGTTCATTAACTTCATCAACAACGTCCACCCTGCTATCCCATTCATCTCTCACATCTCCACTGTCTCTGTCAATTTCCGTGACACTGTTGTCACCATCACCCCCCCCCCCCCCCCCCCCCCCTCCCCCACTTAACACTTCGGTGTACTAGAAACCCACTGATGCACATAGTTACCTCTTGTATACTTCCCATTATCCTCGGGCTTGTCATGACTCCTTGCCTTTCTCGTAACTTCTAGGCCTCCGTCGGTTATGCCAAGACAATGGCGACTTTCTATACCGAGCACAGAAAATGTTGGGTGTTCTTCCGTAGAAGGAAGTATCTGGAGAATGTTCTTACCTCTGCCCTAGAGCGTGTTCCCCCTATGTCACGAACAGAGGCCCTCAACCCCTGCTACAAAACCTCCTTGGATAGAATCAAGTTAATATTGACCTATCACCCCCGCAGTACTGCTGTTAAACTGATCGTGTATCGCCACCTACCTTTTCTCCAAGCTGACCACATTGGCGCGGGAAGTGTTCAGTGAGCCACCCTTGCTGACATATAGACGGGATAACAATTTGAGGGACATCCTAGTCCACAGCCGTTTGAAAACTGTCAATGGTGGCCACTTTGGTACCCAGCCATGTAACCGGACACGATGCAAGACATGCTAGTATATAATCCAAACACGTACAGTGACCTCTCCCAAGGCCAAGCTCACCATCACTCATGGCTTCACGTGTGAGTCACGTAACACCATTTATGCTATTATATGCTTTTAAATGCAATCCTTGCAATATTACTTACATCGACAAAATGGGCACACAACTGGGGGACCGGTTCTGTAGACACCTCTACGACATATCTCGGTTGGGATCCACATCTGTGGCCATCCACTTCAATGGCCCTGGCCACCACGGTGCCACTGACATCCAGATGAAGGTCCCCAGATCCTGTTCCTTGGATGCCAACAGATGGTTCTGCCTGGAACAACGCCTCATCCATCTTATGGGCTGCCTTAAACCCCACGGTTTGAACACCCAGCATTATTTTGTCTGAGGCGTCCTTTTTTTATCTAGACCCAGTTTTATTATTATTGTGATCAACCTTGATTTCCCTCTCATTATATATATATATATATATATATATATATATATATATATATATATATATATATATATATATAATTTCTCTTTTTTTTGTGTTAAATTACATTTTTTTTCCAATTAATTTGTTTATATTATATTACTCTTCCTGCCTCTTCTCTCTCCATATTTATTCTTCCCTTTCATCTTTTTCACTCAGTTTTCCAGTCCTTGTTTTCTATTCTTTATTTATGATTGTAGTGTACTATCGACTTCCAGTTTCCAGTTCAGTGGCAGACATTTTTGTTTCAACATGTGATACACATCAGGGAGTGTTTTCACTTATTTTTCTAATTTTATGTTCCTCACTTAATTCTCACTTTCTTTCCGTTCTGTTTTTTTTTTTTTTTGTTTGTCTGTCCGTGACGAAGTCCTTGTGGCAGCAACGTAGTTTTTTTCTTGTCCTGTCTCCTAGTAAGACGTATTACTATTTGTGTTTTTTTCATTCTACCGCTCTACCCCCGTCTTACGGCAGTTCTAATCATATACTCATATCAGGCACAGACGTAGGAAGACACACGGGTACAGACACAGTTACACAGGCACACATACACAAGCACGCTCACAGGCACATACACAAATGCACACAGGCACATACATAAGCACACACAGGATCACATACAGGCACACACACAGGCACATACACAAGTGCACACAGCCACATACATGTGTACACACGTGCACACAAAGGAACACATACAAGCACACACACAGGCACATACACGAGTGCACACATGCACATACATATTTACACACATGCACGCACAGATACATATACAGGCACGCATACAGGAACACACTAGGGTACATAAAAAAGACACATACACAGGTACAGATACAGGCACCCACAGGTACATACCTTGTATACAGGCACACACACAGTCACACATACAGGCATAATTACAGGAACACACACAGGCACAAATACAGGCATACACACAGTCACAGATACAGACAAACATACAGGTACGCACAAAGGTACGCACAAAGGTACATACACAGGTACAGATACAGGCACACACAGGTACAGATACAGGCACACACAGTCACACACACAATTAAGCATACAGGTACAGATACACGAAGGACAACTTACAGAAACGTTTAGGATTAGAGCAGGAGTGAGACAGGGATGCCTCTTGTCTCCATTTCTTTTCTTGCTAGCAATGGATTTTATTATGAAAACAGTGACATCACACAATATCAATGTAATCCAGTGGAATCTCCCTAAACAGTTGATGATCTAGATTTTGCAGATGACTTGGCTCTTCTGTCTCATAACCATAATCAGATGCAAAACAAAATGAAAATACTTGACGATAGGTCACAACAAGTGGGCCTGAAAATGCACAGGGAAAAGACAAAGATTATGAGAATAAATGCAAGAACTGATAACAAGGTTGAATACCACTAAAAGATGTAGAATCGTACACATATCTTGGCAGTAAAATAAACAAAGTTGGAGGGACAGATAGTGATATCAAAATAAGAATACAAAAAGCAAAAGGAACTTTCATTGCATTGGGAAACATATGGAGAACAAGAGAAAACAAGTCCAACACAAAAATAAGAATCTTCAACTCAAATATCAAGTCAGTCCTATTGTATGGCTCTGAAACATGGAGAACAACAAAAACAACCAAAATGCTACTGACCTTTATAAACGGGTGCTTGCGTAGAATAGAAAGACTGAAATGGTAAATGGAACTGATGACAAGAATCAGAATGCCAGTAGAACAAGAGTTAAGAATAAGACTGGAGATGGATAGGATACACATTGAGGAAATCTAGTGATAGCATTACAAGGCAGTCCTTGTTCTGAAATTCCCAGGGAAAGAGAGGCAGAGGTAGACCAAAAACACGTGGAGAAGAGAACTGTATACAGAAGTGAAAATGATGAGGAAAACATGGATAGAACTTGCGCGGATGGCACAGGACAGAAAGTCTTGGCATGTGTTTATTGAAGGCCTATGCTCCTCGGTGAGCTAAAGGGTATCGACGTTTTCTCCTCTCATCTGCTTGTTCTGTGAGCTTCTGTTTGCCCAATCTGAGGTGGCACCATAGCATCGCCGCTTGATGCGATCGGCAGCTTCATCCTCCCATCATGGCTCTCTTGCACACATCTTTGAATCTCAGCTGCGGTCGCCCAAATGTTCTTTTGCCATCTGCTAGTTGTCCGTAGAAGATATCTTTCGGGATGTGATCATCTTTATTGCAGCAGACATGGCCAAGCCAGCGTAGTCTGCACTGTCTAAGCAGTGTATACATGCTTTGGAGGCTAGCACGTGACGACACCTCGGCATGTGTGACTACCTTTTCACGAAATACTGAGGATGTGGCATAGACACCGTAGATGGAACGTATTGAGCCTTCTTTCTTGCTTAGCATAGGATGTCCATTTCTCACTGCCATATAGAAGTGTGCTGGTGACGCAGGCATTATATACCACAGCTTTGGTCTTCGTTGTGAGTTTGGAGTTTCCTCAAACACAAAGGTAGCTGCAGTTTTGCCGATGCAGCTGTCAATTTCTGTGCTCAGAGAGAGTTTGTCGTTGATTGTAGACCACAGGTATGTGAAGTGATGCCCCACTGCCAATTCATTATCCATAGCGATAACTGGTGAAACATCCACAACCAGACTCAGCACATTTGTTTTCTTTAGACTTATTGTGAGGCCAAAGTCCTTGCATGCTTGGATGAAGCGATTTTCACAGAACAGTTTCATGAGTGTGAAAGATGATTGTGATTGGTCTTAAGGGTCACTGAACTGATGTTGTCAACACTTGTTTAAGTGTAACTCGGTTACTGAGTTAAGGTCTGACTTGATGTCAGCATTGTTGTGACTTGTGCTTGCGATGGGAGAGAGCGTTTTATTAGTGTGATGGTGTTTTCCGCACGTATGGATGTTTAGCGCACTGTCTGTGTATGTCAGTGAAGCCAGTCCATGGATATTGTAGTGAGTGTTATTTTCTACAGGCAATGTCAGCCTGGATGTGATGTCAGTATGCTTGCCAATATAAGTGATATTCAGGGCACATGTGGAAATGTGCTATTTATGTCAAGGAACTATAACCAGTGGCGTTTGTGTTACTGCATACCCCTAGCGTTGTTGATTACATCATCTAAATACAACCCACACCCACCATCATCAAATACTGTTCTTTACATCTGAGCATCATTGTTTATGGTCCCTGACAAGTAGGATTCCTCTTTTGAATGAATTCGATGCAGATATCGACAGGATGGAAGTTGGGGACGATGGTGATACCCAAATTATAAAGTGTGAAATGTTGGCTGCTTAATTTATTTTGATCATAGTGTGGTGAAGTGGGATGTTATAAATATTTATAGGGGACTTAGTGTACTGACTGAGATCAGCTGTGAAGGTATCTATATCTAATAAGAGTAGTGTATTATAGATAACCTTACTTGCTGCCACATATATATATATATCTCAGTCAGAATTATTCTGGAATAGTGTGATGACTACGTTGTATGTCTAGGGTATGTATATGATGAAGTGTAAGTCATAACAACAACAGACGGATAAACAATTTAATTTATTCCACCACACTTGACAACACTGTGACACTCACATACATAAAACACTCTACAAGGATATCTTAAAGGAGTCACTGATAACTTTTCAAATAACAATATGTATTCATTGCTGTCATGAATGAATATGTGTCCTGATTCAACTACAAAGGGAACCAGGAATCACAATCAATTTAAATTACAAGTTATATGTACAGAATTTATCAATATGAATATAATAGTGACATATATTATTAAAAGTATCCTATGTGTGTCAGTTGTGTAGTAGTAATATGAGGTAATACTGGTTTTGTTTTGTTCAAGCTCTGTTGGTATTGGTCATCATGACTTCAATAGTTTGTCTTTAGGGGGAACTAGTATTGGAGATGTTCTCAGTTCCTGATATTAAAACAATTTACTTCCCCTCTTAAGTTTATGTTACAATGTTATTTTAAGATGGGGGTACATAATTTTGAGCTCAGCTGGCCACATCAGCTTATCTTGCGTGATGGCGGCAGGAAAAGACTCCTCTGCTCGATTTCTCCCCTGGGCTCTGGAGACACCTCACTGATAGCTAAATGGACCAAGGAGTATGCTGTCCGACTCTGGATTCAGCAAAGCTCTGACCAGGTGCTGCTCAATACCATCAAGACCACGGTCCCTGAAAACAAGAAGGATGTACCTTCTACTTCATAACTAATTGATACTCTAGTTCTACACTGAGCACAATACACCACAAACATGGAGTTCAGAGCGTTTTGCCAACTGTCAGCTTCATCTGAAATACTTTATACCAGTATTAACCTCCTTAATGGTTACTACGCCTCTGCACTTCCAGCATTATTTCTTTCTAGTCAATCATCTAGGTGTCAGTGTACTGTTTGGCCATTCCATGCCGTTTTACTTTCCTCCGATACCTTCTGTTCAGGCTGGAGCATTATAGGCTTTACATCATGTTTGCTACTGAACTACACATATATACAGGCATAAATTAACAATTCACATTCAATTTTCATTAAAAGATACTGAAGGTTTCAAGCTTACCACAATTCATGGAAACAAACACAGATACGTTGATTAGCAATGAATTCTGGCACAATTACTGGCACAAATTCCCATCTGCTTATGTTCCAGGCTTTTATTTTAGCAAAAATGTGAGCTGGCTTCAACGCACTGTCGCTTTATCAAGCTTATTTGAATTAGTGGTCTCGAACTAACGCTCCTAAGTGAGTATATCAGCGAGTCTGGCCAATGGAGCCACGTTTCGACAAGGGTTTGAAAAAATTTTAACTTCCTACGTCTCCCCTAACAACCAAGGATAGCATTTATAGTCCGACTAATCGTGTTTAGCCTTACATATCATTCCAGCCAATCAGTTCAAATGTAACTTGTGGCCCATTTCCCGTACAATGGTGGGTTTAAAAAATCTACCACTGAGCGATTCTGATTTTGGGTGTTGTCTGACAGCACCATCATTTTATTTTGGCTATAACTTGTTAATTCCTAGACTATTTGCGTAACGTTTTACATATTCTTTGTCAGCAAGCCCTAAGGAACCCAAATATCCAAATTTAAAAGAGCTAAGTGGCTGCGTTCAAAATATGCAATTTCTTCTACCTCCTGTTTCGAAGATGTGCTGTCTGGGTACTGTAATGTTTTCAAACGTAAACCCATCTATTGTCATCTTTCCTTATAAGAGTTTTTCAGGATTTAAAAACCTAACTCTGGGAAGGGTAGTGAATTTATCACTGTCCGCCTGAAAAAAAAAAATTAGTGCATGTGGCCTTACACGCGTGATAGTAGTAATTGTGTATCGCGCGACGCGTGTTGCATGCGTTCCTGATTTTCAGCCCTCCCTCTCTCTTTCTATTTGAGTCCATCTGTTCGTTCGTTTTTGTAACGTTGTATAATTAATGTTAGGATTAATTTAGGTCATTACGCAGTTTGCCTCTCAATGTTTTTCTTAGAAATGCAATACCCGTTTTAATGTGTTGTGGAAACGCTTGTATTTAAGCAGTGGCTTATATTTAACGTGGAAACGTTACAATTTGCAGACGAAGCATAAACCAAAGGGGGATTTCGAGTACATTCTTTGTGACAGCACTGTTATTGTACCATTGCTCTTTTCTTTTATTTATTATATGTATTTATTAGGCTTTATATTTACTTGATAATTTATATATGTGGATTAGAATATTCCACGACACATAGTAAAGATCGATTGCAAATGGATTGATTGCATGCATTTCACATTGGTATGGTTAATTTTCGGGCATGTTTATACTTGTTGAGTGAGATTCTGCCTCATGATGTTAATTAGTTGTAAATATCAACAATTATGCAGTCATGGCATGAGGCATGACCCTTGTGATAAAACAAAAGCCCTTAATGATAGCAATCTGTATAGCATTTACTGAAATTTTAGTGGATGAGACTTAACATTTTTCACAGTGAGATGTTGTACATGTTTGTAACATGTATCGAAAGGTTAATAATTTTCCTTCAATAATGTATTTTTTTTTAGGAAGAAGTAAAAGCTTTGATGTTATATATTAAGTAGATTACACACATCACAAATTGAAATCATAGTTTGTTCATATTATTCATTATATAACTGACACATTTTGATAAAGCAACAATGGTTTGTTGCTTAATTTTTTTGTTGTAGTGTACCTGACTGAGGTAATCATGTGTACAAGACTTATATTTTTCATGAGACGTAGTTCAGTTTTGATTACAAGATCATTAGAAAGTGTGGATAATTTTCATTCAGTAATGTATTTTTGATGGAAATAGCTGATATGCGAGATTTTTCAAGGCTGCTATTTAATTGCATACATCTATATAATTTGTTTCCATTAGTGGAATGGTACGACATTAAGTTGTAAGCATTTGCTGCATGTGATAGGAGTTAGTATGGAGAACTGTGGTATGGGTTAGTGTGTGCCTCGCTGTAGCGTTGTCTTTATATTATTATAACTGTAACTTCTGAGCACACGTCTAATTACTCTGGCCTAGTATAGGGCCATACAGTTTAACAACGCACATAGCAATACACCAGAAATATGCAGAGAACCACCAAGGCCGAGTGGACAGTTAAACAACGTTGATTTCAGTAAATACAGCTCCATAGATATCAAATTGAAAGCCATTACAGCATATGGCATAATATGTATCTTCATGCAAAGTTCTGTAGCGTCAGTAGCTAATACACTGTCCCTGACAGTTTCCTTATTTTTTTTAATTTGATCAATTCAAAGAAATACATACGTCCTTGCTCATGCATACATCCAGTCGGGAACGTAAAGGATCCCGTCACACGCCCATTGAGGCATATTGGGAATATGGTGTTAGGCCCATATTTTCTTGACCATCGGCGCACTAGGGGTGATGTTGTCAGCATCACGCCGGCCGCCTTAACCTTCCCAGAGTTGCTCTGGTACCCAGCTGGGGCTAGGTCAACCCACGAGCCGTTTGCGGCCTAAAAATATCCAACCTCATCTGGTGATCGAACCATAGACCACTGAGCTAGGAAGCCAGTGCACTAACCACTATGCTGCCGCGGCTCCCCTGTACCCCTCACAAAAGATCTTAAAGTACAGAAATTGGTATTATGTAGAAATTAATTCACAAAATCGAATAAATCTCAGGAGCTCACGAAACACACGTCCACTCGCCATGAAACACACCATTGCTCCCTCTCTCCCACCAGTCACCTGTCTCACGAGACCCAGCCAAGCATTACGGCTTAGCGTAACTCACCCGTCTTTTCCAGTGACCCGTGTAAAAATAAACAAACACTGAGCCGCACTGAGCTAACGCTATATCATTCACTCCTGTTATGAATTTTAATCAAACAGCCCCCCCCCCCCCCCCTTTCCCCCCCCCCCCCCCCCCGCAAAATAATCAAAACAAGGTTTTCATTATTTCCTTGGTGTGAATATAACACCACCGGAGTGAAATTTGGTATCATCAAACTTCACTGTCAGTACCATATAGCATAGCACTAAGGTTTCTGCCACAGAGTAGGCAATTAAACATTCAATGTGTGGGTAATAGTAAAAAAACTACCGCCAAAGACTACACATGACAAAAATCGTTTTAACAACCCGGTGAGGTAACCAAAACTAAAAGTACTCAACATGTTTAAAAGAAATGATGATAGCAATCCATGCACTCACATACCTCACACAAATCACACCGTCTAATAACCCCTTTTCGTCAAGTCCAGTATCAGTAGTCACTTAAATTCTAATTAAATAATGCAATAATGCAAAATATTAAATAGGATATCAAACTGCAATAGCGTCAATAGATGAAATGAGGCAGACGATCATACCAAGAAAATTAATAAATTCAACATTATACACTACAAAAATTAAAGTTAAATTTTACCTATTTACGTACTAGTCAACAAAAGTGTACTGAAGTATCATTAAAATGTTATCTTTCATCTAACACTATTGTGTGAGCAATTAGATATAAATATGCTAATGTGGTGTACAAATTATATTCGTATGGACCGTCAGCAATATATTGATTCACCATCTAATGTGCATGTGGAAAAGATTTGTACCATCGACCAAATCATATCTGGTTAATTAAAATTAATTAACCCTTAATTAATCTCAGTAGCTAAAATACGTAGTGTAATGAAATTATACACAGTCATGATATATTAAACTAGAGTTCCATGATAACATGTCCAGCAGAACAAGTCTAGTGAAGCTATGTCCAAATAACCCATTGTCAATGTTCTTGATTCTCCTCCATAGAATATTATTGTTATCTGAGTTAATTATGTTCCAGTCGAAAACGATTGAAAACCGCAAAAAGTCAGATAGGAACTGTCTTTGCAATCTCCCCTTGATTATGTGAGTTATTCAAGAGTTATGTCCCTTCATCTGTAAACGCCGTTCTTCAAATTGAAATAAACAGAAATGTCTGCAGAAAATATGCTCAACTCCCAGCATTTTCATTACCTCAAAGAATGTGCGTTATACGTCTGTAGATCGAATATGATCACTGTCCATAAAGCATAATATCTGCATGTACTGCACTGAGTTGAAAGAGTTATTACATGACATGGAGCATTGAAGCATACATCAACGTCAGGTGACGTGTGAGCAGATTAATCATTGTAGGCAGTGTTACAAAAGTCATTGAAAGGTATTCATCAGATATGCGACAACCCAAAACAGTTCTCAGCCTTAGCATGTGGTAGCAGGTTACAGTATTCTCTACGCTTGGATATCAGCAAAGCTCTTGATAATTCTGTTGTATTTGAATATTTCAGACAAAAATTTTAACATAAGATCAATATTCGATGGTCACCAAGTCACGACGTCAGTTCATCGGTTACATGCAATATATCAAGTCGTCTGCAATTCTCGAGTTGATTGGTGACAAAAAGTCCCTAACATCACGGGATAGGACATCCGCTGGAACATTCTGACTGCCCTTGGTAGCTCTAATGTCATAGTCATATGGCTGAAGTGTGAGTGAAGCCCTGGCAGCTCTTTCGTTTCAGAATCTCGCTGTCTTGAGGTAGGATAACGCTTTTTGGTCTGTCTCCAAGGTGAATCTCGCTCCCATAAGGTACCGTTGAAGCTTGGCAAAACAGTAGACAATTGCCAGAAGTTCCTTCTCTACAATCGGGTACTTTTTCTCAGTTGGCGTTAGTTTCCTACTAACATATAGAATTGGATGCAAATACCCTTCAAACTCTTGCATAAGCGTTCCACTGTTCCCTGATCCAGAGGCGTCTACTCTGAGGGTAAATGGAAATCGAGCGTCAGGTAATCTCAAAATTGGTGATTTTGAAAAACAGCATTTTATTATATTTAACGAGACATGACAACCATGTGACCCAACAATTTTGTTTGGCAAGTTCTTTCTTAACAACAAAGACAGAACTGAAGTAATTTATGAAAACCTAAGCAAGAATTTTGTATAGAATCCGACAAGATCCCAAAAAGACTGAATTCCAAGAATATGTTCATCCCAAGATTGATGAACACGAGAAATATCCTTAATATAGGTAAATATGTCATCACGATAAGAGAAAATGTTTCGCATCATGCGACCAAACGTTGCAGCAGCATTATTGAGACAAAAAGACATAAAATTAAATTGAAACAATCCCAAAGGTGTAGGGAAAGCAGTATAAGGTTTTGCTCTGTCCGACAAGGGATTAGCCAATAACTTTTTACCCAGACTGATTTACTGAAAAAAAGAATAACTGTTGATTAGAGCTGTAGATAGTCTATCGAATAGAGAATCTAACTGAGTCAGAGGTTCAGCATAGACAATAGCATTGCAATAGTCAAAGTATAGTCTCAAGATGTGTGCATTCGACAAAACGATGACCTTAAAAATGTATAACATTATTAGCTTCATCATAAGCACCAATGGAAAACAAGATCTCCTGTACATGATTATTGGGGAGAAAACTTTGACGTCTCTGTATATTTTTTCTTTCCCTTAACCAGCGGCACTTCGGCTTTCAGCCCTTCGGCCCAATGACATGTCATTGCGAGGCTGGGGAACCTGAGGACTTTCCTTCCAACCCGGTCAGGAGCTTCGCTGCTTCCCATCCACAGAGGGTTTATCTCAGGAGCCGTTCAGATTATTCAGTCAAAATCTCGGTCATTGACACTCCTTCAAGCGCCAACGCCCGGTCTTGAACCTTGAAAACCTGGTCTCCAGTACAACGTTGTAACCATTACACCAGCGCGGCTCCCTCGTCTCTATATATAAACAAGAATGAAGGTATTATGTTTTGTAAATGGTGTAACTCGATCTGCAGTACTTGAAGAAAGAAACAATATTGTTAAAACTGCCACAATACCCAATATAGTGGCCAGTTCATACCACATGAACTCATGGTATGTCAGCATCTGAAAGACAAAATTCGAAGCAATATTAATATCCATGAAGTTCCTAAAGGAAAAGGAAAAATCGTATAGTAAAAAGACAATGGAAAAAGGAAAACAAACAGCCAAATATACAGTTTTGACTGAAGAGTATACAGCCAAGCTAAACCTGACACCCAATTAACCTCGACATCAACAATACCAGGTATCACATCATCAGTGATGGATGTGGTTGGTCCCACATTAGCACCCTTGTCATCATCCATGCTAGGAATGAAATCATCCACGATGGATGTGGTTGGTCCCATATCATCAGCAACAAGTGCTTCACTCGAGTCAAAAAAGACATATGATGATTCACCAATAGTTTGGACATCAACAAGGGACTCCTTAATGATGGGAGGAAGAAATTTTGTATTATCACCATCATCATCACTCAAAACTGCGTCACTCTGAGTCCGATAATGTGACCGTGCATTTACATGCCTAAGAGCCTGAGCTCTGGTAATATCACCCCTGGCAGTTTATTCATGTTGTTGTTCCCATTTCACAATATCATTACTAGTACATGCATGAAGTCTAGGAATATTTCCTAAAATTATCCCAGCGACCAGTTTGTCCAACAGGCACACAAGAGTCCTGCCTGTAAAATACGGGGTATCTAAAAATACTTCCGCATTTGGATAATATTCAACTGTACCCACAAATGTAATGCACTGGACTACTTCGTCTGTGTAATCAGCAGGGTTCACTAATGAACTTCGCACCCCAACAGTGGCGGATCCAGTGTCCCTAAGCACTGGAACAAGTTGGTTGTTTACAAAACCTTTATAAAATACCACTGCTCCTGTCCCATTATAAGAAGACGTTACTGGCAGAGGGTGTCCACACCGGAGCCTAGGAACTCCCTCTGGCTGAAACAAAGAATTACATTCAGGACAGTTTAATACTATTAGATAAGTCTACACTACATGCATTTGCATGAGAAACCACATTGTTATTTTGGACTGTATTATTGTCACTGAGCTGCACAACAGCTTTGGAACGTTCAGAATTTCTAGATTGCATAAAGTTATTGTTTTGGTAACCTCTGTTATTGAAATTATTGTCATTATTTCTGTAAAATGACCTTTGTCTTCTGCCTGATATGAAATTATATTCACCTCCGTTCTGATATTCATTAGGCCTGAATGATGATTGTGGATCAAAATATCCATTATCATAAGAGTTATAACTTCTGTGAGGCTGTTGGGATATTTTATCGAAATTATATCCCCACCCCCCTCTAAAAAAATCACTTATTATGATCTTTATTTACTTGAAAGTTCCCATCCATGCTATAAGATCTCTGTCTAGGTGAATTAGGCACCACAGCCCTAGCAGATGCCACTGGCAATGAATCCTTAAAGTTATTTTTGCTAAGGTTTCTACCAGGATGTGCCACTTGGTATTGTCTCCCTACATTTTCCATAGCAGATAATGTTTTTTATGTTTTTTTCTCCTGAAGGAATGATAAAAAGTCACCACTGATTGAAGACAGCACCTTGTCTCTCAGAATCAAATCAGCCAACCCATCCAATGTTTTTTTCAATTTTTGACAATTCACCCCATCTAGAAAAATAAAGTTTACTAGATGAGACAAATTCAGTAAAATCTTTAGCTGAATCTGGTAATGCTGATTTAAATTTCAGCCTATAGCCATTTTCATCCAATTGATACTTCTTGAGCAACAAAGCTTTCACAGCTTCATAATAATTTCGACTCTGGTCATCCATGGTGCAGACTGCAGTAAGAGCCTCACTAACCAATAAAGTCATCAGCCTACTAGGCCATGAAGCTCTATAAATTTTAAACTCTTGGCAATACATTTCATACCTATTTAAGAAGCATGAAATGTCATCAATATTTGGACTAAATTTTGGCAAATTAAGCCAAAAAGTGGAAGCATGGTCTTTTCTATCAGCCTCACCACTTGCTGGAAGAGTCTGAGGCTGTTGAAGTCTCAACTTTTCTGATTCCAATTCTGCCATTCTTAAGTCTTGGGCATAGACTAATTTATTTTCCTCTTGTTGTGCTTTCAGTTCTGCTTGAGCATATGCCAATTTTTTTCTTTAAGTTCATACTCTCTCCTTTTTTCAGCCATTTCTTCTTCTCTTCTTTTTTCAGCAATTTCTTCTCTTATTTTTTCAGCAATTTCCTCTGCTTTTTTCTCTCTATCTAATTGTCTCTGATCTCTTGCCAAGTCTTCCAACCTTTTTAATTCTTTTGCATACTCAATAGATGCATATGTTTTCAAAATCTCACCTTCCATGCCAAACTCTTTTCCAATTTTCACAAAATAGTACAAAGTAGCCATAATTGACTCTTATTGTGACTACAATTGGTCCAATAACAATTCAAATATTATATCAAGAAAATGTGAGCAATAATAGCAACAATTATTTCACCACTCAAAATCAAACAACTGTATGTAATATTAGACGTTATAATTGGAGCAAAATAAATGGATACAAACAAGATGACAGAATACAGTGACAAGAGCCATATCAAGTTAATGCTACTGAAGAACCAAGGCAGAAATGTATGAAATGAAGAAAAATAATTTAGCCCTATCACACTTATGACAAGACAATGACAATGTTACAACATATATGACATCTAATAACTGAGGGATAGCAAGGTGAGATGAAAAATTTTACCAACAATAATAGAGAAAAACTGAATAAAAATTACAATTAACTTAACAACAACAAACTCTACACCTAAACAAGGCAAAACAACTAACAAACAATGGTGATGGTAATTTCAATAGTAGCAGTTAAACTCCCAGCTTTGTAATGCCGGTCCGACTATTTGAGAAAATCATGAACCAAGCCCTAAAGAACGCCCATGAATTCACCGACCACCCTTGGAGGTATTGATGAATTCATCGGTCCCAATCCAACCTCCCGCTTATTACACACACATAAAGATACAAAAATACATGTAACATAAAGAAAGAACTCAGGCAAACTAGATTCTTAGCACGACACGGTGTATGTATCGATAAATATACTTATCTCTTTGCCATGAACATAAAATCCTCCTTGTTGACGCTTCCTTCACAAGGAACAAATGGTCCACTCTCCGTTATGACCAGGTTAGGTTTATCTACACAGTCAGAAGCCAACACACACCTCCAAATGAAAAATTATGTACTGCACGCAAAAAGAAGTCCCAAGCCTTGAAAAAAATTCTCCTGACATCAAGAAAACCACACAATATTCAGGATCTCCAGCTTTAGGCCCCCATTATAGGTAGCGTTGTCTTTATATTATTATAACTCTCACTTCATACAGTTTAACAACGCACACAGCAATACACCAGAAATATGCAGAGCACCACCAAGACCAAGTGGACAGTTAAACAACATTTATTTCAGTAAATGCAGCTCCATAGATATCAACTTGAAAGCCATTACAGCATATGGCATAATATGTATCGTCATGCAAAGTTCTGTAGCGTCAGTAGCTAATACATTGTCCCTGACAGTTTTCATTATTTTTTTAATTTGATCAGTTCAAAGAAATACATACGTCCTTGCTCATGCATTTATCCAGTACCCCTCACAAAAGATCTTGAAGTACAGAAATTGGTATAATGTAGGAATTAATTCACAAAATCATATAAATCTCAGGAGCTCACGAAACACACGTCCACTCGCCATGAAACACACCATTGCTCCATCTCTTCCACCAGTCACCTGTTTCACGAGACCCAGCCAAGCATGACGGCTTAGCGTAACTCACCCGTCTTTTCCAATGACCCGTGTAAAAATAAACAAACACAGAGCCGCACTGAGCTAACGCTATACCATTCACACCTGTTATGAATTTTAATCATAACACTCACCATTTGAAGTTTTGTTGTGTAAATGATTTAGTCACGGTAATATGACAACTGTTTCAGTAAGACAGTATGTTTGCATCCATATATGTGTTGGCACATGAGGGGTTATGTGGCTTGTACTCAACTCTTCGGTGCAAAACTTCGTTTTCTATTTGGAGAGTGGGTTGAATGTCACATTACAGTTTCATGAGTGTGAATGATGATAGTGACTGGTGTTAAGGTTCACTAAACTGATGTTATCGACACTTGTTTAAGTGTAACTCAATTACTGAGTTAAGGTCTGGCTTGATGTCAGCATTGTTGTGACTTGTGTGTGCTGGGAGAGAACGTTTTAGTGAATACAAGTTTGGGGTGACTCAGATTAGTCAATGTTTGGCAGCCGAGCTGTACGCTCGAGTCTGTGATTTGTAGCCGAGATGTGAGATCGTATTAAGTGACTGTATGAATTCATATATGTGATTATTATATTAATGATGTGAAAGGTGCTCATGGAGAACATGGTAAAGCGTTGAGTTTGTCCCGCCTTCGAGCTACTGTGGAGTAAGGGGTGTAGTTCCCGCCGTGTAGCTATACTAGAATAAGTACAGGACGAAGTTTATTGTCCTGCCTTGAGGAGATTATGTGAATTTATATGGCGATGTTTTATGCCGCCAATCATTTATAATAAGTGATCCACACCTGGATGGTGATTTATTAGTGCGATGGTGTTTTCCACACGTATGGATGTTTAGTGTACTGTCTGTGTACGTCAGTGAAGCCAGTCCATGGATATTGTAGTGAGTGTTATTTCCTACAGGCAATGTCAGCCTGGATGTGATGTCAGTATACTTGCCAATATAAGTGATATTCAGGACGTGTATGTGAATGTACAATAAATGTCAAGGAACTGTAACCAGTGGTGTTTGTATTACTGCATACTCTTAGCGTTGTTGATCAACATCTACATACAACCCACACCCACCATCATCAGATACTGTTCTTTACATCTGAGCATCATCGTTTATGGTCCCTGAAAAATAGGATACATCTTTTATATCCTTTCAGCGATTTATCAAGCTCTGAAGCTCCGGTTGACTTTGAATGACGAATGCAGTGTCATCAGTGAATAACAAGTCTCTTATAGTGACCCTTCTGATTTTTGATTTTGCCTTCAGCCTTGCGAGGTTAAACAGTCAGCCATCTGACCCTGTGTGAAGGCATACTCATTCAGCTGAGTCTCTGAATGCATGTTTTAAGAGTAAGGCAAAGAAGATCCCAAAGAGGGTTGGAGCCAGAACGCAGCCTTGTTTAACACCACTACATATGTCAAAGGGCTGTGATGTGCTTCCAGCATATTAGACTCTTCCCTTCATGTCTTCATCTTCCAGCATATTAGACTCTTCCCTTCATGTCTTCATGTAATGGCTTAATCATTTCCAGCAATTTAGCAGGGCAGCCTATTTAAGGAGGGTTTTGAAGTGTTCATCACTACTAACCAAGTCAAATGCCATTGAGGTCTATTATGGCAATTTATAAAGGCCTTTTCTGCTCTCTTTATTTATTTTTTTACGCTGACGGAGACAAGATAACGTCTGTTGTTGATCTTCCAGCTCGGAATCCACACTGTGCCTTTGGATATATGCGCTCAGCTAACTTATGTAGTCACATTAAGGTACAGATAACGTACAGATACAGTCACACACAGGTACAGACACAGGCCCACACAGAGGTACAAATTCAGGTACAGGCACACACAGAGGTACTGATACAGGCACACACACTTGAGCACACACATGTGTAGATAGAGGCAGACACACATGAACACACACAGGTACAGATATAAATACACACAGAGTCACACACAGGTACAGAAACAGGCATACATTCACACAAACAGGTACTGATACACACATGAACACACATAAATGCAGATACAGGCATATACACATGAACACACAGGTATAGATACAGTTTCAGTCACACACACTCACACAGGTACATATACAGGCACACACAGGGACAGATACGGTACACACAGTCACATGCACAGTCACACACAGATACAGATACAGGAACACACACACAGTCACACATATGGGTACACGCACATGCAAACATACACAAGCACACGCACAAACACCAGGCACACATACACAAGTGTATACACAGGCTGACATACACACAGGCATACACACAAGCGCACACACTGGCAGACATACAGGCACAAACACAGGAACAGACACACATACACAATCACACACAGGCACACACAACAGGTAAATATACACAAGCGCGCGCAGATAAGCACACTTACAGGCAGACACACTGACATACCCACAGGCAGACACAGGTACACACACTGGCATGCACATAGTACACATAAATGCACTCACTGGCACTCACACATGCACAGACGCATGCACACATAGGGACACAATAAAAGTGCACATACATGTATAGCCACACACAGGCACACACACTTGGATGCACACATATATAGGTACACACACAAGCAAACACAGGCACACACACTTAAGGACATATGAAGGCACACATACACAGGAGCACTCACAATATATATATATATATATCCTCATCATGTGACATAATCTCTCCAGAACATTGTCTCCATTACAGCTGCTCTGAACGCATCACGATTCTGGGCAAGTCGACCTGCATCAGTCAAAGACAAGTTCAGACTCTCTGTGATGTCGTGGATCCACCGTCGCATAGGTCGTCCCCTTCCTCTTTTTCCAGGGACGATGCCTTCCATTACTATTTTTTCCAGACTATTATGTCTTGTTATATGACCGAAAAATGTCAGCGTCATTATTGCGATGGTATTAAGGAGTCCATTTTCCTCTACATTTAGTGAGTACAGTACTTCTCTGTTGGTCTTTTTTTCTGTCCAGGGTATTCTCAACATCCGTCTGTAGCATTTCATTTTGAATGTTGTAATCTTTTTTGCAACTGTTTTATTAAGTGTCCATGTCTCGCAGCCATAAGCTGCTACTGGGAATATACATGCTCTAATCAGTTGTTACTTTGTTTCTTTGCTTGTGCCTTGCCATAGGTTTTTCATATGTATTAGTTTATGTGAGGCAATTGCAAGTGTTCTTTTAATTTCTACTGCACCGTCGCCAGAGCTGTTGATGATTGATCCTAAATGTTCACATTCATTAACACCTTCCAGTTCTTCATTATCAATTTCAATTTCTGGTTTGATCTTTACTTTGTTGTCAATACTTTGGTCTTCTTGGTGTTTAGGTATTGATTCTAGGCCTCACTGTGATTTTTGGTTGACAGAATTAATTGTTCAAGTCCTTCTGGGTTGGTTGAAAGGAGGACTGTGTAGTCAGCTTATCTGATTTCCGGAATCTGGTACCCGTCGATGTTGAATGGGTCAAACTCTGTGTGTTCTTGGTCATCTCTTAGGTTTCTCATAATATTCTCGGCATAAATGTTAAACAGGTAAGGGGAAAGGGTACAGCCATGTCTTACTCCTTTCTGCACTTCAAACCATTCTGGTGTTTCTCCATCTATTCTTACGGCTGCCTGTTGTTCTTGGTACAGCAGTGCAATGAGTTGTATAAGGTGGTTTGGAAATCCCATAATAGTCCATAACTGCTGATGTTGTACAGTCGAAAGCTTTGGTGTAATCAATGAAACAAGTATATAGGTCAACGTTGAATTCTCTACACTTTTCTATGATGATCCTCATATTGAATGTATGGTCTCTGGTGCCTGTACGTGGTTGTTGAAAACCCGCCTATATATATATATATATATATATATATATATATATATATATATATATATATATATATATATATATATATATATATATATATATATATATATATATATATATATATATATATACACTGTCACAGAACATTTTCATGAGTATGAATGATGATAGTGATCGGCGTTAAGGGTCACTGAACTGTTATTAAATTGTTAACACTTGGTTAAATGTAACTCAAGTAGTGAGTTCATGTCTGACTTTATGTCAACATGGTGTGACTTGTACATGAGTGGGGAGAAAAAATATAGTGAATACAAGTTTGGTGTGACGAGTTAGTCTGTGTTTGGCAGCCGAGCGGTACGCTCGAGTGTGTGATTAGTAGCCGAGCTGTAAGCTCGTATTGTGTGACTGGAGAACCACAGATGTGTTCATTTCCAATGTAAGGATATATGTGTAATATATTGGGTAGGTCCTACCTTGTGTTCAGGCGAAGATTATTGTACCGCCTAGAAGTGTTCCTGTTGGAACCATATTGCTATATCTGTTCGTGGAGAACAGTATAGGGCGTTGCAGTGTCCGCCCCTGAAGCTACTGGAAGAAAGGCGACGCGTTTCCCGCCTTGTAGCGGTATTAGAATAATACAGGCGATGTTGGATTTCCGCCTGGATGAGATTCTGAGTGAATCTAGATGGCGATGCTGAATGCCGCCAACCACTAATAATAAGTGGAGCACACCTGGATGGTGTTATGATTGTGCGATGAAGGTATGCCACACCGAGGACTTTATATGTAACTGTTAGTGTGTGTTCGTGTGAAGTCAGTCCGTGAACACGAGAGTTCAGAGTTATTTCCTGCAGGAAATGTCAGCCTGAAGGTGAGTCAGTATGCTAGATACGTGTACTTGATGTCCACGATGTATATATATCAGTCTAATAAATGTCTTGGAACAGTACCAGTGGCGTTGCGTTAATTCGTACGAGCCATTGTTGATCACCATCTTCATACAACCCACACCCACCATAATAATAGTGTTTCTGACAAGCAGGGTACATCATACAGTATTCTGACATCTGGGAATATCGACAAAACAGTTCTGACATACATACACACATAAGGTATTTGTGTTTATCCTTACTTCTAACTCTGAATTCATGAAAATGCTACTTGACTGACAAAAACAGTACCAGTACACACCAACAGGAAAGGAAGTGTATGATGGACCTAGTACACCTGGAAGCAAAAGATACATCAATTAATAATGGTTGTAAGGATAAGTCTGTGGTATCACCTTTGGAGTTCAAGAAGCCAGGCACTTGCTACCACTTGGCAGAAATACTGAATTATAATAATGCTGACACATATATTACCAAAAACAAAGCCAGGAAACATATACAACAAATATAATGTAAGTGACATGAACAAGAAAGAATCTCGATATTAAAGTATTTGCAAGCATACGGATCAGCCATGACTGCAGAAATGCTGAGAATAGACAGACCTAAGGAACTGTAGAGTATAGTAAAGGTTTAACAAAGATCTAGTGATACACATGATAAATACTTCTTCAAATTAAATATAAATGCATATACCTTCAGCTTTCATCCCACCATCCTAAACTAAAAAAATACAACACAGTAAGCTCGAAGAACCTAACATTTTATGAAAAAATTCACATACAATTAGATAATTTCATTTACCCTATATGCAAAAAATGATAAGGAGGGATAACACCATATGCAGAAACTGAATATAATACAGCTTTATCTAAAATTATAGACACTATATACATTATTAATTATAGCCCATGCTGGGTAACAGCAAAGGTTGTCATAGTCAGAAGTTGTAGTGCGATAATCTCTCACTTTCATATAAATGCTTCTACAGCACGTGCCTCAAATAGCCTCTGATAACCAAGCCCAGCTCCTGGCCTTCATGTGTAGCTCAATTTTAGCCGGGAAGAACTGTTTCCACTGATGGGAGAAGGGGTGAAGGTATTTAGGTGTATACCTATACCAAGATACTTACTTATGTTTACTACAGATGTCAAGCTGCTATTTCTTCCATACATTGTGTCATTAGCTTGTCCTGTGATATTTGGGTATGCTCTGACATTAAACGCATGTGATCCAAGGGCTAAACTCTGGATTGGTAGTGTCAAACTGCAATTTGTTTGGAAATATTCTGGATTTCCTTGAACAGACAAGTTTTGGAAGTTGATGACTTGTGTGACACTTCTCTCTGTGCCCTGTCAGAGTTAGAGAAAGTTTTGTTACTACTGTTTTATGCTGATGTTTATTATTCATAAATGATATTTATAGCTGACAAAATATCACATAAAAAATGGCCTTTTATTTTTTTTGTCTAATGTGGGGGCATTTACCATAACTGATCATTCTGCTATCCTTATCAGACTGTTAAAATGTTTGGTAAATTTTTCCTTTTTTTTAATTGTTTTTTTTTTATTTCCTGTTAATTGTTCTTGTCAAATATTATCTAACTTTCCTCTTCTTGCAGCATGCACTATACAAGTGGACTATATCTGTCTGATTGTGTCCTAAACTTCCTCTGCAGACTTGCCACTTTCAGAGAACCATCCCTCTATTCCTCAGAGGTCCAGGATGATTTGTTCAATGATGACTGGTCTAATGCTAATTATTTCAAAGGTATGAATTGTCTAATGCTGATCTTCTCATTTATGCAAATAGTCCAATTCTTAAGTGGTCTAAAGCTGTGATTCATCAAGTGGTCATTATGAATCACAGTATGAATCACTCAATGGTATCACTAGTAAAATGCTGACTGGTCTAATTGTAAATTTAATCTGATGGTACCAGGAATCTTAAAAACAGAATACACAAAACTCAATAAGCACTTAAACAAATTAAACCCCATACATGAGCCTAATCGCCGCAAATGTACCCATCCATATGAGACAGTTCAGCGCATGCTGCTCACTTGCTCAGGACTTTCCACAGAAAGAAAAACGCTACTGCTGAGCTCCCCAACAATCGCAAACATTCTATACAGCACCTCCCAACAGCTTAAGAACCTGTGCAGATAACTTACAGTCTCAATATCCAATACAAAACGTTTCAACAGATGGAAGACGTAGTAAATAAAGAAGACCACTTGTAAACATCGCGGTAACGTGGATTCACACCGCCAATGAACAGTTTAGAATAGTGTGCTCTACAGACACGGAAAAAGCCGATGTTGACGAACGCCCGACGATTTCCATATATGGAAATAATCGGTAAAAACGCGACCTATAAATTCTCCACATTCAAGATAAGCGTAAATGGGAAAATCCTGGAACAAGTCAAAAGCTACGTATATCTTGGTCATATAATAACAGAAGATGGCAGATGTGAAACAGAAATCAAGAAGAGAATAGGAATGGCGAGAGCTACATTCAACAACATGAAACATATACTGACATCTAAACAGTTATCTCACAAATTAAAACTGAGAATCATAAAGTGTTATATATATTCTGCATTTCTGTATGGTGCTGAAACATGGACGATGAATAAGCATTTGGAAGAAAGAATTGAGGCTCTTGAAATGTGGATATATAGAAGAATGGGGCGTATCTCATGGAAAGAGATGAAAAATAATAAAGAGGTCCTAGACAATCTAGGTATGAAAAGAGAACTAATGAGGGAAATCAAGGTTCGGCAGCTAAAATACTTTGGCCACATAAAAAGGCATAACACCTTGCAGAAGACCATAACAGAGGGAGAGCTGAAGGCAAACGTGCAAGGGGAAGACATCGCTATAAGTGGGAAGATAACATCAAGAGATGGACAGGAAAGAGTCTATCAGAGTGCACCACCAAGACAAGAGACAGAAGACGTTTGAGATCCATTACAGCCAACCTTCGTTGTGGAGATGGCAACTGATGATGATAAATTCTAGATTTTGGCGGATAATTTTGTCACCGAAATAAATATCACAGGATTCCACACATCTATGCGAATACAATGATGTATAACACGTAGGGGTGTAAGCTTGGTTGCTATGGAAGAAACTAGGTCTAATTAGACATATTTTCTCGAGTTTGAGAAAATCGCTCTGTAGCATTGGGGGAAAAAAGGAAAACAGAAAGAAACGCAGAAAGCAGAAGCCAGTGATTCAAATCACTTGTACCATACAATATATTTAAGTGCAGGTATCACATCATTGACAATAATATCGCTCTGTGGATCATAACTGCAAAAGAAATTATTTGAAGTATAAAAACACTTTTAAAATAGGAATAAAATATCCAGCTCAACCAGTGATGTTTTGTAATTATCATAAATAATGTATATAACATAAGATCCGCTTGTCATTACCTGCTTCCAGCTTTAGAAAACCTACCTTAACAATAAATAAAATAGTCATACAATTAGTATAGAGTTAGTTTTACGATAGAAAGATAGTGTAACAATGTTGGTTGATATACATGATGATGATGATGATGATAGTTCAGAAGATAATTCTGACTAAGCTAGTATAACCCAGTCTCAGGAATGAGCACTGGTGTATTGATGGCACAGGTATAGTTAAGGCTGTGAAGCACTCTTGACAAGATAGTAGTGAGTAGATCAAGAGATTAAGATGCCCCTTCGTTAATAAGTATCATATGCTAAACTACAAATAAAAATTCAGTAAAGTCTAAATTATCAACAAAATAAAATTTACCAAGTCTGGAAATACAATTACTGAATCATTTTATTTATAGTGATTTCTTTTCTTCTTCTTGATGAAATTGGGAAAATATGGAAATTATAAAATTGGAATATATTTATTTCCTGCAATAAAAAACGAATTATTAACAACTTTACATAGTAATAGTACATACCACTAGAATTGGTCAGAAATAGAAATCTGGGCTCAGGTTTGGTGTTAGATAGTGGCTGCCCGGCATGCAGATGGTAAATTAGCTTCTTGGCACGCTCTCTCTCTCTCCTGTAATCAGTTCTGTCCTATGAATTATGGCTGTGTCGATTTTGAAATTGCCTCCTTCCTTTTATAGGCCAAAGTACGCAGTATCTGAGAACACTAATGTCACACTTTCAGCTGCATTTTTGGGAACTGCTTTTGCGAGCTGAATTTTGTGATTTGTTTGAGACATAGTCCACAAAACTTCCTCATTCTTCTTAATACAATTATCTATCATTGTCATCGATGTCTCCTTTTAATTGGTGGAACTTCTGCTTTCTTTATATGTAAGGTTCCGAATTCAATGTATGACGAATTTTTGAAGAGGATTGACACAGCATTTTTGAAGAACCTGGTCTACTTACTAGCAAATATCTCGGAATTGCAATCCCACAGCAACTTTTCCTTATGAATGCATATACCTGGCATTATCATTCAAATAACGAAACTAGTATCACTTCTTTCTGTCCACCCGTTCTCTTACAATCCACTTAAGTCGAAGTACATGCACAAATATTATTCTGCTACAAACGCCATTATAATGCCCGTCAACAACACAAGCGAGCTGCGTGCTTCTGAATGAACGATATTTTCGCTTTTCCAATTTGAATCCAGCCAACCATTCATTTATCTTTCTTTCTATCCATTCAGCCATCTGTTAATCTATTCATTCATCTTTCTATCCATCCACCTACCCACCCACCCACCCATCCATCCATCTATGTATCTATTCATCCATCTAACATCCATCCATCCATCCTTCCATTTAACTACCTATGTGTCCATCCACCAATCTGTTTGTTTTTCTTTCCACCCATCCATCTGTTAACTGATTGTTCCATAGATCGATAGACAGTTAAACCCTATATATGATAATTATAATATGCTACTGGTTGGACAGGACAAATTGTCCCTTATTTATAATAAATGTTCATACATGTGTAGTAACAATGCTTTCGATGTGACCAATATATGGAATTGATACTTGCGGAGTTTGCATATGTAACCGCCCTAGCACTCCAAGGTAGGTTACCAACATTTATGTGACTGCCGTAATAAAAAAGGCTTATGATAAAATTTCCCAAATGTACTTACATTGTAAATCCACACAAACTGGCAGAAGGGTTTAGGGAAAATTCTTTTAACTGTACAAACAACCTTGACTGTGTCATTATGAAGTTCTGGTTGTTGACATGTCACACTTTCTGGTCTTGCTGAGGACCATTGACAAAAAACATAACCAATACAGGCTACAACATTCATCTCATTTAATAACATATCTTCACCCTTTCATTAAATCTAATGAATAAAGGAGGACTCTACAGGGACAGTGTTAGTTAACAAATATAAGGATTGTGCATGCATGACAACTACTCATCAAGGCTATACACAGTATATGTTCTACCCTCCTTTATTCTTCCACCTTCTGCTGTTTTATAAATCTCACTAGATCATCATTTTCCCTGCCATATCCCCAATAAACACTAAATATTAATTCTTGTTCTTGTTAAATAACTGCTTGACTAAATTGTGCAGTTGTCTAGGTTTGTCTATACCTTTTTATTTTTTGTTCAAAGAGCACCATCTGCCTTGTTGGGATTGACCTTTAATCCATAGTTCATTCACAGACAAAACTGGCACAGTTGAGTTTACCTCTGATAAGCGACTTATAAAAGATGATCACTGTCTTGTTGCTGGCTCCCCAGCCACTACATGTTATGTATTTTAGCATATTTATTAGTCATCTACTGCATTCCACTAGTTTTTCTATGTGTTTATTCCAATTAAGTATGCATGGAGGCATATCTGGAGTCATCTGTATATGTGTTACGGCATATTTTAAAGATGTCGTCTGCTAGGAGTATTAGCCCGTTTGGAGTACGCATTTTTGAGGTTGCGAGATTTTTAATATAGAATACTTTTATGCTTCATGGTTCTTTAGTAAACGCAAATCGCATGGTTAGATTGTGACGCGGTAGCGTTGAAATGGTCACGCTTGGTGACTAATGTACTTGACCCTTTTTATTCTGACCGTCAAGCCATGAAGACTTGTTTTATTCCTTCCAGTGTTAGGCTTTCATATTATGCCGAAGTTGTATATTGAAATGAGGACAGAGGGTCAGTCCTTACTATTAGAATGAATTATTATTACATGGTTGTTGGATAACCATGGACAGAAGGATTTTTATTGATCAATCTATGATCCGTGTTTGCAAACTAATTGGGACTCACTACCGGTTGACTGCGCTGCGGCAACTCGAGTATATAGCCCAAGATGTTCTGACGACACTTAAGTAACTGGAAGATGGACGGTAATATGTTTAGTTGAAATCTGCAATGCAATGTACTATTCATGAACTAATTCCTTGCGATGTCGTCGTATATTTCGTTAATAAACTTGTATCCATGTTTTGGACTCACAAACCCGATGACTTACCAGAATCAATCAAGTTCAATTTGGGTCGTTGCCACTTATTATTATTGATTTGAAATTTATGCACGATGCACTCTTTTGTTATGTGAGATAAATACTACTCACATTGTATTAATGAAAGTTCAGAAGGAACCCGAACGGTTGTCAACCATTTTTTATGCTAACCGAGTTCAGACAACCTGATCATTGACTTACGTTAAAAAACGTTGAAGCAAGAAGGAAAAAGATGTAACTTCAACAACTTCAACAACTGGTGGCCAGATGTGGCTGTGAAATTTTATTTCACTTTAAAGAACTAATCTACGATCAAAAGAAAAATGTTGGGTTTACAAAAAAGGTCCTTTCGATCGACATTGACACCTCTTACGCATGCGCACCTGACGTCATGCCTTGGCAACAGTACGACCGTTTATCAAAGTCATCCAACAAGTCAGCGACATTGAAGAAAAGAAATTAATAATGCCTCAACCAACGGAAGAAGTTATATCAAACAGTCATCATTACTGCATGCAATCTATATAGTTCGTTGGCGCATGTTGTCACTGTAGGAACTTGTCGCGATTCAAAAGTTAAGTACTTGTTTGTGACTTACGCAGAATAAGTCCATGTTGTTGATTTCATAGGCATGTTTTTGAGGTCAATGTTAAATGTTTTATTAATATGTATCTATGTTGTAATGTATAGATCGTGGGTGGTTGGCAGGGAGTTTCAAATCAACCAATATCTCTTACAGAGGTCGGTCGATTTGAAACCGTTCCATTAGGTTAGTTGAGTAATTCCACTTGCAAAGAACCCATTGAGAATTGCCGATGGTTAACTTCGTTTGCATCTGAAATTATTTGACCTTAAGTGTTAGATGTATTGTTATTAAATAACTGTTGTATTTTTCTGTACTAAGTTGCATTCTATTCATGTTTCGCCATATGTTCGTAAGCTATCTCGTTTATCCTGACCTAACTATCGTTTATTTCATTATTTTAACATATTTGTCAGTTATATGAGTCCATTGTGACGTCACCATTTTTAGTGTACGTGTTTAATCTCGACTTGGTTTAACCTTGACCCTACTTCCGATTTTTTTGCTCGTTTTATATAATCATTAGATGTTTGGAATTTGTCAATTGTGCTGTCAATTCGTATTGTAATATTTTAATTTTATTTTGGTCTTGTATCTATTAATGTTATAAATTGATAATATAATAATAATAATAGTATAAATTGAGTAGGAAATAAGATGATAAAATAATTTGATTAGTTTTGACTAAATTACTTGATGACTTAGATGATGTCATCAATTTGCACTAGTAGTCCAGGTCACTATTAATTGTCCATTATGACTAGGGCATGATGGCATAATATATTCATAAATAACTATAAAGTTATAGTTTGCCTTGAGTATTATAGGCATATTAGAGATTAATTAGTACATTTTGTCTGGACATAGTACTACGTGGTCCACTGGGCACATATAAATAATTGAATATATTATATTGTTGATTAATATATATTGTTAAGTAAATACTTACATTATTAACTTCAAGATGCTTACCTTGGACCATTTCGTTAAAATTGGAAAGGATTTTAATAAAAAAAGGGGACGCACTTCAGGAATTTGCAATGACTGAACTTGCGAAATATAAAGCAGAAATGGAGGAGCAAAAAGCAAATTGCTAAATGGGAAGAAGAAGAGAGAAGAGAAATTGCTAAACAAGAGAAAGAAGAACTTAAGAAAGAAGAAGAAAGGCAAGAGAGGAAAGGGAAGAAATTGAAAATGAAAACAGAAGAAAACAGGAAAGAGAAGCAGAAGAAAGGTTAATACAGTTGCGTATGGCTGAATTAAACTTAAAAGCTCAAGTTGCTTCAAATATAAACAATAATACTGATACACAGAATACTGCGACATCCAACCAAACTAAAAGCAATTATTATTTCAAATTACCAACATTCAAATTGAATATTGACGATTTATCAGCATGGCTGTCACGTTTTTAGGAAGTGTGTAAGGTAAATAAACTTGAGAAATCTGCTTGGTCATTAAAACTCAGGAAATTTCTGGAGGGTGAGCCCGCAAGTGTAGCTCAGAATGTTGACCCAACAATAGCTAGTGATTATGACGCCATTAAAGCCTTATTATTACGGCGTTTCCATTTAGATGAAGAGGGATGCAGAGTCAGGTTTAAAAATATTCTACCAGATTCCAATAAAGATTTCACAGGTTTTATTGCGAATATACGCAACACCTTTAATAGATGGGTGGAACTTGCAGGTGTGAACAAATCTTATGATAAACTAGTTGATTTGTTACTCAGGGATAAGGTACTATCCTCTGTCAGTCCACCGTTCTTGTCTTTCTTACAGGAACGAAAACCATCTACCATTGCTACCTTAGAAGAAATGGCAATAAATTATTGTACTGCACATCCTAATGTCAGCATTTCTAACTCACAAATAAGAGAACCTTTACCAGTGGCGTCCAATATGTCATACCATAGTTATGACAAATCAAGATCACAAAGCCTTGATAGAAATCATTTCAGGGGAAATTATAATGATAATTATAATACAGGGCGAAATAACAATAACTATAATAGTAATTTTAACAGAGGTAGGCAACAATATAGGAATCAGTCACCTCAATTCAGGAATAACAATAGTCAACAGAATTCAAATCAGAATATATCATATACTTCTTATGCTAATAACAATGGTAACAGATGGAATAACAATAATCATAACTCTAGACCTAGACACAACAGCCACCACGGGGGACAACGAAATAATTCCAATAGCTATTTCCGTCATCGGTCTCAATCACGTAGACCATCACATTATGATCACAATGCAGGGGCGGCACTCACTACTGGTACGACCCCAAGTGTTCCACAGGATAATAATCAGATACATTCATCTTCTACATGTTTTGCTGTTAATTATAACGTGGCAAATAGTTACCAAGATTGTAATCTTATTTTCCAGAAGGCAAAAGAAACAGTACTTAATTGTGGACACATTTCACCAGAAGTTGGTCTTGCTGCTAATGATGGAACAGGCTCTCTGATATTTAACAGAGGGATAGTAAATGATTCAGTGGTCTCAGTTTTGAGAGATTCTGGATCAACTACCATTGGAGTTAGGCAGTCACTGATTCACCCAAGTTGTGCTACAAATGCATATGTCAAATGTATGACTTTTGGTGGTACTGTTTAGCACTACCCAACTGCCATTGTATATGTTAACACACCATTTTTTACAGGTAATGTCAAGGTGTGCATGTTGCAGAATCCAGCAGCTGATCTTACGGTTGGACGTATCCACGGCAGTAAGGATTGCACCCCAGAAGAAATTAATGAATGGGAAAGAAATAATTTGCAATTTTATTGCAATGCTAACGCTGTCGTTGCGATGGCTAAACTTCGTGCCAACAAAATGAATGCATGTGGCACAGTATTTTCAAATTTTGTTCTTAGCACTATTTTGGAAAGTGATGAGGATGATAAAGATATCCCTCAGGTTGACAGGGTTGAGGACAAAATCATATCTGATGTGTCTTGTATTGAAGACCATGATACTAAATAAACTTGACAATGATGTTACTACATCTTACTATGTGTATGTAAGTACTTCCAACATTGTTAATGCTACAACTGGTCTTACAAATTTTCTCTTTACTTTTTTGTCTCTTATCTCTAGTTTGGTTTTCAAGGTGAACATGAAATGTTTTCATGTGATCAGAAAACTATCTACTGTCAATTACTCACGTGTCCTCAATAATTTACTTCTGATCTTATTGGTCAGTTATTTTTTCAGAACCATCTCTTTTGCTCATGACTACGAGCAAATGTCTGGGATAAATCACTCTACCAATGACATCTCTATGACCTTCATGATACAATCTGAGATGACTCAACACTCTCAGTTGTCAATAGTCAATCTTTCCACTAATATGTTTGGGTTGTTCCATACCCGTCTTAAAGGGTTACAAATTTCGTTTCTCGATCTTGACGTTCAGATCGTCACTTCGTTTTATGATTATTATCTGTTCTTATTTCAGGAAGATGAATTGTCTCTTCCTGACACACCTAGGTCTTAACATCTACCTACTTCGCCAACTACATTATCTTTTCAATATCATCATATAGAACATGATCTTAATAAAAAGGTATATATGATCAACAGTAATAAAAGGGTTAATAATAAAATTAACATCATCAATTTTGGGTGTACCTCTGATGGGAAACCTGAAACCGATAAGTCGGTCATCAAATTTTTCAGTTTGAGTATTGTGCTGTCAGATACGACAGGTATTACACATTACTTTTGTTCGCATATTATAGACACTATAACTACCTATGATAGGAAAAGAGCATATTCTTGCACTATGTTGCTATACTATCTGCCACTAGATCCCACATGGCAGGCACTTGTTAATTCCTTTAATTACAAGGCAGACTATGTTTGCGTGTCTATTGCCTCCTACCGATAACAGGTATGGTGACGCTATGGTTACATTACTTAACAATAGAGATGCTCGAATAGTTATCGAGCGGGGCAATGGTGTGTATTTTCATCACCACTCATTGAGAATGCAACTAGTACTTGAGCCTAGCTCGCATAGGTAATACTTTACATGTACTATGGCTCAGCCAAACAGCATAAGTTTTGTATATCGTCTATTGTCTTAAGAAAAAAAGACAGGCCTATGAAAGTGACATGGATTAAATAAGCGCTCACTAAATTTCTAAGAATTTTATTTTATTAACTACCTCCAAAATTTGAGGTCAACATTTGCTACTAAATTTTACGCAAATGTATCTCTCCGTCAGATGCCAGCAATTACGGACTAGGAGCAAGTCTACTCCAATTTCATGAGGGAATACTACACCCAACCCTCCATATTTCGAGAAAACTCACAGTGGCAGAAACCAAATATTCTACTGTAGACAAGGAGCTGTTGGCAGTGGTTTGTGCGATAAAGAAGTTGGAAAAATTCTTATTAGGGGCACCCTTCGTGATCCAGACTGATCAGAAGGCGGTTGCTTCACTACGTCGCTCAAATCATAAAAGCCCGAAGTTGGCCAGATTTGCAATCCTTTTGCAACCTTTTGACTTTGTTATTGAATCAATACCAGGAACGGAAAATGTCATGGCCGACGCACTCTCCAGAAATCCTGTCGAAGTCAATTGAACGAAAATTATAATTCAAGATTGGAAATAAAATGCTACGTACACACTTATGAACGTTACACGGCTGATGTTTTTTTGAACTCGAGACATACGAATAACACGTCGAATAAACTTAAAATGAACTAACTACGATATTCCACGAAAACTTATATTACTTTTTAACGTTTGGACTTTGGGTTGTGTCTAATCGGCTTCCCCTTGGTATGATACACTCGAAAGGGAATTTTCGTGTGGTCTTTGAATTTTGTTTCGTTTTCAAATCGGAATCAGATGGACTGAATGAATTATGTGAAATTCTTGATCAAAACCTTACACGAAAGACAGATGAACATTCTTCACTCATTCTTCATGATGAACAATGTATATCAAGTTTTATGGAATGAAACTCACTCGTCATACGGAACAAACTTGTAGATCCACAAATGGAAAATAACGACGTTTGGATCTTCAGAACTAACATTATTAGTTTCATTACTTATTGTTTAAATAAATAAAATAAAACTATAATGTGAGGAAAAGATTAAATACATAAAAGAAAGGAAATAGAAAAAACAAAATAACCTCACATATTTGAATAAGTTTAGTAAATGTCTTTATAAATGTAATCATTATTATATGGATTTACCAAACATGTGTAAGTAATATTATATGTTTTATTTTCTTAGTTGATAGTTAGTTAAATAGATATTAGTTAATCTATACATACGTTTAGTAAGTTATTCACATCTCACTAGTTAACTTATGCTTTATTCTCTTCTTTACTTTACTTATCTTTACTTTTCTTTATTTTCTTTACTATTATATGATATTTTAGGTTAGTTAATTCTATAGTTAATTGGTAGATCCGATAATACAACACATTATTTTAGTTAATACATACTTTCATTTAATTAGATAATTATTACTGACAGTCGACATTTTCTTTAGTTACTTTAATACAATATCCATGTATTACCTGACTGACATTATATCGACATGACTTACGACACTGTTCTACACAGAACATCGTAGGCCATATGTTGATTTTTCTTAAATTTTTTATATAATTACTTTAAGATATTTCAAAAAAATCTATAGAATAGATTTTATTTCCCCGACGGGCATGGAGTTGTTACGACATATTTTAAAGATGTCGTCTGCTAGGAGTATTAGCGTGTTTGGAGTACGCATTTTTGAGGTTGCGAGATTTTTAATATAGAATACTTTTATGCTTCATGGTTCTTTAGTAAACGCAAATCGCATGGTTCGATTGTGACGCGGTAGCGTTGATATGGTCACGCTTGGTGACTAATGTACTTGACCCTTTTTATTCTGACCGTCAAGCCATGAAGACTTGTTTTATTCCTTCCAGTGTTAGGCTTTCATATTATGCCGAAGTTATATATTGAAATAAGAACAGAGGGTCAGTCCTTACTATTAGAATGAATTATTATTACTTGGTTGTTGGATAACCATGGACAGAAGGATTTTTATTGATCAATCTATGATCCGTGTTTGCAAACTAATTGGGACTCACTACCGGTTGACTGCGCTGCGGCAACTCGAGTGCACAATGCTACAATATACATATGTGGAAGTGAACATTTGTCTGTGAGGCTAATTACACCCTCATTGACTCTTGAAATCATCCACACACTTCCAGGGATTCCCACTGTGGTGAAACTTGTTGAGAATCCAGCATTGCACTAAACTTGAAGAAGTCACTTGAGCCCCAGACGTGATTCTTTGGCTTTGACCTGGTTGACTGCATGCAAGGAGGATCTCAATATGGACCCAGTGATAGGCAGGGGGAGCTGAGAAGTGGTTCTGTGCAGGACATGACAATTCCTTGGGAGAGCCCAGAACCAGAGCACTGTATTTTAGCTCTGCATAGTTGGAGAGCCCCCTTGGACTTGGATGGTGGGGAATGCACAGTAAGTCATGTGCTTCTTACTCCTAGCCTGCGACCAGATGTGACGATCCTGTAAATGCAAGCCAAGCTGGAGAAACAGGAGCTCATGACGTCAACTCAACATGTTTCAGAATGGCAGAAAAGGCACAGGAAAAGAATAGATCTACAGTGTAGATAATACCAAGGAGTCTTCAACTTAGTATTGGCTGCAAAAGAGCGAGAAGCTTAGCAGCCTTAAATAAACAACAACAACAACAATTCAAATTAAGTTGTTGGTCTAATATCATTTCTAGGAACCTACTCGTTTTGACTGTGAATACTATTTGTTCATTTATTTTTATATCAAACATATATAAATTATCAGGTAAATATAAAGCCTAACAAATACATTTAATAAAGAAAAGAGAAATGGTAAAAGAACAGTGCTGTCACAATGACTGTACTCGAAATCCCCTTGTTTTCTACTTCGTCGGCAAATTGTAACGCTTTCACGATAGCCTACTGTGTCGCTGCACGCTTTCTTCAATGAAACGTGTACTGCATTTCTTGGAAAAACCTTGAGATACGCAAGCTGATCAATGACCTAGATTTAATATTTCATTCATTCCATACACGGCGTAACTAAAAGACAGATAAAGCAGGAGAGAGAGAGGGGCGAATGAAGGCAGGACACATGCAACACTAAACACGCGTCGCGCGATACACAATTGCTGCCATCACGCGTGTAAGGCTACTAGCACTAACTTTTTCAAATCGACAGTGATAAAATTCACTACCCATACCAGAGTTAGGTTTTAAAATCCTGAAAAACGCTTATTGGGAATTATGACAATATACTGGTTTACGTTTGAAAACATGACAGTACCCAGACACCCTCAAGTGTGGAAGTGAGAAGGTAGGAACAGCACAACTATCCTAGAAGAAAATGCATATTGGCTCCATTAAATTCGTATATTTGGGTTCCTTAGGGCTTGCTGACAAAGAATATGTAAAACGTTACGCAAATAGTCTAGGAATTACCAAGTTATGGCCAAAATAAAATAGGGGGGTGCCTGACAGCATGAAATCATTTCTGCTCATAAAATTTTTTTTATAACGTGTTTGAAAAAACCTTACGTTACGGAAATAGCCTACCATGTTAACTCCTATTTGATTGGAGCGCAACAAATATAAGACTAAACACGATTGGTCGGGCTATAAATACTATCTTGTGTTGTCAGGGGAAACGTGAAAAGGAGTATTTTTTTTTTGAAAAGATGTGTAGACATGGTTTGATTGGGTAGAGCTGCGAATATACTCAATTCAGAGCGTCTGTTCATTGCCACATCTTGTAATAAACCTACTAAGAAGCAGTGCGTTGAGCACCAGTGTATATTTTTTATAAAATAAAGCCTGGGACATCGGCAGATCGGAGTTGTGCTATATTCATTGCCAGTCAACGAAACTGTTTATTATTATTTCCATGAATTGTGGTAAGCTTGAAATATTCAATATCTTTTAATGAAAATTGAATGTAAATTGATAATTTATGTTTGTATATATGTGTAGTTCAGTAGCGAACATGATGTAAAGCCTATAGTGCTCCAGCCTGAACAGAAGGTGTCGGAGGAAAGTAAAACTGCATAGAATGGCCAAACAGTACACTGACACCTAGATTATTGACTAGAAAGAAATAATGCTGGAATTGCAGAGGCGTAGTAACCATTAGGGAGGGAAATACTGGTATAAAGTATTTCAGATGAAGCTGACAGTTGGCCTAACGCTCTGAACTCAATGTTTGTGATGTATTGTGCTCAGTGTAGAAATAGAGTGTAAATTAGTTCTGACGTAGAAGGTACAACATTCTTGTTTCAGGGACCGTGGTCTTAAAGTTATTGAGCAGCCCCTGGTCAGAGCTTTGCTGAAGCCAGAGGTGGACAGCATACTCCTTGGTCCATATAGCAACCAGTGGGGTGGCTCCAGAACTCATTAAAGTAATCGAGCAGAGGAGTCTTTTACTGCAGTCATCACGAAAGATAAGAGAGTGTGGCCATGGAGCTCAACATTATGTACCCCCATCTTAAAATGACATTGTAAAATAAAATTAAGAGGGGAATTTAATTGTTTTAATACCAGGAACTGAGAACATCTCCAATACTAGTTCCAATAGAAACAAACTATTGAAGTCATGATGACAAATACCAACAGAGCTTGAACAAAACAAAACCAGTATTACCTCATATTACCACTACACAACTGACACACATAGGATACTATTAATAATATATGTCGCTACAAGAATCATATTAATAAATTCTGTACATATAACTTGTAATTAAAATTGATTGTGATTCCTGGTTCCCTTTGTATTTGAATCAGGACACATATACATTCATGACAGCACTGAATACATATTGTTATTTGAAAAGTTATCAGTGACTCCTTTAAGATATCCTCGTAGAGTGTTTTATGTATGTGAGTGTCACAGTGTTGTCAAGTGTGGTGGAATAAATTAAATTGTTTATCTGTCTGTTGTTGTTATGACTTACACTTCATCATACACATACCCTAGACATATAACGTAGTCATCACACTATTCCAGAATAATTCTGACTGAGGTATACATATGTGGCAGCAAGTAAGGTTATCTATAATACACTACTCTTATTAGATATAGATACCTTCACAGCTGATCTCAGTCAGTACACTAAGTCCCCTATAAATATTTATAACATCCCACTTCACCACATATATTGGGGTCTCGCTCTCGGGATTTTTAATCTTTCCCTATTACAAATATTGGGGGTAATTCACTTCAGGGAATAATAAGAATTAAAAAGGTATCCTTGGGTGAAAATAAATAAGGTTGAGCTCACAGTGCCTGTGTTGTCCTGAGTTAATTAGTCATAGATAAAATTGTTTAGTTAAATATTTTAGACATTTATTTGTTAGACAATGGCCGACCTGGCAAAATTTCGATCTGCTGCTGTACAGACTGCGAAAGAGTTAGGAATGGACGGGCAAATTATGATTTCTTATGTCACTGCTGAATGTGACAAATATATTGAACGGGAAGAACGAAGATTAGAAAAAGAGGCCGAAAGAAAGTTAGAGGCTGAAAAAGAGATTAAGAGGTTGCAGATTGAGGCTGAGGCTAAGAGGTTGCAGATTGAGGCTGAGGCTAAGAGGTTGCAGATTGAGGCTGACAAAGAGGCTAAAGCATTGGAAGCCGAGGAAAGAAGACAGGCTGCAGAAAGAGAAGAGAAGAAATTAGCTGCAGAAAGGGAAGCAGAAGAAAGAAGATTGACTGCAGAGAGGGAAGCAGAAAAGGAGGAGAAGAGATTACAAAGGGAACATGAGTTACGACTAAGGGGGTTTGAGTTTCAGGGCCATGCTCCTGAAAATGGTGCCAGTCCCTTTGCCTCTGATGCCACTGCTAGCCAAGGAGCCTCAACCTCAGCTATGAATTTTCATTTAGATCATTTTGTTGAGAAAGACGATGATATAGAGAGCTATCTAAATAGATATGAACTATTGGCTACCACGTATGGGTTAGAGAGAGAAAGGTGGAGCTTAAAGTTATCTCAAGGACTTCGTGGGGCAGCTTATGAAGTTTTTGCAAAAATGAGCAGAAGTGATCAGGAAAATTATGACATGCTAAAGCAGGCTCTTTTGTTAAGATATGAAAAGAATGCAGAATTTTATAGGAAAAAATTTAGGAATGCTAAACTACTGTCAGGTGAAACCTATCACCAGTTCTCTGCACGAATAGAGACATACTTGGAGAAATGGACTTCTCTGGGGAAAACCCAAGATCTTAAGGAAATGGTCCTTATAGAGCAATTAAGAGAGTCCATGGCTCCAGACCTGAGAAAGTTTCTCATGGAACAAGGTGCAGAGAGGCTGGGGGAGTTGCTAAATGTTGCTGAAAGGTATCAAGCAGCTCAAGCAGAGGTAACAGGTAATAAAAAGAAACAAGTGGATAACTTTAGGGCACCACAGAACTTTAATAAATTTGATCCTAGGGATCAAAACAAAGGTAAGCACCAATTTGATAGGCCACGGTATGAAAATAAAATAAATTCCCACAATTCGATGAAAGGAAATATGATGAAAGAAAATCTTTCAACCAAGGAAAAGGTGGTGTAAAAATTGTCAGATGGACAATCATGACACTGACCGTTGCAGAAGGAAACCTGTGTATATGGCCACCCTTCAGGTCAGGTCGACCTCAAGACAGGAGGAGGATATTATGTTGGATACCACTCCAGAAGAGATGAGGAAGGCACAGGCTGGGGATAAAACACTCAAGCCTTGTTTCAGAAAATTGTCAACTTGTCATACAACTCCAGGCAAGGGAGATTTTTACATGAAAAACAAGTTGATGTATAGGAAGACTGGAGCTAGATCCAAAGGTCAGGGACAGCTGGTACTTCCTAAAAGATATAGGGCAGACTTAATAAGGAGCCTACATGTGAAACCAGATGGGGACCATGAGAAGATAGGTACCCTCATTCAAAAGGTGGCTCACAATTATTATTGGCCCAAAGCAAGATGGGACATTGAGAATTTTGTAGAAAGGTGTAGCATAGCACATGAGGGAACACCCACAAGTGGGAACATGATCAGGACCTGGACACGCCACGGGGCAAAATTAGGCCTGATAATAAAAAGAAAAATAGATTTGATAAAGTGGACCAAATGGAATGGGAAGCCCCTTTTCACGGACAAGCTTCACTTAACTGTTTTACAATGGCCACTATGCGGAGAGTGCAAAAAGATGTCTTACCCCAGGATAAGCCGAAAATCCCTCAATCGGACTTAAACAAACTGGAGGAAGAGGATGTAGAGAGGAAATCTCTCATCAAGAATTTTAAGTGGGGAGAAAGCCCCAAAAGAAAAATTGGTAGCGGTCGTTTTATGCATGATAATTCTGGGAAGAAAAATCATCACTATAGAACTTCGAGTGGAAGAGACCATACCGGTGCATGGACAAATAGGTCAACAAAATTAAAGGTCCATATGTAGCTTTGTTAAGAACGTGGACTGATGAAAAGGCAGAGGAAAACATTACATCTTCATACCAATATGTAAATGAGCTGACCACTCGTTTAAAAACTGGCTGGAAACTTGCCAATGAAAATTTGAAACAAGCCAGGAAGAAACATGCTGCCTATTATAACAGGAAGGCGAAAGACAGAGATTTGGCTGTGGGAGAGAAGGTACTGCTTCTTCTCCCCGGGAGTCAGAATAAGTTACAGATTGGATGGCAAGGTCCATATACAGTTTTAGAGAAGGTGTCTAGAACAAATTATAAGATAGATAAGAAGGGGAAAGAAAAAATCTATCATGTGAATCTCCTGAAGAAATATTTGGAAAGAGAACATCAGGAAGAGACACACTTGTTGACCTTGTCCATTGCCATGGAGATTAAAAAGGAACCACTTTCATCATTTGAATATCCATTACACCCCTGTGAGACAGCAGCACAGGTGAAAATCAGTACACATTTAACGAAAACTCAGAAAGAGAGAGTGCAACAGGTTCTAAATAATCATGCAGAGGTGTTAACAGACCGACCAGGGCATACAAACCTATTGGAATATGATATGAAACTGATAGACCCCACACCTGTCTGTATGAAACCATATTCGATTCCGTTTGCTAAGGAGAAAGCTTTGAAGGAAGAGATAGACTATCTGTTGAAGGAAGGAATTATTTCACACAGTGAATCCTCATATAGTTCCGGTGTTGTACTCTTAAGGAAGCCCTCTGGAGAACATGGACTCTGTATAGATTACAGGAGACTGAATGCTATTACAGAAGGACAGGTGGATCCATTGCCGGATACAAATCAGCTGTTTGCCAGACTAAATAAAGCTAAATATTTCTCAAAAGTGGATCTGAGTAAAGGATACTATCAGATTCCAGTAAAGCCTGAGGTTAGACCATACCTAGCTTTTAGTACCTCAGAAGGACACTATGAGTTTAATAGATTGCCATTTGGATTGAAGAATGCGCCTAGTGTCTTCTCTAGAATGATGAGAAAATTATTGGACCCTCTGAATAATCCATGTATAACAAATTTCATGGATGATATCCTTATAGCAACAGAAACATTTGAGGAACACATTGACTCTCTGAATATGCTGTTTGATCGACTTGGGGAAGCAAATTTAACAGCCCGACCAACCAAATGTTGCGTTGGATGTAAAGAATTGGAATTTTTGGGACACACAGTTTATCAGGGAAACATGACCCTGACCCAAAGAATTTAGAGAAACTAAAGAAAGCCCCGAGACCACAAACCAAGAAGGACGTGAGATCCTTTGTCTCATTATGTGGTTTCTACCAGAAGTATATCAAAAACTTTAATTCCATATGTGCACCGTTAACTGATTTGACACGTAAAGGACATCCAGATCGCATTACATGGACACCACAATGTGAAATGGCTTACCAAGAATTGAAGGAAAAGCTCACAAGTAAACCTATTTTGAAATTACCTGACTTAAGTCAAGAATTCATTGTAAGAACGGATGCCAGTAATATTGGGTTAGATGCAACTCTACTACAGAAATCAGATGCATTGGATGGGGAATTAAGCCCAGTGGCATATGCTAGCAGAAAGTTGAATAAAGCTGAAATCAACTACTCAACTAGCGAAAAAGAATGTCTTGCAGTAATATGGGCAATAAAGAAATTCAATATTTATCTGTATGGGAAGGCATTTAAGTTGCAAACGGATCACAAACCTTTATCGTTTTTAGCACAGGCTAGGCATGAGAACTTTAGGTTACTCCGATGGTCCTTACTTTTGGCTCCATATAATTTTAGCATTGAGTATATATCTGGAAAAACAAATTTGGGAGCGGATTTTTTAAGCCGCCATCCGTGTGATGAGAATCACCGTAAACCCCAGAAATAATAATAAATTTCTCTATGTGTATATAGAATAAAGGACTGACATATAATGTCTGTTTTAAGAGGGGAGATGTCGTGGAATATTCTAATCCACATATATAAATTATCAGGTAAATATAAAGCCTAACAAATACATTTAATAAAGAAAAGAGAAATGGTAAAAGAACAGTGCTGTCACAATGACTGTACTCGAAATCCCCTTGTTTTCTACTTCGTCGGCAAATTGTAACGCTTTCACGTTGATAGTAAAAGCCTACTGTGTCGCTGCACGCTTTCTTCAATGAAACGTGTACTGTATTTCTTGGAAAAACCTTGAGATACGCAAGCTGATCAATGACCTAGATTTAGTATTTCATTCATTCCATACACGGCGTAACTAAAAGACAGATAAAGCAGGAGAGAGAGAGGGGCGAATGAAGGCAGGACACATGCAACACTAAACACGCGTCGCGCGATACACAATTGCTGCCATCACGCGTGTAAGGCTACTAGCACTAACTTTTTCAAATCGACAGTGATAAAATTCACTACCCATACCAGAGTTAGGTTTTAAAATCCTGAAAAACGCTTATTGGGAATTATGACAATATACTGGTTTACGTTTGAAAACATGACAGTACCCAGACACCATCAAGTTTGGAAGTGAGAAGGTAGGAACAGCACGACTATCCTAGAAGAAAATGCATATTGGCTCCATTAAATTCGTATATTTGGGTTCCTTAGGGCTTGCTGACAAAGAATATGTAAAACGTTACGCAAATAGTCTAGGAATTACCAAGTTATGGCCAAAATAAAATAGTGGGGGTGCCTGACAGCATGAAATCATTTCTGCTCATAAAATTTTTTTTATAACGTGTTTGAAAAAACCTTACGTTACGGAAATAGCCTACCATGTTAACTCCTATTTGATTGGAGCGCAACAAATATAAGACTAAACACGATTGGTCGGGCTATAAATACTATCTTGTGTTGTCAGGGGAAACGTGAAAAGGAGTATTTTTTTTTGAAAAGATGTGTAGACATGGTTTGATTGGGTAGAGCTGCGAATATACTCAATTCAGAGCGTCTGTTCATTGCCACATCTTGTAATAAACCTACTAAGAAGCAGTGCGTTGAGCACCAGTGTATATTTTTTATAAAATAAAGCCTGGGACATCGGCAGATCGGAGTTGTGCTATATTCATTGCCAGTCAACGAAACTGTTTATTATTTCCATGAATTGTGGTAAGCTTGAAATATTCAATATCTTTTAATGAAAATTGAATGTAAATTGATAATTTATGTTTGTATATATGTGTAGTTCAGTAGCGAACATGATGTAAAGCCTATAGTGCTCCAGCCTGAACAGAAGGTGTCGGAGGAAAGTAAAACTGCATGGAATGGCCAAACAGTACACTGACACCTAGATTATTGACTAGAAAGAAATAATGCTGGAATTGCAGAGGCGTAGTAACCATTAGGGAGGGAAATACTGGTATAAAGTATTTCAGATGAAGCTGACAGTTGGCCTAACGCTCTGAACTCAATGTTTGTGATGTATTGTGCTCAGTGTAGAAATAGAGTGTAAATTAGTTCTGACGTAGAAGGTACAACCTTCTTGTTTCAGGGACCGTGGTCTTAAAGTTATTGAGCAGCCCCTGGTCAGAGCTTTGCTGAAGCCAGAGGTGGACAGCATACTCCTTGGTCCATATAGCAACCAGTGGGGTGGCTCCAGAACTCATTAAAGTAATCGAGCAGAGGAGTCTTTTACTGCAGTCATCACGAAAGATAAGAGAGTGTGGCCATGGAGCTCAACATTATGTACCCCCATCTTAAAATGACATTGTAAAATAAAATTAAGAGGGGAATTTAATTGTTTTAATACCAGGAACTGAGAACATCTCCAATACTAGTTCCAATAGAAACAAACTATTGAAATCATGATGACAAATACCAACAGAGCTTGAACAAAACAAAACCAGTATTACCTCATATTACCACTACACAACTGACACACATAGGATACTATTAATAATATATGTCGCTACAAGAATCATATTAATAAATTCTGTACATATAACTTGTAATTAAAATTGATTGTGATTCCTGGTTCCCTTTGTATTTGAATCAGGACACATATACATTCATGACAGCACTGAATACATATTGTTATTTGAAAAGTTATCAGTGACTCCTTTAAGATATCCTCGTAGAGTGTTTTATGTATGTGAGTGTCACAGTGTTGTCAAGTGTGGTGGAATAAATTAAATTGTTTATCTGTCTGTTGTTGTTATGACTTACACTTCATCATACACATACCCTAGACATATAACGTAGTCATCACACTATTCCAGAATAATTCTGACTGAGGTATACATATGTGTGGCAGCAAGTAAGGTTATCTATAATACACTACTCTTATTAGATATAGATACCTTCACAGCTGATCTCAGTCAGTACACTAAGTCCCCTATAAATATTTATAACATCCCACTTCACCACAATATTATTGCCTTGAAGACATTCTGTTTATAACGTTCTTCTTTTCTGAAATAGTATGTTCCCAGTATTTGCTCCTTGGAATTTTCATACCCTTTATACTAGACATTTTCATGGAGTTTTTAACAGCTTATATTTTAGTCTTCCATTCTGATTTTTATACCACTAATGGATTATGTTGTTTCATACTTTGTGCTACAGTTTCTTTTCCCAAGAATTTCCAGACACATCTCATTCCATTTAATTTGTTACTATTGCCAGTGGTCTTCTGTATTTGCTCTATTTTATTTATGTTGAGCACTTGGTACTTGTTGGACAATGTAACCATAAATTTGTCTCTTGTTTCTTGATTTCTTAAATACCTACATTAAACTGTTGCCTGCAGCTATAAGTTGTTTATCTTTTGAGTTTCAACTTTATTTTGGCAAACAGAAGATGCTGATCTTATGCTACATCTGCTCCACTATGTACTTTTGTGTCTAATAATGATCATCTGAACTTCTTTATGCATATTTAACCAATCTGATTTTCAATCCTATGGTCTGGTGATATCCATGTTTCTTTATGTATTCTTTTCAGTGGAAACATGCTTTCACCTATAGACAGTAGATTTGAAGCACAGAAGTTTGTGAACGGCTCTCCACTTTCATTCCATGACCAAAATCCATTTTTTTCCATGATGTCCTCTAAGTCAATGTTGTCTGTTTCTATCTCTGCATCTGGATAACCAATCAAAACTGTAATGTCTGTTCTCTTATCTATCAAAGATATTTTGTAATCTGGTAATACAATTCTTCCTTGTGACTGGTTGGTGCATAACAATGGATGATGTTTACATTTATTTACTCTTTTAGCTGTTGATATTATTCTTCTGGGCCCTGCTGCTTCCCATTCATTTCTGTGCTTCCTTTGTTAGAATTAGAGGCACCTCCTCACTATGGTGTGAGCTTTCTTCTTCATGTCCTGAGGACATCACCATTTATGTGCTCAGTTTCCTCCTCTCTACTGACTTCCACTTAGTTTCGTAGAGTCCCAGAAATTAATTCTGCAGTCCCTCATATCTGCTGGCTCTAGTGCAGTCTTCCCATGATAGTTTAAAGTACAAACATTCCAGGTGATAAATCTAGAGATTTTCCTAGAAGATAAAAAGGATAGTCAGCAACTCAGATTCTCTTCAGCTTTCCAGATAAGCCTCATTACCAGAGGACCTTCTTCTATCTTGGATAATTGTTTTCTTACCTTTAACTTACCTGTCCATGTTTTGTGGCTTAAAGTTTCTATAGGATGAGGTAACATGCCCATGGCCAAACCTAGTTAGTCGCTTCTTACGACACGCATGGTAGGTTAACGTTTCTAATTATTGCTAGGCTTTCAAGCCTGGTAACACATAGGTGAAATGCTTAATGATAATCAGAAATTAGGTTGAACACGGTATACTCTACTGAGATAGTGAATGAGCAAAGGAAAATGCAGCTCCTGTTCTCTCTAGGTTCTTTTCTCATTTCATTTAATTTAAAAAAAAACAACAACAACAACAACAAAACAAAATGACAGAAGTAAAAAATAGATTAATACTTGAGTTTTACATGCTACACTTTGGCATTTGGCAAGGGAAAGATGGGAAAACTGTCAAAATGTTAGAACGCAAAAACTAATAGATAGCTGAGATCTTAGATTAATAAAGAACATGTATTCATCTGACTTGTTCATTCAGTACAATGAAAATGTAATAAGATCCATACATGCTATGCCAGGAGCATGCGCTGATAGACATGAATAGAAGAGTGCACAAATTATAGAGGAACAATGTTACTATCAGTGCTAGGAAAAGTATTAAACAGAATCATCCTTGAGAGATTAAAAGAGTCCATAGACAATCAACTGAGAGATGAACAAGCAGGTTTTCGACAAAACAGATGCTGTCCAGACCAGATAGCCACATTAAGAATAATAGTTGAACAAAACCTGGAATGGAATTCACCGCTATACATCGGATTCGTCGACTATGAAAAGGCATTTGACAGTGCAGACAGAGAATCACTTTGGAAATTGATGAGGCATTATGGAGTTCCCATGAAGATCATTAACTTAATAAAGAAGACCTATGAAGACATGACATGCAGAGTTCTTCACGAAGGACAGCTTACAGGACCGTTTAGGATTAGAACGGGAGTGAGACAGAGATGCCTCTTGTCTTCATTTCTTTTCTTACTAGCAATAGATTGGGTTATGAAAACATCGACATCACACAACAGAAATGGGATCCAGTGGAATCTGACTAAACAGCTTGATGATCTGGATTTTTCAGATGACTTGGCCATTCTGTCCCATAAACATCATCATCTCAACCCGTAAACCGTCATGGGTCGTAGGGGTGCCATGGTGGAAGCATCAGCAGACACTGTCCTCCACTGCTCGCTATCCTCAGCAATGCGTACAAGTGTGGAAAAACCGTGTCCTGCCCATTCTTTGATGTTATCAGCCCAGGATTTTCTTTGCCTTCCTCTTCTCCGTTTACCTTCGACTGTTCCCTGGAGGATCGTTTTCGAAAGGGAGTCATGACGATTTACATGCCCAAACCAGGCAAGCTTTAGACGTTTCATTACTGACAAAAGTGGTTCTTGGTGGCCTCCATATGTGTTTATTTTCTCTCTAACATAGACATTTGTTTTGTGCTCTTTATAGCAAATGCGCAAAATTCTTCTATAACATTTATACTCGAAAGCCTGAATCCTTCGTTCCGTATCTGCAGTGAGTGTCCAGCCATCACACCCATATAAGAGAATAGATAATACAAGTGATTTGTATAATTTGATCTTCACAGGAAAACTGATGTTACTTTTCCAGATCACATTCAGCCTTGTCATGGCAGCTGAGGCCATATCAAGTCTTGTCTTGATTTCTTTACTTGATCTTCCATCACTACTTATAGTGGACCCCAGCTATTTAAAAGTGTTAACTTCTTCTAACGTTTGCCTATTTAACGTTATGTTGGTCCGAACATGTTTCTTATGGCTATTCACCAATATCTTGCTTTTTTCTATATATAATTTCCATCTCATAAGTTCTTGTTACTTTCTCCAGTCTAGAGGTAAGGTCTTGAAGTTCTGATTCTGTTCCAGCTATAAGAACGATATCATCAGCAAACGTAGATTGCAAAGAGGTCGGCCTCCAATCGATATGGTTGTTTTATAATCGTAGAGAGCCTCCTGCATAATATGTTCTAGATACACATTAAAGAACACTGGGGACAGCATACATCCCTGTCGAACTCCAACAGTTGTTTTGAAAAATTCTCTAATGTCATTGCTTACAAAAACAGCACTACTTGCGTCCTTCCCATAATTATAATCAGATGCATAAGAAAATGAAAATTCTCAATGAGAGGTCACAACAAGTGGGCCTGAAAATACACAGGGAAAAGACAAAGATTATGAGAATAAATGCAAGAAATGATAACAAGGTTGAACTTGAAGAAACACCCCTAAAGGATGTAGAATCATACACATATCTTGGCAGTAATATAGACAAAGTTGGAGGGACAGACAATGATATCAAAATAAGAATACAAAATGCAAGAGGAGCTTTCATTGAACTGGGAAACATATGGAGGTCAAGAGAAATCTAGTCTAACACGAAAATCAGAATCTTCAACTCATATGTAAAGTCAGTCCTATTGTATGGCTCTGAGACATGGAGAACAACAAAAACAGCAACCAAAAAGCTACAGACTTTTATAAACGGGTGTTTGCGTAGAATAGAAGGACTGAAATGGTATGACAAAGTCACAAATGTGGAATTGGTAACAAGAACCCATACATGCCACACGCTATGGTTTACCCATAATCTGTACGGGGTGTTTGCGTTTTCAGATGTGTACGGCCCGTACAAACGTCTGTACGGGTTTTTTCGCCTAATTATTAAACATACATGTAAATCGATCGTCTTGTGCCACTACCGTAGTCGTAATTTGCGTTATTTTTAATGTTATTTGCAAGAGAGTTAGCTTCCGTTTCCGATCTTTATTTAGTAATGGGAGTATCCGCGTTTATTTTCTGTGAATTTTTTAAATCGCAATCAATCGGCATCGAACACGCGGCCATTTTCGCTCTAATTTTATTGGATTCTCACTCCGATGCGATGACAAGGAGATCTTTGTCTTTATTAGCGCTAATATCAGTTCTCAGAATATGGGTGATGGCAGAGATGGAAACGAAAGTAGAATGTCATTGCTAGTATGTATAATTTTAGGGGTTAGGATTAGGTTTATCGGAAAGGTTGAGGGTTACGGCCGAATGTCACTGCTGACGAGGGCGTTTGTTGCTTTGCTACTGATGATGGGTGTAACGAAAAGATCGTCATTTGATTTGTATTGGTCAAATGACTTTCATTGAGATGCAAAGGAAAAGGACTCTTCGTTTGTTGGTTTTTTTTTTAATTAAAAAGTTTTTATATATATTTTTTTATCGTTTTTTTCATCTTTCCATACCTCTCTTCCTATCACATCTAACATGTACACAAACAAATTTTATATCATCAGATTCATCATTCATTTATTTCTATACAGTCCAAAAATTAGAGCAATAGACCAAAAAACTACAGAATTTACAAGTCATCCACTATAAAAAAGGGGGTGTTGTGAAAAAGAATGCAGCTGCAGGGCACATTTTCGGGAAAACAATGCAACGTGCTAAAGGATAAGGTCCTATCAAACACAGGATTTCCTGGTCTGTTAGTGATAATTAAGCGCAGAAATAGACTAAATGATGACACGATCACATCATTTTTACAGTGCAAAATAAACTCAGACAAATATTGTTTGAGTTTTAAAATAAATGAAGACCTGTTTTAAAAGGCAAAGTCCCCATGCCTCTATGATGCAGCTGTAATTGAAATTTTTTTTACACGAATTAACTCTTTTGATACGTTTTTTCTGTCTTTTTTTTTGTACAGGTTTTGCTGGTCTTTGTACATATATACATCTTGCTTTGCTTCACATGTGACTGGACTTAATATTAAGGGAGTTTTTTCCTCTTATTTTTATAGTTTCATGTTCTCTACTTAATTCTCATTTTCTTTCCCTCCTGTCTGTTGTTTGTCTGTCCCTGACGAAGGCCTTGTGGCCGCAACGTAGGTTTTTCTTGTCCTTCTCCTTGTAAGACGTATTACTATTTGTGTGGGTGTGTGTGTGTTTTTTTTTTTTTTTTTCAACTGGTCTTTGTACAGGGTTTTTGAATTTTTTGTACAGGTTTTTCATCTCCGAGGTGTGGCATGTATGAGAACCAGACAAGTGCCAGTGGAACAAGAGCTGAGAAGAAGACGCTGGCGATGGATAGGACACACATTGAGGAAACCTGTTGATAGCATTACAAGGCAGTCCTTGTTCTGGAATCCACAGGGAAAGAGAGCCAGAGGTAGACCAAAAACACATGGAGAAGAGAACTGGAAATAGAGGTGAAAATAATGAGGAAAACATAGAAAAGAATTGAGCAGATGGCACGGGACAGGAAGACTTGGCATGTGTTTGTTGAAGGCCTATGCTCCTTGGGTAGCTAAAGGGTATTTATAGATTGAAGAGATGAGAAGGAGATGCTGGTGACCGACAGGACATACACTGAAGAAACCTGTGGATGGCATTAACAGCCAGTCCTTGTTCTTGAATTCCCAGGGTTAGAGAAGCAGAGAGAGACTGAAACACTTGTGGAGAAGAGAACTGGAGACATATAAAAATGATGAGAAAGACAAAGAATGACCTCAAGCACATGGCAGGAGGACTTGGTATACAATCACTTGAAGGTCTATGCTCCTTGGGGAGCTGAAGAATAATACAAGAATGAATAGTATGTCTGTATTGTCCATATGACTGTAACGTTCATGCTATCATCTGCTTCTTTAAGTGGTCAAAGAAAATAGTTGATTGAGACTGAATCTGTAAACACTACTTTGATATAATTCTGAATGGAAAAATCAGAGTCTTAACAATCACACGTTAAATTAGCAAGTGGGAAAAAAACCTCATAATTCTAAATCATTTTCATTATGAAGCAGCAATGTTAGCTGCTCATTAAATGTTTATAAATGTCCAAGATGTAATTTCAGATTCTGGTTTACAGAAAAAAAAACCTCGGTTTGCAAAGATCCTCTAAAATTCAATAATCATTAAGTCAGGCATGCAAGACAATTCTTGAAACTTAACAATCATCAAAAAATGCTTGTAAAATGTTAATTTGTCCTCCCTATATCATAGCTGATGTACAGATGTCTACAGACCACTGGTTTTTTATTCTGACATCTAAATGATTTCTATCATCATCTCATCTCAATCCGCAACCCGTCATGGGTCGTGGGGGTGCCATGGTGCAAGCATCAGCAGACAGGGTCTTCCACTGCTCTCTATCCTCAGCAATGTGTACAAGTGTGGAAAAACTGTGCCCTGCCCATTCTTTGATGTTATCAGCCCAGGATTTTCTCTGCCTTCCTCTTCTCCGTTTACCTTCGACTGTTCCCTGGAGGATCATTTTCGAAAGGGAGTCATGACGAGTTACATGCCCAAACCAGGCAAGCTTTCAACGTTTCACTACTGACAAAAGTGGTTCTTGGTGGCCTGCATAGGTGTTTATTTTCTCTCTAACATAGACATTTGTTTTGTGATACTGTCTATAATGATGTCTATAGGTGTTCACAAAGAAGTAAAAAACATAAAGACATATACAAGTATACACTTATTTTTACATATATATTTAAAATTACAATATGTGATATATCAGAGTCTAAAATAGTATGTTTTTATGAGAAAGGACACGGAGAGAGAAATTAAGTGTAAAAATGTTCTCACCATAAACTCTGAAGTCACATGTTGAATTAGAATTATTCCCATCATTATTAGTGTAGGAAACATTACATGAATAACTTCCTTGACTTTGTCTGTTGACACTGATAACTGTTAATGTACTTGTTTTCTGTAAAATAGTTGCTTTATAGTTGAATCTGTCTTCGTCGTTACATTTAGATAGCGAACACTGAGCCTTAGGCAGATTATCTTTTTCCCATGTTAAAAAACTCCAGAGCACCCCAGTGGTATCACATGTAAAGTTGTAAGGTTGTAATTCTTCTCCAGGGTCACATGACAGTTTTAGTGCTGAAAATATATTAAGAGAAAATGTATAACTAGAAAATTAAAGGATACATAAGACATAAGTGTGGAAAAACAGTACATGTATGTAAGAATAAATGTCCTTGGTGCAGAAAATGTTATTTCTAAATTACTCTGCGTATGTTCTTGGCAATTTGAATTTTCAAAGTTGATGTCAGCAATCAGATGTGGATAGAACCAGATAAATACTAGTGAAACTGAGAGCAATGGATAGGCCATGCGCCTAGGAAAGTAGCTGTCAGAAATAGAAGGCCTATCTCATTCTGATATTGAAAGAGCAACAGCAATAGAAGGAGCTATAAAACCATATGAATAATGAAACTGGTAGACAATAATGCGATAAAGATGATGTGTAAAGAATTAATCAATGGCACTAGGCAGGAAAGCAAGGTGTGAGCAGAATGAAGACCTATGCTCCATGTAAAGGTGAAGAGTATTGAATAAATGAATGAAAATAAAGATAAGAAACAAATGAATCTGGATGTTGCAACTACATACCAGAAAACAACTACATATGTATAAAAGACAAAAAAAGCAACTAGCATAATAAACCCAAAAAGGATACAATAAAAAGATAATGTTTATAATGTAAACATGTATATCCTATAAATTCAATTAATTTTACCATGTTTAAAAAAAAACTTTAACACCTTAAAAAGAAATTTAAACACAGTATTAATGTATCTCAGTTTACTGATGTCTAGGATTTTTTTAAAAATTTATTTAGCTATAATACATCTGATTTATTTTGTTTGTGATTGGTCACACCAAAAAAAAAAAAAAAAATACACACAGCTGACATTTTCCTTCATTTTCCTACTTTAGAACATGCACATTTGGTTTTAATATTTACTTTCAAAGCTCTACTACAACTAACAGATGGCATAGAAGGAAATGAAAAGGTGATAAAGAGGCCAAGTTAAGTACGAGGGGCGTTCAGAAAGTAATGCACCACATCGTTTTTCTCAGCTAATAATCAAGATAGAAGCATGAAATTTTGCACACTTTAAATATGGCATGTGCCAATTGTCTGCACTAAATTGCACCGCAGCCGGCCAAATAATACGACTGCCCTAAACCGTTGAAATGGAGCGTGTTAGCAACTTGCGTTATAAACAGCAAATTGTGATAGAATTTCTCGTTGCAGAGAAGGAAACTGTTGTGAATATTCACAAGCGTCTATGTGATGTGTATGGAAGTTTTGCAGTCGACAGGAGTACAGTCAGTCGCTGGGTTTAGAGAATCAAAGAATCAGGAATTGGAGATACGGAGCTGCTTGATCGGCCGCGCTGTGGACGTCCTGCCACAGCCACCAACGCAGACATGTTGAAATGCGCAGAGGGCATTATTCTTACTGATAGGCGAATCACTACTCAACAATTGGCCTTACAGCTGTCAGTAAGCATTGGTAGGGCAAGTGCAGTTATAAAAACTCTTGGATTTTCTAAGGTTTGCGCAAGATGGGTTCCTCGAAGTCTCACAAATGACCACCGATTGCAAAGGAAAGCAATTTCTTCTGAATTGTTGGAGCGTTTCAATGCTGATGGAGAGAACTTTTTGGCTAAGATCTTTACAGGTGACGAGAACTGGGCACATCATTTTGAACGTGAGACAAAAAGACAGTCAATGGAGTGGCATCATCCACAATCACCAAGAAAAAAGAAATTCAAGACAATTCCTTCAGCTGGAAAGGTCAGTATCACTGTCTTTTGGGACATTGAAGGTGTGATTCTTGTGGATGTTATGCCAAGAGGAGAGACAATCAATTCGCAAGCTTACATTAGGACATTGAAAAAACTCAGTCAACGTTTTCGCAGAGTTCGGCCGCACAAGAATCCAGCAGACCTGCTTCTCCTTCACGACAATGCGCGCCCTCACACAAGTCAGGCAACACGGGAAGCAATCACCAAATTGTGTTGGACTGTACTACCCCATCTACCCTATAGTCCCGATTTGGCACCCTCTGATTTTCATCTATTTGGTCCACTTAAAGATGCACTCCGTGGGATAAGGTTTGAAGATGACGAAGGAGTGATTCGTGCAGCGAAGAAATGGCTACATGATCAAGACAAAATCTGGTATGGGCTAGGAATACATGCACTTGTTTCGCGCTGGCATAAAGCCGTACAAGTTGATGGGGATTATGTTGAATAATACCGATGTTTACATGACATATCCATGTATATTGTTGTCAAGTGCTTGCTGTGTGTACACATTGACAAATATGTATTACATACACATGGAGCGACAAACATGGCTCGTTTTTCACAGCTAATTGTTAACTCACTAAACTCCAACACGTAGATACGATATCCGACGACTTTATGTCACAAACTTGAGTATAACACAATAACGCAGGCAGACTGCCGCTTTGGCCATAAATCATCACATAAGAAAAGCACAACGTATGATGTGCATAATTAGAACAGCATCTCATGGAACGAATTTCACAATATCTTAATATATTTCCTATTTTCCTTCAACCATTCCGCCTTCACTCTCCACGTAATCTCTCCTCGCTCTCATCTCTGTCTCGAATGACCTTTTTACCCATGACCCTTTTCACACCTGACCAGTCTTCTCCACCACTTCGTTCACAACAACTCAGCCATGCCCGTGAACTCGACATTAGCGCTTACTGCTACTAATGCATTCATGCCCGCAAGCAAACTTAACATTCACTCACTTCAACTCACAACTTACATAAACATATCTAGTTCCCACCGGAGCATGAGTACTGACATTCATTCTATAAACCGTTCGTGACATCCACCCCTCCCTCTCCAAGTGAAAAACCTCTGATTACATATGTGGGCAAAATCTATAGCATCAGTGTGAAAATATGCCATCTACAAATAATCAATAATAACATTCTGAAAAACACAAAAATAAAATTTAAAAAAATTACAATAGAACCGAGTTGCTAGAAAAATACAACAGCAACCATATGGCAAAAATCATGCATCTCTAATTACACACAAAATTAAAGGTGATAACATTACATCAATTTCACCAAATTCTACTATACCGGAGAATATCTATTCTATAACCCTGTACTAGATACACAACATATGATAAGAACTTAGCTTATACAAAAATCATGAAGAATACAGTTGACACAACATTACTCATGTACAAGTATCAAATACTACATAGAAATGGTGGTTTAAAAAAAAAAAACACACCCATTTACTACAAGCAAGTGTTCATAATCTGGATAATGAATCTGCAAGGACATTCAATTTGACTTAAGAAAAGTCAATGCACAATGGTCCGTTTCCAGCACAAAATGAGATCCTAACAAATACCTAGAGAGTTTGGAAACAGCCCAAATAATAGCTAAACACTCTCTCTCTATAGTGGCATATCGCGTTTCAGCCGGAAGCAACTTCCTGCTGACATACATGACAGGATGTAGAAACCCATCATGTTCTTGCATAAGAGACGCACCAATGCCCACTGCAGAAGCATCAGTCCTCAGTACAAAAGGCTTAGCCAAGTCTGGCAGTAGAAGAATGGGCTCGCTGGAGAATACAGCTTTGATGTTCCTCAGTGCTCTATCACACTCTTCAGTCCAGACCACTCTGTTTGGCGTGCCCTTTTTAGTGAGTGATGTTAGAGCTGATGACAATGAAGAGAACCTGGGGATAAATTTATGATAAAAATTTATCAGACCGAGTAAACTACGTACTTGTTTCTTTGTTTTTGGAGGTTGCAAATTCAAAATTCTTCCCACTGTTTGATCAACTGGTTTTAAAACACCCTGTCCTACCACATACCCCAGAAATGTTAACTCATGAAACCCCACCTTATACTTACTGGGTCTTGCTGTAAGGTGATGCACCCGAAGGCATGATAACAGTGACTTCAATCCCTCTACATGTTCATCCCACGTGTCATGAAACAAACAGATGTCATCAATATATGTGATAACATCCTTCTGTCCCCTCAAAAGCATTCTCATCATTCTCAAAAAAGTTGCAGGGGCGTTCACCAGTCCAAAGCACATATAATTAAACTGGAAAAGACCCTGAGGGGTACAAAATGCTGTAAGTGGCCTAGCGCCTTCTGCTAAGGGAATTTGCCAATACCCCCTCGATAAGTCTAGTTTGGTAAAATACTTTGCCCCCGCTATTTGGGATAGGAGGACCTCTTGGTTGGGCATAGGTTCCGCATCTATCACTGTGACACTATTCAAGCAGCGGAAGTCTATACATATCCGTAGGGATTTATCTTTCTTCCGCACGATGACCATGGGAAATGAGTATGATGATTCAGATGGGGAGATAACACCTAAGCGTAACATATCATTCACTTCTTTTTCAACAGCAGAAGTATAATGTAGTGGAATAGGATATGGTCTCACCCGGATGGGCTCTCCATAGGTCAGTTTAATATCATGCTCAACTAAATCAGTTCTTCCAGGAATATCTGTGAGCACATCTTGAAATTCGCACAGCAGTGACTTCACCTGTTTCCTCTGATGCTGTGGTAGAGATGCAGAGACCTCTACATCTCCCCATGATTCTGAAGCAACCAATGGCAATAGTGGGATCTGGAGATTGACCTCCTCACCTTTGTCTCCATCTTCCTCGATGACTGCTGCACTAGCTACAGTAACTGTACTATCAAGAACAGCGTTCACAACTGGTTCCAGTTCAGTTGGACGTACTACATATGGTTTTAGCATATTAATATGGAAAATCTTCTCCTTCCCTCGGACTAATATCACATAATCCACATCAGTAATCTGTTTCTTTACTTGAAATGGACCTTGCCAGCTCACTAGCAGGTGATTTTCCTTGGTAGGTAGCAACAACCATACCTCGCTGCCAGGACTGAGGGATACAAGTTTGCTATTCCTATTGGCGTATGCTCTATACCTTGCACCCGATGTCTGTAATGCCTCACGTGCTATCGAACACGATGTAATTATGCGTTCTCGCAAGTCAATGACATACTCATAACTTGATCTAATGCTATCATCAGCGTAATTCCCGGTCAGTAAGTCTCTCAAAATTTTCATTGGACCCCGAGGATTTGCGCCAAATACTAGCTCAAACGGTGAGAATCCTGTGCTCTCTTGTGGCATCTCCCTGTATGCAAACAAAACTCCCGGTAGGTATCTATCCCACAACTGTGGAAAATCTCCTGTAACCTTACCTAGCATTCTTTTCAGTGTTCCATTGAACCGCTCGCAGACCCCGTTGCTCTGAGGATGATACGGGGTGGTGAACACTTGGGCTATGTCTAACAGTTTAGATATGTGTTTCATCTCTTCTGAAATGAATTGCCGGCCCCTGTCAGACAAAATCTCTTCAGGAAATCCTAATCTGCTAAATAAGCTCATTAGAGCCTCCGCTATATCCTTTGATGTGATGGATTTCATTGGCAATGCTTCCGGCCACCTCGTACATAGATCAACTAATGTTAGAATAAATCTATACCCCCGATCAGACATAACTGGAAGGGGCCCAATAATGTCTATTGCAACCTTCTGAAAAGGGCGAAATGCCAAATCTGTTGCTACTAATGGTGCCTTGGGAGTCCTTCCTTTCTGGCTTGTCTTCTGACACACTTTACACGACCGACAGTAAACCTTCACATCCTTATTGTATCCACGCCAGTAAAACTGAGATAACACTCTACAGCGAGTTCTTGCAATACCCATGTGACCCGCAAAAGGGATATTATGTGCTGTCCTTAACACTGTATTCTTCAGTTCCACTGGAATAACCACTTGTGTAATGACTGAATGTTGCTCTGCAAAGCATCTGATTAGAATGGAGTTCCTAACCTCAAACCAGTATCGAGCAGACTTGGTATGCCGTATGTTCTTAGACTCAGCCAACTGAAACAAAGGCAGAAGTGAAATGTCTTTCCTCTGCATGTCTACAAAATCAGATGCTGTAATTCCAGCAACCGTAGGCACCGAAGGGATATTACTGGGTTGCGATATCATAATATTTGCATCATCAGCCTTAGTCTGAGCCCTCGTCATTACTGCGTTAGCAAACAAATTATGCCAATTTTCCCACTCCTCAATATCCTGACTGGTGCAATCATGAACCCCATTAACATTTCCAATAATGAGATCAGCGATGGGAGAATCAAGGACGCATACTCGAACTCTACCCGACAAGAAAGGGGTGTCGATCTGCACAATCGCCAATGGCTAGTACTCGACCTTATCACCAAATGTAATGCATTTTGCCATCTTTCCAATATAATACGTATCCTTAATAAATGTCTTCCTAACGCCAATGGTCGTACATCCCGTGTCCCTCAAAACAGATACAGGTTTATTCTCCACAAAACCCTTATGTAAAGTTAAGGTTCCATTCCCATCAACTGATGAAAGGCAAGGCAAAGTGTGTCCACATATTAAAATAGGCTTGCCATCAGGCTCGAACAATGGTCTGCACCCCTCACACTCCTCGCTATTAAATGTATCAAGTACAGTAGCTGAATTTGCATGCTCAGTGTTTTCCTTTGGGCTCTCTTTTCGACTGTTTCTTTTCTCATTACAATTGGGGCAGTGGGAATCCGTTTCTTGGCGCTTGTACGGGCTTCTCTTTGGACTGCCATTATAATTTTTCTTTGGGCTAGCATATGGACTTCTTTGTGGGTTGAAGGGAAACCTCTCTGGGTCCCTCCCACATTGATAAGATAGATGACGCCTTGAGCCACACTTATAACAACCCCTTCTACTGTAGCCTGACCCAAAAGAAGGGTACTGTCTCTTAGGAGAATATCTTCTGTCCCCATTCCATCTTCTATTTCCACCATCTTTATCAACATATCTGTCTAAGCTGCGGGCCCGAGGATGTATGTATGGCTTCTTTTCAGTTTTATCCTGAGCCACACAAGCTGGAAAGGTGTCAGCAGCTATCTGCTTGTGAATCGGCTTCCCTGGGTGCGCATTGACATACTGCTGTCCTAGCTCTGACATAATATTTATATCTTTTGGCTTTCGCTCTTGTAGAAAAGCCACTAACTCTGGATTGCAAGACGATAGAACCTTGTCCTGTAGCATAAGGTCGGTTAGCCCATCAAAATCCTTCACAATACCTGATAGTTCAATCCACCTATTGAACAGCAATTTGATTTCCGCAATAAACTCACTAAAGTCATTGCTTGTTGTAGGAATAGCCTCCTTAAATCTTTCACGGTACCCTTGAGCTGTCAGTCTAAATCTTCGAAGAAGTGTCTCCTTCACTGTGTCATAATTCATGCGATCCTCTACTGGCAATGCAAAGACACATTGTAAACTTCTTCCGGTGAGCAGATTATTGATCAGACTTGGCCAATCTTCTTTCTTAACCTTCCAAGATACTGCTTCTTGTTGAAACCTTTCTAGATACACGTCCATCATATCGACGCCCTCAACAAATGATGGGAGTCGCAGCTTGAAAGGACGAGAAGACTCCTTAGTAGCTGGTCTAGAACTCGCAGCCTCAAGTTCCAGTTTCTACAAAGTAATTTCTTTATCCGCTTGAATTTCAGCTTTCCTTGTATCTTCCTTCTTTGCTTCCCTTCCAGCCTCAATTTCCGCTTTCTTTGTTTCTTCTTTCTTAGCTTCTACCTCGATTTCTAACTTCCTTAGATCTCTTTCCTCGTTGCGTATCCTCCGTTCCTCAGCATCCGCAAATTTAGTCTCAGCCCATAATTCAAGTTCATCCCCTGATTTACCAAGTGCCTGTCCCTTGGTGATAAAATCCAAGAGGCTAGTCATTCTGCAATATTTATCAACTATGATAACTCTGGAAAAAAAAATGATGCAGCCAAAAAAAACAATTCAGGAGAGAAGAAAAAAAAAAGAAAAAAAAATGTATACCACCTGATATGTCAAATGGTGTCTGGAAAATTTTAATGGATACCCCTGCACATATGAAGGACGTCTGTCATACACAACAGATTTAGGATAACTCTTCACACTGGGTTTACACACTGGGTCAATCTCTTGTATCAATCTGTATGCATTACAAACTGTAATAGACCAAAATAAAATGTGTCTGCTTATGTTAACACAAATGGTATGATGATGATTGAAATGATAATCACAGAACACACGACACTACAACCACTGATAGGCCGGTGAAGAAGAAGTTATAGACCCAGAAAGTAAGAATAGACCTTCTATTTACACCCAAACCTATCAAACGAACAAAAACAGGATATCGTAAAATAACTTATATACACGGATAGGAGAGCAAAGGACTGAGAATCACGACAAAAAAACACCACGAAAGAAAGACTATTATACAAGACAATAAGTAAACAAACTAAACGCAAACAACTAACACCAATAATTGTTCCACAAATTACACGAGGCTTCACAACTCCCCAAGTCTTAGACAGATTGGGTTCCCTACAGCGCAATTTGTCTCACAAAACCTATTAAAGACGACACAAGGCAAATTTCTTCAATGAAGAAAGATGGATTGTGCTCACCACTCACAATCACTCTTATACAGAAATTGAAATTAAATACTACCACACAATATGAACAAAACAAAAACAAAACACTGGACAATGAAGTACCACAAGAGCTCTACTCGTGCACCCTGCAGCAAGGGCAAACAGGAATGAATATATGAATATTTAACTAATAACAAAAGCTAATATAAAAATAACATAAGTTTCAAGTACACTGTAGAAGTGATAGACAGAAGAAAGTCTAGATATGACGCGGCAAACTTGTCAAGTCCTAAAAGGTACTAGTATCAAAATAAACTAAGTTTAGTACACCTTTAAATATAACAGATCATAGGGTTCAAATATAACGTTAATTAATTTGCAAAAATGCTATTGAAGAAAGAATGGAATTTAAAAAAAAAAAATAAAAATAAAGACACTATTAGTTCCGAATAACCAAATAAATTAATTAAAAGAAGTATAGCCTATATATATAAAAGAAAATATACAGACGCATAAGTCAAGTAAACAGAAGACTTGAAATTTACAAAATTAATAATAAACTTAACTTAACAATTTCCTGTGTCCGCTGCTCCACTTGAGATAGGCGCAGGCTTGGAGTCCCGAAGTTACAGCTCAATGATGGACACCACAAACAACACACTTCACGCTGCAACACAGCACAGTCAAAAGTCGAACTCAGCTCCTACGTGCACCTCAGTACGCGGTGAACCTGGATCTTCTTCAGTACTGATACAAGGGGCAGAAAAGGAAAATGCGTCTCTCGCTGCTTACACCATCTCCAGGCAAGATGTTATGATTTCAGCCGATCACCATCAAAACAATAGCCTTGTTATTCCATTACAAGACCCAGCAGACGATTTTTCGTGTCAACAGTTATGCCGAACTACACAGCACAGATAAATTGACAACAGATCAGCACACTCGTCACGGGGCGGAATAACATAATATCAGTGCGCCGAGGTAAACAAGACTGATTACCGCCTTTTCATTCTTCGTGCTACTTTCCAAAATAACACTGTCGATTTCGTCAAAACTGTCCCTTCGCCTCTCCGCCAGTGATTAAACTATTTTTCGCCCTTAAATATTCAGTCCTTCTGCAGCCATACCATTGCTGACTATCACTGAAATGAAGACTTCAGTTTTGCACATTAAGTTCTTGTGACCTGATTCAAACAAATAGGCCTAGTTCTCTGTTCCGCTTGATATAATTTTTCCAACAACAATTCATGAGAAGGCGAAATTGTCAAAAATTCTGCAGAAAATTAGGGGTGGGTCCTCTCTTCCATTTACGAGTCCCCCAAAATTGTCAAGTGCTTGCTGTGTGTACACATTGACAAATATGTATTACATACACATGGAGCGACAAACATGGCTCGTTTTTCACAGCTAATTGTTAACTCACTAAACTCCAACACGTAGATACGATATCCGACGACTTTATGTCACAAACTTGAGTATAACACAATAACACAGGCAGACTGCCGCTTTGGCCATAAATCATCACATAAGAAAAGCACAACGTATGATGTGCATAATTAGAACAGCATCTCATGGAACGAATTTCACAATATCTTAATATATTTCCTATTTTCCTTCAACCATTCCGCCTTCACTCTCCACGTAATCTCTCCTCGCTCTCATCTCTGTCTCGAATGACCTTTTTACCCATGACCCTTTTCACACCTGACCAGTCTTCTCCACCACTTCGTTCACAACAACTCAGCCATGCCCGTGAACTCGACATTAGCGCTTACTGCTACTAATGCATTCATGCCCGCAAGCAAACTTAACATTCACTCACTTCAACTCACAACTTACATAAACATATCTAGTTCCCACCGGAGCATGAGTACTGACATTCATTCTATAAACCGTTCGTGACAATTGTATATAAATTTCATGCTTTTTGAATAAACAGCTCCTGAGAAAAACGATGTGGTGCATTACTTTCTGAACGCCCCTCGTAGATCTAATAGAAACCAAATAAATGTGGAGATGTGTTTAAGAGAATTAAAACAAAAGATTATGGGATAACGCGATTAAGAGATAAGTAAAGGAATAGTAACTGATGAATGAACAGTAGCACAGGATGGAAAGGCGGACATGCATATAAATTATTCAAGGCTCTAACAAGAACGTGTTAGGTATCTAGAGTACTAAAAATTCCCTGTAATAAGAAACTACTTAGACTACAACTGGGAACGGGCTGTTTTAGAACCAAAGAACCTTACTTGTCAGAATGTTTACAAGAAAATAATACAGAGAATTTCCTACTAAGATGTAAGAAGTATGAACAACATATAATACCAATATTAAAATTATTTACAGGCATGCAGTTCACCCATAATTGTAGAAAAGATGTTGAAAATTAACAGACCTAGAGAACTACACAATATAGTACTAAAGTATCCCAGAAAACCCAGACATGTTCACCATGTTAAACAACATGAAAGGTGTGAGAAACTGTTATTTTGGGCCATGGGAGAACACACATCCAAGTACATTCACACAATCTGACATTTTTGACTTACTCTATTTGGACTGGATGGAGGGAAAACATGAGGCCATTTGCAGGTATCAGGAAACAAAATTATTATCTTGAATTAGCTACATTATATATCTACGGGACATTTTTTCATCATTAAAACAAAAAAGCAAAAAATATATAAAAAATACTATTTATTGTTATACTGAACTAACAAGGGCATTATACACTTGCACATATTTTTGTAAGCCATAAGAACTTCTCGGTGCTTAAAACATTATTCTTGTCTTATGGAGAGGAGTTACAGTGAAAAGAACTGATTCCGTACGCAAGATCTTTTAAAAGACGCAATGGCCGTCCGCTGTGACCACAAGATCTTTTAAAAGACGCTGATTTATTTCGTTGTTTCTTTCTATTCTGATATTTTATACTGCCCGGAATTTATCTCGAACGGAAGTAAACACAAAACTGGGCAAATTTCAACAAGCTTCAACGTCTTTTATTTGCGTTTGAAGGGATTTTTTTCACATTTATCTTCATCTTTAATCGTGTTTTGTCGTATCGCCATAATGGCAGAAAACACACAGGATATGTTACTAATATGTGAACAGTGAACAAACTGTGTGATCAACCATAACTTTCTTACTTTTTCTGTGTTTCTAAATAGATTACCTGCACAATGAGAGCAGTGAAACTGTATTGTGATAACAATTTATGTTACGAGCCTTACGTAAGCCTAAAATTTTTGTTCAAAATTTCAAGTTATCTTTTTTTCGTGTACATGTTATCTGTTATAACATAAACATAACATAAAATTAGCTAGAAAGGCATATGGATTTATATTGTTCATTCAATGTAATTTAATTTGATATATAATATGTTATACTTAACTCATGATTAGACAGACATTGTCAGTAAACGTAAATTATGTATGTGTAAGTTTTTGGGGCTTAAAAATAATTCCGTCCAGAGCTGAAAATAATTTTAACAGTTGCAAAATTTCATTTAAAATGTTCAGGCTTAACCTACAGGCTTAACCTTTAATAGTTGTACACAACAAAGCACCTGATGGTTCAGTGCTATTTGTTGACATGAAAAAAGTTGCCGTATTAGATGTTAGTGTAGCAGTTAAATTTACTAAAGCTATTTTATTTTCTGAGTTATTAGCACCAAATTTTAATGATAAGCTCCATAATGTAATTTGAAACTTTTTTTGTGATTAGATTTTGCATAACCTTAGTAGATTCAAATAAATAGGACTTTAAAGTTGATGTCTAAAACAGCAGACATAAATCTTGTAAAATTGTACATTATTTGTAAGACTGACAAATTTTTAAAAGATGTTATAAATATGATGTTCAGTTCAATTCAATACGCTTTAGCTCCCCAAGGAGCATAGACCTTCAACAAACACATGCCAAGTCTTCCTGTCCTGTGCCATCTGCTCATGTTCTTTCCATGTTTTCCTCGTCATTTTCATCTATGTATCCAGTTCTAGTCGGCACCCAGACTTCTTTCGGTTTTCTCTAGGTTGCTTCATGCGCCTCCTTTCCAGAGGACCTTCTTCTGTCTTGGGCGTCTGAGTTGATTTATATTCTTTATTTGACTTGTCCATGTTTGTTGAAGTTTTTTGGTAAAATGTTTTTTAGGGGATGTGTAACCAGCCCCATGCCCAACTCTCCATAGTCGCTTTTTACGACATGCACGGTAGAGTACAGTGTTACTATTCTTTGCTACATTTTCGGGCCCCAGTAACACACGGGTGAAATCTGATGTTACTTTGGTTTTAAAATACAGTAGAAATTGTATACATTAGATTTTATGTCAACTGAAAAATAAATAAGACACGTTATAAGAACAGTTAGTAACATAAAACCAGGATCTGACAAATTAATTATATTTTTTAAAAAGGAATGCGTAATTTCTTAAGAAAATACAATTTTCAAAGTCAAGATATTTCACTGTAGAATGTGTTCTGGTAATCTGTTTTCAGACAGATGAAATATAAGAAAATAATTTAATCCACATTTTCATTTTTTTATATTTATTTTGACAAACTATCTAGTTCTGCTCCTTACCTCAAGCTTGCATTTTCTTAGACCATGTTATACAAGTAAGAAATGGTCATAATACATTGCTTTTTCATAAAGGAAAGTCGCCTGATTTCAATAAAACATCATATTTTCATACCTGTCAACCTCCTGAGATGAAAACCTGTACGCCGGACCAGTAAAAACCTTACAAACACCCAAAAAGCCTTACAAAAAAATATATTAATAAATTATATGTGATACAGTTTTAAAATGACTAAGGACATTTGTAATGTAATTAACATGTGAAATAGTGCAATAAACCACATACTAATAAAGTCTAATGTTGTTTTTAATGTGTATTAGAAATACTATGAGCTATAATCATTTAAAATATGTGCTATATCCATTAAAGTTATCACAGCATTCATAACAAGGTGATGTTTGCGTTAATTTTTTTAAATGCATCAGAAAATCAATAACTTTATAACAGAAGTAAGATTACAATTTAACATTAATCTTGGGTCACTACATAAATGGATTTCCCATTTACAAAAAATGATTTAACAAGATCACTGGTAGCAATGTTGTTGTTTAAACCACCCTATTAAGGGATGAAGAAATTGCCCGAATTAGTTCGTTGTCTAGGGTCTATTTGTGTTATTGAAGAAGTGATAATTCATTCATCTGGCTTTGGTTTATATTGTTGAATATTCTGGCAACCACCCGTCTTGTATACGCCTTTCCATATCAACATGTCACGTACTGCATAACGTTAATAACGGTGTAAATTAACCTTGAGAGATTGAATAAACTACTGGGCTTGGACGATTTGGCAACAGTTTAATAACGAGTAAGTACACACTAACAAGGTCACAATTACGAACATGGCATGTATGCTCCCTCTCTGTTTTACAGTCTGACTTAAATCTGATTCGACTTTCTAAACATGTCACTCGACTTCTCCCTTCTACATATCTTGATAATCTTATTTATTAATCACTAATTCCAGCAGGGTATTTAGCGTCCTAGTATTTCGATTATCCACAAATCAAATCCACATCAATCCATAAGCTTCGGGGTATGTCGCTTCCCGGTATAACAATTCTACTAATTTTATTCTTATATCTTCGGGGAATGATACCTCCCGGAATAACAACTGTTCAATTATATTTCCAACAACATCGGGGGATTTGAGCGTCCCGGTATCTTTAATATTCATACATCATAATTTCCACTCCATAAACTTCGGGGAATGAGACCTCCCGGTATAACACTGTTCATTTCATTCTAGTTTAACATGCTTCTATGTCTTGGGAGTTATAGTCCTGTATCGAATTTAATTATAATCCTGGCATTTTCTCATGCCTTTCATTTAAGCATATAGCTTACCCTTCCTCAAAAATATTTATTGAACACACAATCCCACCTACTGGCTGATACACAAGCCATTTTAGGCACACATCGTGACGCTATGACGTCACATACCAATCTGTCTACGTCATACCTAGATACTCATCTCACAGCGACCGCTTTCATGTATTTCTTGGCACTAATAATAAGTTGCTTTGATAAAAATCGCACCATGAGAGGTACAATGCAGAACATGATTCGAGTGGATGTACTGGAGGTGAGATGTATAGTTGTCATGGTGTTAATCAGAGAATTAGCCAAGAAAGGTTGGTCCCGGTTGCTCAGATATTAATGATGGCTCAGATTTACCGCAACCAGGTGATATGTTGAAATTTTTTTTTTTTTTTTTTTTTTTTTTCGTTCATCGGGCAACGCCGGGTACATCTGCTAGTAACATAAAATAAAAAAAGACAAAATACTGCCATGTGTAAAAGCAAAAAGAATGTTAATAGTTGCAAATTGATGTGCTAGGAGAATGCACTGCTCTACCATTATTCCAATGAAAAAAAAAGTCTTTTATTATGCTAGTTTTAAATTATGGAATTCATTCCTTGTATAAAATACTGCTTCTACCACGACCTCTGACCCCATCTACGAGCTTTTGTTTCCTTGAATTAGGCCAGCCATCAATCGATGGATGAGTTATTTCAACAATAAACTTGGGAGGGGTAAAAACATAACACAAATTCACACTATTATTATTAAAAGTTGGTAGGCCAGTGGTAATAGTTCTACGTTTTACTGAAAAATAAAGCAGCGAATGCAAACAAATATTTTTTTTCTAGTTATGTATATTATGACAATTTATCGGAAATATATAACAGAAAAAAACGTAACTGGAAAGACAAAGAAAATAATAAAACATATAACAAAGCAAACCAAATAGCCAACAACAAAAAACAATATTTAACAAACTTTTGAACACAATATTAAATACTTAGCTTATTTAAAAATGGCATCTGTGGGGTAGTTCCGAAGGTGGCTGATGACAGATAGCTATACAAAATGCTTCTTGCCTCGCTGAGCGTGCAAAATAAACGAGATTTCAAAATTGCGACATACTGGCAAAATTCTTGGTTATAAAAGGATTTGATTAGTTACTGAGGGAGATTTTGTTTCTCTTCAAGCAATTTCAAGACAGCTTGATCTCAGACGAACTATACCAAGATGGTTCGATCTAAGCCAGATCCCAAAAGAAGAAAATTTGCATCCGGCCCCAGTGTACCCAACAACAGACCAGCATCTTTAAATCTTAGAAATAGGATACCGAAGAAGCCGACCAGTACAACTCTCGATACAGATACGGAGATGCCAGCAATGGGTTCATCAAATTCCGGTGTAAGCCTACTGGAGAACCCGAACAGCCCAACTCTTGATACAGCAAAAGTGGCGACAGCAGCAAGTATGATGATAGGAAACTCTTTACATAGCGATACAAAAGGAAGCAATCTGATCATCAGAAGCAGTCCCCCCGTCCGACAAGTGTTTCGGTCCGATTACTCCTTTACACTCTAAGGGGGGCGGGCCCACTTGAGTCATGACTCCCAAGCGTTTCAGCCTCCTGTTGTCTTGTATCGAAAATGAACCCATTTCACTTATGGTAGCAACTTTAATATCCACAACTCCGCCAGCCGTGGAGGCAATTGTGAAAGTAACAAAGAGAAGACAAATTGTTCCGTTCGTTGCGTCGCACATCACAATTAAGGACACACACTGAGACACCAGCGCGAAGCCGACGAGTCTAGCCACTGCGCGCTGTCCCTGAAATTCTGTGCCTGACACCCCTTACAATATACGCCGCCTGTTGCCCCTCAGTCACAGCCCTTTCACTAGCACACATAGAAACTCAGCGTATTGTGGACTTTAAAAAATTTTGGTGTTTTCTGTACCGCAGCGTTTATTGTCACGATTTCCATTGCCCATTGCGGTTGTTCCACAGCCAGCCTGATGCCTTTTCGGCAGTTTCACTAAGCCTCTTCAGTGCCCTTGTTCTCGACTGTCCCCTCAGCCCCAACAATTTCAATAAATCATACAGTGATGGAGCCACAAGCCCTCTTGCGCCCACTTCAACAGCCATGACCCTTGCAGTGAACCCATCGTGTCTCAGATCCGCGGCTATATCACTATACATGGCCGCTTTGAACGAATGTTGCTCGTCTAATCTGGATTCAAATGGCACGGTCAGTTCAATCAGTATGACATGAAGCGTTGCTGAAGAATGAAGCACTATATCTGGCCGTCTCCGCGATTTTCTGATACTCTCTGGATATGCACCTCGTCCAGGTAGGTCTACCGCCATCTCCCAGTCGTTTGCACAGTCAAGAAGAGATGGCACACTGCTACCAGGTTTACTCGGTTTGGGGTGTGCTGACTTTCATGCCCTCAGAAAGAATGTATTTGCGATGGTCGGCCTGGGTTTGCTATTCGCCTTCATTCTTGCGAGATCTATTGTCGCAGCAAGCTTATTTAGCACTTTGTTAAGGCGCCAAGTGTATCGCCCTTGCCCTAATGACACCTTACACGCTGAAAGCACATGTTCAAGGGTCTGCCTCCCTTGGCACAGGGGGCACTGCTCATCATCCGACTTTCCCCATTTCACAAGGTTGGTGGCCGACGGCAGCAGGTCATACATTGATCTAACAACGAAGCGGAACCTAAGTGGTGCCATCTGCCATATATCATTCCATGTCAAGGACCTCTGCACCGCTCCTTCCCATGTAGTCCATTGGCCTTGACCTGCTGCACTGCTTTTTGCAACCTCTTATCATTCTCAGCTCCTCGTATCTCCTGAACTACCATGTCTCTGCGCTCTCTGCTTGATGCCTTGGACCACCAGCGGATGTCTCCATGACCAAATCCCCGTCTATTCGTTTGTGTGTATCCGATTACCTCCCTCAGTTTGAGTGACTCTTGGGCAGCATCTACAGCTTCTTCCACTCTCCACTTCCTTCCCGTTTTCAGTGTGGGCTGAATGGACTTAACCACGTCATCAGCTGACTCGCGTAGCATTATTGCAAGCTTTGCTTTTCCAGCTTTGTACTCTTCAACAACTGACTTGAAGGGAAGCAGAAGTTTTGACTATTTGCAGTACAGTGCTACATCTGACAGACCTGGTGGTACTCCTAGCCATTTTCTCATGAACTTGTTGACCTTCTGCTCTATAGCTTCCACTGTACTTGTGCTTATTTCATTTATAAGCAGTGGCCACAGCAATTTAGGTATCAACATGAACTGGAGGCACCACAGTTTGAACTTTCCCAGGAGTCTGCTTTGGTCTATGATCTGTAGTCCTCTGTCTGCCATTTCTATTGTCTGTTGCACTGCCTTCGAGTCTTTTAATGATGCATCGTACACCCTGCCAAGACTTTTAACAGGTTCATCAATGACAGTAGGGATTCTTTGGTTGGAAACCATGAATATAACCTATGCTATTTTCCTTTTCCTGACTAATAGGCTTCTCGACTTCTTGGATTTGAAGTTCATTCTGCACCAGCTGACTAGTTCATCCAGGCGTGCTAACATCCTCCGGGCCTGATGTTCATCTGATGTCAGAATTGTTGTGTCATCCATGAATGCTGTGAGCTGTGGCATGTGACATACTCCACCGAGCTTTGATGCCTATAGCCATTCCTTCAGCCGCATTGAGGATTACCTGCATAGCCATCACGAATAGTATCGAAGAGATGGTATATCCCATCGCAATTTCAACTTCAAGGCCAATCCACTTCGTTGTGTACTCTCTGGTTGAAAATCTGACAGAAAAACCTGCGAAATACAGCTTCAGCATTGCTTCAATCTCTTGTGGAACATGATACATTTCTAGGGCCTGCCACAACATCTGGTGTGGAACGGATCCATAAGCATTCACTAGATCCAACCAGATTACATAGAGGTTTGTTCTGTCAGACTTTGCCTTTTGGATTGCTTCCCAGATCATTGTGGCATGCTCTAGACATCCTGGTGTACCTGGGATACCTCCTTTCTGAATGGTAGTGTCAATGTACCTATTTGCCAGGAGGTATGTAGTGAGTCTTTTCGCCATCACTGAGAAGAATATCTTCCCTTCCACATTGAGTAATGAGATTGGCCTGAACTGACTGATGTCTGTGGAATTTTGTTTCTTCGGGATGTAGACTCCGTTCGCCTTTCTCCATTCCTTGCTTACAAGCTGGGTTTTCCACGCATTCTTCAGTAAACGGAGCAGTCGTTTGATCACCTCAAGGCATCTCTTATACATCACATATGGAACACCATTAGGACCTGGAGCTGACTTGCACCGAGCTTTCTGGACAATGCTTTCTACCTCTTGCACCGTTGGGAGTTTGGTGTTAAATTCAGCTCCTGGCTTACTCGGCCATTTAAGGCCTGTCATGCTGCTGAGCGGCTCATCTTTGCGACCATCTGAATATGTCATTCTACTGTGTTCTTCCAGGTCTTCTTTCCTGATGTATAGCGTACCCAACCGTGGCTGCTCAAACAGTTCTTTGGCAAACTTGAAGGGCTCCCTAAAGAATCTTTCCCTATCCCTTCGAGTCTTCCTTCTCTTCCTGCACAACCTTTCTGCACTACAAAGGGCATTATGTTGGCCTTTAAGGTGCTCCCAAACTTGTCGTAACCCTTCCTTCTCTGTGGCAACTGCGTTCTTGAACAGTTTTCGGGCATGTTTCTTCTGTTTCCTGATTTCTTATATTTTAATTTGTCTTCTACTTTTTCGTGGTGGGTTACTTTCCCTTGCCTCCCTGACTCCGAACACTTTGCGACAGTGCAGATATATTATGTCGCCGAAGATTTCCAGCTTCTTCTCCAAAGTTAGCTGCTTCAGGTTGTTATCCAACTCTTTTGCCAAGGCTTCATCCAGCTGTTCCTAAAGCCCTTTTGCACTGGCAGGTGGAAACGTGATTGCATCTCTCTTCCCGTCCAAGAAATGTGTGAGATCATCATCTGGCAGATGAAATTGAATGTACTCAGCACTGTGGATTGACTCCTGGCTGCGTTTCTCTAACGTCTTATCCGTCGAGACAGAGCGCTGTTGATTCCCCCCCCCTCCCCCCATGACCTCCCACACCCCTTATTCGTTCTGTGGGTTTTCATTCTTCTCTGAGTAGAGATTTCCCTACCACAGGCACATGGAAATTCCAGCCGTTGTTCAGAGTTCGAAGTCCGTGTAACTGGTCTGGTCGATTCCAATGAGGCGCCTGTGGATTCATCATCCTCCCCCCCCCCTCTTTCGTTAAATCCTGGGAGCATCTATCATTCTTGGGTCCTGTAGCAATTGAATACAGCTTACGCGGTGCTGACCCGGTCAGCCGGTTTCTAGTCTTTCCCAGTGTCATCTGTCTTTCCAGAAGTCAATCGGTCTTTTCCCGATCGTCACTGGTTTGGCCATGCAACTATGATAGGGAACTCTTTACAGAGCGATACAACAGGAAGCAATCTGATCATCAGAAATGTTCCCCCGTCCAACAAGTGTTTCAGTCCGATTACTCCTTTACACTCTAAGGGGGTGGGCCCACGTGGGTCATGACTCCCAAGCGTCTCAGCCTCCTGTTGTCTTGTATCGAAAATGAACCCATTTCACTTATGGTAGCAAGTTTAATATGCACAACTCCGCCAGCCGTGGAGGCAATTGTGAAAGTAACAAAGAGAAGACAAATTATTCCGTTCGTTCCGTCGCACATCACAATTAAGGACACACACTGAGACACCAGCGCGAAGCCGACGAGTCTAGCTACTGCGCGCTATCACTGAAATTCTGTGCCTGACACCCCTTATAATATACGCCGCCTGTCACAGCCCTTTCACTAGTACACCAAAAAAACTCAGCGTATTGTGGATGTAAAAAAATTTTGGTGTTTTCTGTACCGCAGCGTTTATTGTCACGATTTCCATTGCCCATTGCGGTTGTTCCACAGCCAGCCTGATGCCTTTTCGGCAGTTTCACTAAGACTCTTCAGTGCCCTTGTTCTTGACTTTCCCCTCAGCCCCAACAGTTTCAACAGGTTGACAAGTATGTATTTTAACATGAGATTACAATATTTGACTTTTAATGAATAATACCAACTACTTACCAGAAGCTGTAGCTATACTAATTAGCAGCACTTGAAAGCATCCTAAGTTAGCCATTTCAGCACCTGGTAATGAGATAAGAAGAACAATTGTTTTTGTTTTTTTTTTCTTATGCAAAATCATGAGCACCACTTTCTTTAATGCGTTTTCTAAGTCCAACATCACATACTCACAAAATAAATCAAAACTGTAAAAAAGGGGAATAACACATTAATAAAACACACAAAGTCAATGAGACTAAAAACAGAATATACCACGCAAAGTGGTATTCCTCAAAAATGAAATATAATGTGCAATATATCATTATTCTTTTCCCCCCCCTTTCAACTCCTAAAGGAGCATAAACCTTCAACAAACGTGCGCCACATCTTCCTGTCCCATGACATCAGCTCAAAGTTTTTCAATAACTTATTCATCTCCTTTATCTCTGTCTCGAGTTCTCTGTTCCATGTGTTCTTTGGTAATCTTCTACCTCTTTTACCCTGGTGATTCCAGAATAGGGACAGCCTGGTAATGCTATCAACAGGCTTTCTGAAAGTGTGTCCTATACATCTCCACTGGCATTTGTCTGGTTGTTGTCATCAGTTCTAAATTAGTGATTTTGTAATACCACTTCACTCCTTCTGTTCTATGAAAGCATTTACTTATGAACGTCTGTAGCTTTTTGGTTGTTGTTTTCCATGTTTCAGGGCCATACAATAGGACTAACTTGACATTTGAATGGTTAATTCTGATGTATGTGTTAGACCTGATTTCTCCAAATATTTCCCAATGCAATAAACTTCCTCTAGCCTTTTGTATTCAAATTTTAATATCATTTTCTGTCCATCCAACTGTGTCTATATTGCTGCCAAGGTACCTGTATGATTCTATATCTTGTAGTGGTTTTTCTTCCAGTACAATTATTGTTTCCTGCATTTTTTTTATTATTATGTTTGTTTTCTTCCTGTGTATTTTCAGACCCACTAGCTGTAAATCCTTACTAATGAACTTAAATAATAATGTGCTGAAGTGTTACAAAGAATCAGTTTTACTGAATGGAAACGAGTCAGGGACACAGCGTAAGCATATGAGAACATAATAAAGACAAGAAAGAGGTGGTTTCTTTGAATAATGATAAGAATTCCTTTTCCTTTTCTCCTACTTAAGGCAGGCTAATGAACAAAGACATAATCTCAAACAAACATAATGTGGCAGTTCCATAGCAGCCTATCAAGATGTCAGCAGCATTCATTATGTTTTCTTAATGTACAAGATACAGACCAGTGGAGGCAGGAGATGCAAAGCATGAACCAGATCTAAGGCACCATACGAAGGAATGCTGCCGACCCATCACAATTGAGACAGTTTTCTGCTGCCCTTCAAGAAGCCACCATGCATGATGGTTACTGATTACTTTGTCAGTTGGTGCCAAGGACCATAGAAGACGAAATACTGCCACCAGAACAGGTACTACCTGTTAATGCTATCAACAGTTTTCCTCAATGTATGTCTTCTCTATCTCCAGGGACTACTTCTCATCTCTTGCTCCACTGGCATTTGTCTGATTTTTGTCATCAGTTCATCATTAGTTCATCATACCATTTTATTCCTCCTATTCTACACAAGCACCCATTTATGAAAGTCACCTTCTGCTAAGCAATGAAGATGGCGCTCATTATTGTTGTATTTTCAGCATAATTGATGGAATATTTAGAGCTGTGCGGCAGGGACGTTAATATTTTTGTTTGTTTAAAATAGAATTAGTTGATTTATCCTTTAGTGAATTATATTTTTGTGTTACGTTAACATATATATTACATTTTTAACAAGTTTAAAAAAAAAAATTAATTTTGCGATCGTGACTTTCAATGTAGGTTATAGGTCAGAGATGCCATTTTAAAAGTCATTTTTACTTGATTGCTTTAATTTTAAATGTATTAATACTGTTAATATTAATTAGTATAATTCATATTTTAATTTAGCAAGTTTATTATTATTATTATTAGCAATATCTATGCTAACAAGGTTAAAAACAGGCAGTATTCCAAGAAAATCATGGTCGGTTGTGGTCAGTATTACAGACCACAATTCAAAAGATACAATGAGAACAGATAGATTCAAGAAAATGAAGACACATTTCATTATCGGACAGAAACAGCATAGAAAACAGTAAAAACAGAGGAAGAAATCAATGTCTAAAGTCAGATGACTACTGAGAAAACATAAATGTTGATTAAAACATCACGGACTTCAAGAGTCTAGATAAAGAGAGAAAAAAAAACATGCAGCATAATAACCAGATAAGGCAAAAAACCACTCATCTTATTGATGTTCTACAGATCAGAATAAAGATAATCCAAATTTATGGTAAAGTAGTCAGAATTAAAGCATTACCTGACAGCAAGATCTTAAATATTCTAGAAAAATCTATTGAATAAAGGTCTGTTGTATAAATAAAGCGAGCACAATACGAATTTATAATTACAGTAAACAATACCGAAAAAGTAACAGTTCTGCTAAAAGACCTTAAAAAACTACATATTTACTTAGATTTTGCACATAGTATTAAGGTCAGGATAGAAATTGCCAAAGAAACAAAGAAATGTGTCATCAAAGGTATAGACACCAGTGACTGAAGGAGAATTACTAAATAAGCTGACAGCAGAAAGTTTGTTTGGTGTTTGGTTTTAAGGACTATCTTCATTGCACTCGGAAAAACTCCATCAGTGCTCCGATCTCCTCCCTTAGATCACACAAGGATGATCTCAGCACAGTGCACGAACTTCCGTAGCACCGACGAGAATCCCAATGTGTGTATATAGGAATCACATATTTTATAAATATTTTTGTGGTGGGTAGGTTTCTAATTTTTAAATTTTGCCAGGGCAGCGGCCAGATAGGCCTACTCTTTACGATTTCCAACTTCCACAAGGTGTACACGAGACCTCCTATATTTTCGCCCTTATCCGAGAAGGCTAGGCATCCGATCTCACTACCCAGGAGACCAGGGGGTAGTCTGACTTTAGTAGGACCACTGGTTCTGACAAAAATTCCATAAATTATATTCTCTCAACGGGAATTTGAACCTGTACCTCAGGAATTCGAGGCGGACACCATACCTCTTAGCCACTCCGACCCCCGAGCAGAAAGTACTCAATACAAAATTCAAAAAATAGAAAGAATTGCACGAAAATTAGCAAGATCTACTGTGGTTATTACACTGGTTACAGAAAACATTTCTACACAGATTGTAAGTCATTCATTATCCTCCGCTCCCCAAGTCCTCCTGTCACGTGCCATCATCTCAAGTTCTTTTCACGTTCTCCTTATCATTGTCCCCTCTGTTTCCAGCTCTCTTCTCCATGTGCTTCTTGGTCTACCTCTGCCTCTCTTGCCCTGGGGGTTCCAGAACAAGGACTGCCTTGTAATGCTATCAACAGGTTTCCTCAGTGTGTGTCCTATCCATCGCCATCGTCTTCTTCTCATCTCTGGTTCCACTGGCACTTGTCTTGTTCTTGTCATCAGTTCCACATTGGTGACCTTGACATATAATTTTAATCCTTCTATTCTACGAAAGCACCCATTTATGGAAATCTGTCCCTTTTTGGTTGTTACTTTTGTTGTTCTCCGTGTTTAAGAGCAATACTATAGGACTGACTTGACATTTGAGTTATTATTTTTGTGTTGGGCGTGATTTCTCTCAATCTCCATATATTTCTCATTGCAATGAAAGCTCCTCTTGCTTTTTTTTTGTATTCTTATTTTGATATCGTTGTCTATCCCTTCAACTTTGTTTATATTGTTGCCAAGGTATGTGTGTGATTCTACATCTTGACTGACAAAGCTGTCAGTGGCCATCTCGCCCAGTGGCATCTTGTGGGATAGCATCAAACTGTCCCCATTTGCTCGGTCAGTGGCCATCTTTAGTGCCGTGCCCCAACCCTAGTTCATGCTTTGTATTTCAGCCTCCACTTTTCTCCACCAGGTTGTCTTTGTCTGCCTCTCTTTCGCTGTCCTGCTATGGTGCAAAGCATAGCAGTTCTGGTGATGGTGTTATGGTCCCTTTTCAGAACATTGTTAACCCAGTTCCATCGATTGCCTGCAATGATGATGTGCATGCCTTTTTGACTGCACCATGTAAACATTTCTTGGTTGATGGTGTTCAATAAAAAAAATCAAAGAATTTTCCTTAGGCAGGTTGTGTGAAATGAGGATAACTTTGACTTTTCCTTTTCTGTTTCTCTCCAGCACACAGCACCATACAACAGTACAGAAAATATGCAACTCTGGTATAATCTTAATTTGGTGTCTGTGTTGTACTGAGAAGATTTCCAAATTTTGTTTACATTTGGAAAGGCTGTTCTGGCTTTATTCATTCTGTTATTGATGTCTTTGCTCGTTCCGCCATCTGGTGTTACTATGCTTCCTAGTTCCTAGATATGTAAATGTATCTGTTTGTTCCAGCTTTTGGTTCCGAATTTTTATGGGCTCAGGCCGCTAGAGTTGAATTGCTCATGTCCTCAGAAGAGACACTGATGCCATCACAAGAACAGCTATGCTATGGACCCCTAAATGAAAGCGAAAGAGAGGCCCACCAAAAACAACTTGGCAGAAAACTGTGGAGGTCAAGATGCAAAGAATGAATCAGAGCTGGGGCACTGTGGAGAACTGTGGAGCTGAGATGCAAAGAATGAATCAGAGCTGGGGCACTGCTTGAAGGATGTCCGCCCACCGAGCAAAATGGCAGCAGAATTGCTGCCCTACAAAATACCACCAGGCGTGATGGCCACTGACTGCTTTGACAGCCGGCAACTTAAGATCAAAGAAGAAGAACGGATTTATTACTCTGAAGTCATAACCTCTGTCTTCTTCAGGTTGATGGTCAGTCCCACTTGTTGCCTATACTTATTCAGTCTGTCTCTTTTTTCTTGGATGTGCTGATGTGAACGTTACAGAAGTGCAATATTGTATGTGTATTCTAGATCTTCTAGTGTGGTGGACATTGTCCACCTGATTCCTCTAGGGGTATCCTTTGTTGTCTGGCGTATCACCCAGTCCATGAAGTTAAAAATAGAATGGTTGACAAGAGGGAATACTGTCGTATACCTCTGTTCACTTCGAAAGTTAGGTTGCTCATCACAACCATGCATGTAAAGTTAGCATAGAGACTTTTAATGATGGAAACAATACACCTAGGGATCCCGTAAGCCCATAGTATTTCCCATTATCTATCCCTGTGTATGCTGTCAAAAGCCTTTTCAAAATCAACAAAGTTTATAAATAGTTGTCTCTGCCTTTCTGAGCACTGCTCTATTATGATCCAGAGGGTGAAAATATGATCGGCACTGCTTCTGTTCCTTTGAAATCCTGCTTGTTCATTCCTCAGTTTATGATCTACTGCTTTTGAGATTCTGTAGATAATTATCTTGCCCAATATTATGTTGGAACTGAGAGGAGCGTAATTCCTCTCCTGTTGTTGCAGTGTGTGGGGTCACCCTTTTTTGGTAATTTGATAATTATTCCTTTCTTCCATTAAAGTGGTGTCTCCGTTTGCCAGATTTGTGCAAAGAGTGGTTCTAACAGTTCAGCTGATAATTCAGGATCAATTTTAAATAGCAATGCGCTTAAGTTGTCTTGACCACATTCTTCAACCCTTTGATTGCTGTGATGATTTCTGACTTTCTTGGAACATTTGTATTGATATTCAGGTCATTTTTCAGCCTCAAGAATATCCACCTGCATCTCAGGTGGTGTCTTATTGAGCGTTTCTCTGAAGTGCTCAGCCCATCTTGCTTCTTGCCCCTGTTCTGTGATGATGAGATTTCTCTGCTTGTCTCTTACTAGTGTAATATAGTTTGCATCCCTTTATCCACTGGTGGTTTTTGATATTTGTATACTGTGCTGTGTTCATTCCTCAGTTCTTCTTCTTCTGCATGTCTTGGAAGGCCTTCTAGGAAATGCCTATTGTCCGCTCAGGTTTGACGTTTTACTTCTTTGTTCAGCTGACTGTGTATATTTCCTTTAACCTAGGGGACTTTGCTTCTGATTTCTTTCTTTCGATTACTTCTCTCATCCCAATAGTTTTAAATGTTGCTGGTGTTATCCATTCTTGTATCGTCTTTTCCTGGAAACCCAAGCAGACTTCACTACTTTCCCTAAATATCGTTCAACGGACACTGAATTTTTGATAATGCACACCGCGACGCGTTCATTAGTTTAAAACGTCGCTGTGATCAAATGGAGTAACCGAACTGAGCGCTACTATATTAAAATGACGTCACATGAAATAATTACGCAGACGCGCGTGCAGAGCAAACGTTAGTTAACTTCTGCTAACGGACTTCCGCCAGTGCTCTCAAAGGGTCAAGACGTGTGTGTGTGAGCGCTTATGACAGCATGGCTTACTATACTAGCATTCATACGTGCTATAATGGTACATATAAAAATGACAGCCATAAAAAAAAGCAGATAAGGCGTTTTTGCACAAAACGCAGTGTCATTAAAGTTCAGTTGGCAGTCACTGCTCTGAGAGGGCAAATGGAGGGCAGTCCCATATAATAATAATGAATGGGTTTTATGCGCGGAAAGTGTGAAATGAATGTTGTGTGATCTTGGGTTTTTTTAATCCAATTGTTAAGGTGCAAAAGATCACCAGTGTGAAAAAAGTCGAAATAACAGAAGTCGTGTGCAAAATGTCGAAAACAGAGAGACGTGTGTAGAAAATTGTAACGTGTGGAAAAAAGAGTGAGTCGTGTGAAAAAATGGCGGGAAAAATAAGTAGCTGTATAAAAGGTGGAAAATGCGAGAAAGGGCAGAGATTTGCTAGGTATTCATTGTGTTGTGTTAGACAAGCCAGGTTCGAGTTTCGTCTTAGAGATTAGATAGAAAGAAATTTGTGCTAGGCAGTTAGGTGAACTTCGTCTTTGAGGTTATCAAGACCAGTTTATTTTTTCTTCTGTTGGAATATATATTTTCCTTTTGGATTTTACACTATTTTGTCTTTAAGTAAGTATCGATCATATCATTGTAAAAATACCAGTGCTTGTCAAATGACGATCAATAAACTTCTGGTTGAATTTACTGCATTTATCATTTTATCCCAATATACACCCCACTCCAATAAATAACTGAGATATATATACTTTTACCTAAAATTTGACTTAGTGACATATGTTGCAAGTTGTATACAACTTATATGCTATTCAACACAGTTCGCGGATTGGCGAAATACTACATTATTACATGCAAACAATGAAGATTCCATGCGAAATCACTAACAAGGTAACGGATATGTTCACATGTCGATAAACCCTGTATTGAGAAAAACATCACATATTGATGTACGTGCATTTTTCAGACCTATGTCACGTTGTAAGCGGAACGCTGCAGTATATTTTCTTGACAATTGTTGTCCTTTATTGTGAACTTGCATTTGTGTGCATATATTCTATTTGATGACGAACCTATAAACAGTTTGGTACTTGGTTCATGTGTTACTGAGATCGTTCATACTCCACTACGCGATAGTTATCTGTATCGGTATTGTTGTCCTCCCTCGTAGTAACGACCATTACATACGCTGGAGATTAGAGACATTTTTTAATAAATACTCTGTAAGTATATTACATGCTCAACATTAATAATTCTATATTTCGATTTTACGACGAACACATTTGACAGTTCCCCATAACTTGTCCAGATTTTTGGTGTTTAAGACCCATATACATCCTGGTAAATCACTGACCACAGTGGCAGGATGGGGTCGCCTGTATCATATGACTGTATTATGTTTACCACGTTTTATATTGACAGTTACGAGAGCGTACAGCTCCAGTTCCTATTTTATTATAAAATTATAGATTAATAATCCCATGTTTGTATATCCCCATGTCATAGTGGATACATATATATTAAATTGTTAGCGTCCCACGGTCTGATGTTTGACCATTAGTTCTATGCCGTTAGGCTGATGTTCGTTGCAGCTACTACATTCAAGATTGTTAAACACTTAATGAATATTAGTCACTTCTGTTGAATATTGCCAAAGCATTTTTTTTGTTTTTAGTTTGCGTTGTTTGCACTACCGATGAAAATAGTATGCAATTTTTTTTTTTGGAAAATGTTAGCATTAAGTATGTTAACATTATGATGATGACTAATTCACGGCGTTGTTCATATTGATATTGTTGAGAAGTAGTGTACATCAATACTGTTTAATGGCGAAGTGTATAAACAAATTTTTATGTACCCCCCGTTTTACACATTATAAATATACAGTGATCACTCGTTTTACGATTAAAATGTGTTTTTTTTCTGAGAGCCTCTACCAATAGGTTAGTATTTTATTACAGTCACTAGGATGAGGTAGTTAGTTGATAGTACGCAAATGCCTCCCTCTGGGATACATTTGTGTGGCCCGGGTCGGTATGTGACCACATGGCTTACTACACTGGCATTCATACGTGCTATAATGGAACATATAGAAATGACAGCCATAAAAAAGCAGATAAGGCGTTTTCGCACAAAACGCAGTGTCATTAAAGTTTAGCTGGCAGTCACTGCTCTGAGAAGGCAAATGTAAGGCAGTCCCATATAATAATAATGAATGGGTTTTATGCGCGGAAAGTGTGAAATCAATGTTGTGTGATCTTGAGTTTTTTTATCCGATTGTTAAGGTGGAAAAGATCACCAGTGTGAAAAAAGTCGAAATAACAGAAGTCGTGTGCAAAATGTCGAAAACAGAGAGACGTGTGTAGAAAATTGCAACGTGTGGAAAAAAGAGTGAGTCGTGTGAAAAAATGGCGGGGAAAAGAAGTAGCTGTATAAAAGGGGGAAAAATGAGAAAAGGGGCAGAGATTTGCTAGGTATTCATTGTGTTGTGTTAGGCAAGCCAGGTTCGAGTTTGGTCTTAGAGATTAGATAGATAGAAATTTGTGCTAGACAGTTTCTAGTGTTAGGTGAACTTCGTCTTTGAGGTTATCAAGACCAGTTTATTTTTTCTTCTGTTGGAATATATATTTTCCTATTGGATTTTACACTATTTTGTTTTTAAGTAAGTAACGATCATATCATTGTAAAAATACCAGTGCTTGTCAAAGGACGATCAATAAACTTCTGGTTGAATTTACTGCATTTCTGTTTTTGGAACTTTACAGTATTTCTTTTGGATATACGTTGTCATGTTGAGACTGTTTTGCTTATCACTAAACCTAAAGGGAAGAATGAACCTGGGAAGAAAAATGAGCAAAAGTCAAGAATCTCCATCTCACGCGGAAAGCCTGTAGCACTTGAACAACAACAACATATAAAGGATTAACTCTGATTGAAAATAAAATCAATATAACTACTTGCGTATTTAACTGACTGCCCGGACACGTACAGTCATCTTAAGTGCCGTGTAACTGACTTCACACGCTTGCTCCTATGTCTAGTGTCCGCTGCTGTATGTACTTCCACAAAAATGTTAGATATGAGGAATGCCAGAGATTAGTGTGTGAACTGACTGAAAAGGATTATGACATTCTTTGATTGATATTTGACACTAGAATTCAAAATGATCGCATCGCGGACATAGGACTTGATGACGGCATATTGTCCATACTTCATGTAGAAGATGGCCCATTGCAGTTGGCCTGTTGTGCAATGATTATTACTCATCATTGTATATCCATTGATGGAGCCTGTCGTATGTAAACTGTGAATAAATCGTATGAAATGTTTACAGCCTTATCTGGACTCATTGCACAGTTATTGTTGCTGCTGTTCGTTAAACATTGACCTTGGCCATGTCATACCATATTATACTATATAAAATCACAAAAGAACACGCAACACCGGTGTTATCCAATCTTGTATCTTCTTTTCATGGAAACCCAAGCATGCTTCACTACTTTCTCTAAATATCTTTCAAAGAACACGGAATTTTTGGTCCACGTCATTAGCATATGTGCCCTCCTGAATTTTGGCAGTTTAAAATTTCTTTATATTTTCAAAAAAAGAGATGAAGGTGGTCCTTCAGCTTGTTGATGTCGTATGTGTTTGGTTTTGTTATCTTAAGTCCAATAGTTATAAGCTTAACCTTTATGACCGCTACCACTAGGTGGTTATCAATTCCCAAATCTGCATCTCTTCTTACTTCCACATCTTGTAATCAATGCCTACATCTACCATTGATCATTAAGTGATCTATCTGTCGCAGCCATTTGGTGATTCTCATGTTAGTTTGTGAATTTCTTTATGTGGAAGAGAGTTCTTCCAATGACTAAGTTGTTAATGCTGCAGAAGCCTATCAGTTTATCACCATTCTCATTTGCAGCACCAATACCGCATCTCCTCATTACCCTTTCTTAGTATTTATTATCTGATCCTACTTCGGCATTGAGGCCTCCTATTACTATGATAATGCGATTTATAAATATATTGTTTCCATTTCTTTTTGTAGTTGTTGATAGAACTCATCCTTGACCTCTTTGTCACTGTCATTTGTTGGCGCGTAGGACTGTATTATGGTGATGTTGGTGAATCGTCCTTTCAGTCTCGCTCTTATCAATCTATTGGTGATCGATTTCCATTTAAGTAACAACAAAACTTCCTTGGCAACAGTAAATAATGGTGCCTTTATTATTTGTATTTCCAGCTTAGTTCGAGGAATATTCCGAACTGCACCGAAGGGAAGTTAATATTCTTATTTGTTGAAATTAAAATTAATTCATTTATATTTTGGTGAATTATATTGTTGGGTTATGTTAATATTTATTTGCACTTTTACAAGCTTTTTATATTATTTTGTGATCATGACTTTCAATGTAGATTATAGGCCAGAGCTGACATTTTTAATGTCAATATGACTCGAATTTCTTTCCTTTAAAATTTATTGATATTGTAAGAATTAGTTATAATATTTTGTATTTTAACTGAACAAGCTTACTATTATTATATTTTAGCCATGCCTATGCAAACAAGGTTGAAAACAGGCATTATTCAAAGAAAGGCATGGGCAGATGTGGCCCGAGTTACATATGATATTTAAGAAAATATTTACAAAGAGAACCAAAAGATTCAAGAAAATGAAGAAACACTCCATTGTCGGAAAGGAACAGCAAAGAACAGCATTAATAAAAGAGGAAGAAGTCAACGTCTAAAGACAGATGACTGCTGTGAAAACACAAATATTGATTCAAATATAAAGGAAGTCAAGAGTCTTGGTAAAGGTAACCAAGAAAACATGCAGCATATTTATCAGGTAAGACGAGAAACCATTCGTCAAACTGATGAACTAAAGAAGAGAGTGAAGATAATCCAAACATGTGGTGAAGTTGTCAGACGTAAAGTATTATCTGATAGTACGATCATAAACATGCTAGAAAAATGTACAAGGGGATTGACATAAGTCTTGGGCCTGACCATGAAATGACATGTCACAGAGAGCTGAAATTTTGTATAGTGTTTATTCCTTTTCAATATAGCCACCTTCTGAATTGACACACTTCTGCCATCTCTGCTTGACCTTGAAAAGACCTTGGGAGTAGAACACAATATTTTTCAAACTAAACCAGTCATCACATGCCAGTATAACCTCTTCATCGCTGTCAAAATGATTTCCTTTCAGCTGTTTTTTAAGATTTGGGAATAGAAGATAGCAATGGGGCTCTGCTCAATGAAAAAACAGCTGTAATGAGAAGGTGGACAGAATATTGTAAAGAATTATATAACTGTAAACTTGACACTGACTTAGGCATATTAAACAACATTAAGTGCGAAAACAGAGAACTCGGAAATGCAGCAATACTACGGGAAGAAGTGGAAGAGGCTATATGTTCGATGAAAGGAGGGAAGTCACCGGGTGTGGATAATATACCAGCAGAGCTCTTGAAATATGGAGGACCAGATATAGTAAAAATCATGACAACAATTTGCCAGAAGATATGGAGTACAAAAAAATGGCCAAAAGAATGGACGCAGTCATTAGTAATACCGCTTCCAAAGAAAGGAAATCTAAAAATGTGCAAGAACTACAGAACCATTAGCCTTATTAGTCATCCAAGTAAGGTGATGTTAAGGATACTTTTGAACAGAATAAAACAGAAATCAGAAGAAATCTTGTCAGAGGAACAGGCTGGCTTTAGACCAAAAAGAAGTACCTCAGAACAAATCTTCAATATTAGATTACTGATCGAAAAACATCTCCAGCATCAACATGATTTATACCATAACTTCATCGATTTCACAAAAGCCTTCGATCGAGTCTGGCATGAAGGTTTATGGCAAATAATGAGAAAATTCAATTTTGATACCAACATCATAGATATCATTGAAGCACTATACAAGGACGCAAGCAGTGCTGTTTTTGCAAGCAATGACATTGGAGAATTTTTTCAAAACAACTGTAGGAGTTCGCCAGGGATGTATCCTGTCACCAGTGCTCTTTAACATTTATCTAGAACATATTATGCAGGAGGCTCTCTACGATTATAAATCAACCATATCGATTGGAGGCCGACCTCTGTGTAATCTACGTTTTGCTGATGATATTGATCTGATAGCTGGAACAGAATCAGAACTTCAAGACCTTACCTCTAGACTGGAGAAAGTAACAAGAACATATGGGATGGAAATTAATATAGAAAAAAGCAAGATATTGGTGAATAGCCATAAGAAACATGTTCCGACCAACATTACGTTAAATGGGCAAACGTTAGAAGAAGTTAACACCTTTAAATATCTCGGGTCCACTATATGTAGTGATGGAAGATCAAATAAAGAAATCAAGACAAGACTTGAGATGGCCTCAGCTGCCATGACAAGGTTGAATGTGATCTGGAAAAGTAACATCAGTTTTCCTGTGAAGATCAAATTATACAAATCACTTGTATTATCTATTCTCTTGTATGGGCGTGAGGGCTGGACACTCACTGCAGATACGGAGCGAAGGATTCAGGCTTTCGAGCATAAATGTTACAGAAGAATTTTGCGCATTTGCTATAAAGAGCACAAAACAAATGTCTATGTTAGAGAGAAGATAAACACCTATGCAGGCCATCAAGAACCACTTTTTGTCAATAGTGAAACGTCGAAAGCTTGCCTGGTTTGGGCATGTAACTCGTCATGACTCCCTTTCGAAAACGATCCTCCAGGGAACAGTCGAAGGTAAACGGAGAAGAGGAAGGCAAAGAAAATCCTGGGCTGATAACATCAAAGAATGGGCAGGACACGGTTTCTCCACACTTGTACGCATTGCTGAGAATAGAGAGCAGTGGAGGACCCTGTCTGCTGATGCTTCCACCATGGCACCCCTACGACCCATGACGGGTTATGGGTTGAGATGATGATGAATAGAAAAAAGTCTGATGGAGCCAAATCTGGAGAATATGGTGTGTGTGGAAGAATTTCAATATTCAAATAGTTGGCTGCTAGCTGCACATACCGTGCTTTGTGAGAGGGCGCGTTGTCTTGAAGCAAAGGAAGATTTTGAGTGCGCGTTATCCCTCGTTTCCTGGTCACAACCTTTCTTAGTTTGGTGACAAGATCTGCATAGTACTGTCCATTAACTGTGTTGCCACGAGGCAGATAATCTTTCAAAAGGACCCCTTTGCCGTCCCAAAAAACAGTTAGCATCACTTTTCCTGCAGATTTCTGCGCTCTCGGCTTGACAGGTGTTGGGGAGCCCGGGGTTTTCCATTGCATGCTGGCAATTGTGGATTCGGCGTCATAATGGTGTACCCAAGTCTCATCTACTGTCACCATGGTCTCCAACAAATTTTTTTACTGACACTTTTTGAGCAACTGTTGAAAGCAATTTACCCTCGTTTGCTTCTGTTCACGTGTCAACAGTCGCGGAACCCAGCGTGCACACACTTTTCTCATGTTCAGTCTGTTGTGTAAATTTCTTTAAACTGTTCTTTCATTCAGTTTTACTCTACTAGCTATCTCCACAATTGTCATTTTTCGATCCTGGTCAATGATTTTCTTCACTCTTGTTGCATTTTCATCATTGCACTCTGAGGCTGGTCTACCAGATCTTGGCAGATCAGCAACATTTGAGCGACCGCACTTAAACTGTTGACACCAGTTTTTTACCGAAGTATATGAAGGACAAGACTCACGAAACACTGGTTCCATCTCCCTGTGTATTTCTGTAGGTGTTTTTCCCTAAAACATCAGAAATTTTATCACAGCTCTGGCCTCCTTCTTTTCCATTGTTTTGTCAAATCTTTGGAGCAGCAGATCCGGTCAATAGGGTACATTGTGCCATGCACCGTAGCGAGAAAACCCATTGAAGAAACAAACGCGTACTTCACACATTCAGTGCAAATATGATGAACTTTAAATGTGCCAAGTTTCATCTTCCTCCTGTGACTCCTTCATGGTCAGGCCAAAGACTTATGTCAATCCCCTTGTATTAACAAAAGATCAGTTGTCCAAATAAAGAAAGCACAATATGGCACTATTATTTCGGTGATCAATACTGAAAAGCTGTCAGCTCTGCTAAAGATCTTAAAAAACAACCTGTTTCTTTAGATTTGGCACATAGTGTTACGGTCAAGCTAGAAATTGTCAAAGAAATAAGGACATGTGTCATCAAAGGTAAAGACATGCCACTGACCTAAGAAGAGATTCTACATAAGCTTAAGGCAGACAGTACTCAATATAAGGGAGCAGCGCTGGTGTAATGGTTACCATACTGCACTAGCGATCGGGTGATCCGTGATCCAGGTTCAAGCCCGGGCGAGTACATTTGAACTGGATTAATTCGAGCCCTGGCGAGGACATTTCAAAGAGTGTCGTCGACCAGGGACTGGAATGACCTGAACGACTCCTGAGCCGACCCAGCTCTAATGGGTACTCTCCGAAGACGGCGAGTATCTGCATGAATGGCGAGAGGACACCTGTCAGCGTACAGGGAAAATAGGATACTCACATAAAATCAGTCTTAGGTTAGATATACTAACCTGAGATTTCTTCTCGGGTAATAGCTGGCGTACGTTAAAAAAAAAAAAAACTCAATATAAAATTAATAAAATTGAAAGACTATGAAGAAAATGTGCAAATTTAACCGTAGTTATTACATTAGTAGGACAGGAAATCCCTACGCACTTGTACATTGGCAGTAGGAAAATTTCTACGTAAATTTACATTCCCCCTGTAATCCAGTGTTCAAACTGTCAGAAATTTAACCATGCAAAATGTTGAAATTACACAGAAAAACAAAGAAATAAGGACAACAGCAAGGAACTTATCAAAACAGAAAGTATTAAAGAAAAACAAGTACCAGAAGATTAAGTAAGACAGGCAGAAGACATTTTAATGACCATGAAAAACATTCAAAAACAAGTTGCTAAGTATGCTGCTAGATTCGCGGAACTGAAAGAGGAAAATGAGGATTTATTAAGAGGATTGAGACAGAAAAACCAATCATAAGCAATATAAAAAAAACAAGACGAAGAAAAACTGACACAAGCAAGCAAATGGAAGTAAAATATTGAAAACTCCATTGAAGATTGCCAATATTTTATTGATTCTATAACCAACATAGTGAAAACGTTCTTACAGACAATTCAAACTGAACTACAAACCCACGTAAGCAATGTAAAAGGAAAACTAGAAGAATCTAGTATCAACAAACAAATCAAAATATAATATTTATAAAAGAGTAGTACATTATGTTCAAATAAACCTACAAATTTAACAATAGAAGTGTTGAGGACTGTCTTACGGTTTGCAGGCATGTGGATTGTGGCCACATTCCACATGCGTGCACCACTAGACACCTCAATTAAACTAAGACCAGAAATCGCGCAAATCAATGTATGACGCGTCTGGCCTAGTTACATTTTAGTCTATGTGTGGCCATTGAGCCGAACGGCAGTGTTGGAAGATGTGGTAAAACCACTTAAGGATCGTGTTTGAATATGTGGCATAGCCACTGATTAAATATATATGTGGAACGGCAGATCCACTGGAAAGTGTAAGATAGCGTAAGGATCCGTATCAAATTGATTATAGGACCAGGTAGAGTCCGGATTGGAATTGCGAACAAAGCAGATTACGTTCACCTTGAACTTATATATACGGCAGTTATGGTCGGGCGATGCAAGCCAAAAACGTTGAATAGTTATACATAGACAGGATCTATAAATTTACAGATAATGTACTCACTAGTATTGTGAAGGAATAATAATTCTAAGGATCGGATTCGTTAGGAGTTGGTTGCACACTCTGTTACGCTATAAACTTAACGGTTAACCCAGACGAGTTAAGTCTGTGAGAGGAACATTGTGTAGAGTTTAGAACTATGATGAAGCCAAGTTAAATGTGTGAAATGTTGTTGCGCTATTGTGTAAAAGTATATATTAAATTGTTCAGTCGTCAACGGAACTTGTTGGTTGCCTGAATTATGCAAGTTCTCACTCTGTGCTGTGACTGTCATTAATCCTTGCAAGGTCAGTCCAGATTATCACAGGTATTTCTAAGACTAACTATAATCTAACCAACACTGCGGAAGAATTAATATACGATAACGACACTGAATATAATAATAATTTAATCACACCACAATGGCTTAAAACTACACTCGAACTATAAAACTGGAATTAGAATAGATGAATTATAATATCTGAAATATTGACAAGCAACCCAATAAACTCACGTCCAACGGTGCTGAATCTTTTAATAACATCTAGCAAGAAAAGATACAGCGGGAGACCGTAACAAGAAGCACAGAACATTAGACTCATACAGTGGAATTGTAGAAACGCAAAAAAAAAAAAAAAAAGATACGCCTGCATTTTTAGGAATGACTAAACATTACAAATTAATATTTGCCATTCAAGAGACAAATCTCAATCCTCAACAACGTTTATCTATCCCTGAATATAACATCTTTTGAAATGATAGGAAGGATAATCAAAAAGGAGGAGTGCCATTTATGAATCATAAAGCGTTCATAATAACTGTTCGGAAATCTTTTGGAATAGAAAATTCATAAGGAATACATATAAAAGTATCTAGTGAATTAAGGGAAGTAAAAATAGTTAACCGCTACTGTTCCAGTGGTAATATAATAGGATAGGGATCTTGCAGAAGTAAAGAAGAGATTAAGCAATAAATCTATTGTTGTGGGAGATTTCAATGCTCACCACACTATTTGGGGAGGTAATTTGATAGACAAATCAGGAACAATACTGTTAGATTTAAACGAAAACAATGAATTAATCATATTAAATGATGGTTGTATAAAAAGAATTAATCCTTGTGTAAATGAACAAGACACAGCATTTGATAAAGCATCGTAACACCCAATCAGGGCAATACAAAATGGGAAATTTTTTAGGATACAATCTCAGATCATCTGCCCATTTAAATGGTAATAAATGACACTTACAAGCCAACAAGATGACTGAGAAACCAGCATTTCATTATAATAATGCTAATTGGATAGCTTTCCAATATGAATTGGAAGAATTATCAATTACTAATACAGAAAATGAAAATGTTGATATATTGCTGATAACCTCACGAGAGAAATATTAAAAATAGCCTTTAAATATATACCAAACTCTAATATGCTACAACACCTAAATCCACATCACATTAGGAATAAAAAAGTGAATGCACAGTGGAATAAAAACCCAGCATCAGGGTGTGCAATTAAATGTACAGAAATAAAAAAATAAAAAAAACAAAGAAAACAAGCTCTTCAAAGTTACAGAAAACAGAACAGAAGAGAATCCAGAAGAATATAAATAAAATTAGAAATGAATCAAACAAAATAATACTCAACGCAAAAGACAATCACCGGAAAAAGTTATGTCAAACTATAAATCCCAAAACACTCTTTATTACAGATGTGGGGAATAAATTAAAGGCTATAAAAGGCAGAACTAGATGAGAATACATAAGAGTTATCATATTTACATGCATATATTACAATGGAGGAAGTAGAAAATGTAATAAAAGAAAAAAATCAAATACAGCACTGTGTGACGAATGAGTTGTGCACTTTTATAACTTTCATTCTCTCCGGTCGTATCACTTCTCTTCTTCATTTTCCTCGCCGGTCGTCCTATTATTTGCCATATTTTATGCCATACATTTTAATAATACCAGGTTAATTAGACAGGTCAGCGGATAATACGTGTATCACCTAAGTTATCTAGCCACCTCTAATGCAGACAGTAAACGTGAAGAGGAATAGCGACTTTGACGTAACTCATTTCCGGGGCCAGCGACAAACAAGCAAATGACCACCTGGGTTCGCGGTTTGTCTGTCTGAGAAATGTGTCTAGGGTGTGCAAAGACACAGCTGATAATTAGATAATCGCTTCCGCTGAGCCATCTTGGTATTATCATTATAGATAATCTGTTTGGGAGACAATATTGGCCGAAGGTATTAGCCTAGGAAATAAGTTCACATATTTGTTTTTGAGTTTGCATAAAGATGCAATCGGAAGTATTACTGCCTTATTAGAAAGAGGTCACGCATTGGAATTATAAAATTTGATATTTTAAAACACGAGGGGGATATTATGATTTAATAGCCCGACCCATTTAGTTCCAAAGAGCTTACCATTGGCTTAATTTGAGAGCCAGAATAGACTTTGACATTCATTGACAAATCCGTCGGAAGTAATATCGAGGATTTGAACTGAGAAATGGAAATACAATCTAGGAAAATCGGAGTGACAAATAAGACTGCATCGCCACGTCAAGCTTGCAATTCACCAGGGCCAGAGAGAAGGATCAGACAAAGGATTCCAAAATTGTAAGTGACAGATCGAAGTATTTGGGCAACTTTGAAACTTAATAGTAAACCGGCATTTTTAAACACAAAGACTGGAGACCTAAGAAATCAGATCACCCGTCATAAGAGGAATACTAAAATTTCCAAAATCAAGTGATTCGAAAGCATCAAACCTAAGTTACTGTGTCCATTCTAAACTGTGTCTTACTTAGTCGTTCCCCTTCTACCGTGAGGTGTAGAGGTTTGGAAGAGAGAGCGTCAGACTATCCTATCGGCTGTCTTCCTACTGGCCTGGTTCCATTCTACTCCTCGGTCCTTCAAAGATTGTCTAATGTTGTCCTCCAGCGGACTCTGGGTCGTCCTGGGGGTCTGGATCCCTGGCTCTTTTTTTCCCATGCTTGTCGTGGTAGCTGATCTTCTCCCATTCTGCAGACATGGCCAAACCATCTTAGTTGGGACTGTTCTACTTGAGTCTGCAGGGGGTGGGATTTAAGGCCTCGACGTATCATCTGGTTGCGGACCATGTCTCTTCTTGTTACTTCAACCACCTTCCTCAGATACCTCATTTCTGAGGTTTGGATCTGGCTTTTGTGGGTTGCAATTATTGCCCATGACTCGCATCCATATGTCCAGACTGGGACATAGGTGGAGCGGTATACAGATATCTTCGTTTTCTTACCAACCTCTCTCTTGCTGAAGAATCCTCGATTTTTGGCCTAAAGAAGTCTCCCAGCTGCTGCTTTTTGAGTGGCCAACTCTTCTTTGATGCCTCCCTTTCGGTCTAAAATAGCTCCGAGGTATTTAAAATGGTCGACCTGCTCCAGGACCTGTTCTCTCAGCTTATTCTGATGTCTTCTTTCTTCTCGTGATATCACCATGGATTTTGTTTTAGAGCTGCTTATGACCATCCCTCTCTTCCCCAGCTCTTCCTTCCAGACTTGCAGGTTGGATTGGAGATGTGCCTCTGATTTAGCAACCAGGGCAACATCATCAGCAAATGCCAGCTCTGAAATACATACCTGTCTCATCTTCCAGTACCCCACTAAATACTTTCTTGTTCTCTCCTTACATGCCTTGATGACATCGTCCATGAGGAGTATGAAAAGATAAGGTGACAGGATATCACCTTGTCTTACATCAGTGGTGGTCCTGAACTCTTCTGACTTATGGTTTGCTGTCCTCACATAATTTCTGCAAGACTTGTAGAAGCTCTGTATACCATGAATCTGAGGTGCTGGAATGTTCTTCCTTGCCAAACAGTCCCAAAGTTTGCTCCAGGGGACCCTGTCAAACGCCTTTTCCAGATCTATGAAACAAAGATGGATCTCACTCTTATACTCAAGGGCCTTTTCACTCAGCTGTCTGAGTGTGAAGATTAAGACTTGAGTACTTCGGTTTGCTCGGAATCCGCACTGGACCTCATCCATTTGTGGCTCAGCTAGGCGTCGGAGTCTCTGCTCTAGGATTCTAGAGTAGATTTTACCAAGGACACTGAGAAGGGATAGGCCTCTATAGTTTCCACACTGTCGATTGTCACCCTTTTTGGAAATTGGTGTTATGATGGCAATCTCCCAATCTTTTGGTATGGTCTTGTTGCACCACGCTGCATGTAGGACCCTTAAGAGTAATAGGTCGTCTGATGCTCCCATATACTTAACCATTTCTGGTGTTATACCATCATGCCCTGCTGCTTTACCCATCTTGATTTTCTGAAGGGCTGCCTTCAGTTCTTCCATCTTTATGTCATCTTCACCATCATTGGTTTTCTCTTCTGTGCTAGTGGTTATCATTTCTGATGCTTCACCATGCTCACCATCCAGGAGTTCTGAGAAATATTCTTTCCATCTTTCCATTACTTCCTTCGGGGCAGTATGCAATTTGCCTTGCTTGTCCCTTATAAATTTGAGAAAGCATTGTTTTTCCTTCATCATGTTTTTTAGGGTCTTATAGAACTATTTCTGGTTTTCTTGCGCATCTTTTTCTAGCTTTTCTCCAAATTCATCCTAGGTCTTCTATTTTGCTGCTAGCATCTTGTTCTTTCCTTCTGTTCTGAGTGTCACATATTCTCTATATTTCTCTATTTGTCCTGTTGTGTTTTTAGCTCCTAAGTATTGCTTCGATGCCATTTTCTTCTTTCTTGTTTTCTCTGACTTCCTCTGTCCACCAAGGTGTGCTCTTTCTCTTCTTCCCAAGTCGGACTTCACCACAAGCTTCCGCAGCAGCTGTCTTTATGATGTCCTTGAATTTAAGCCAGGGGGTTTCCAAGTCATCAGGTTGTTCTTCTGTGTTGCTCACCGTTTCAGCAATAAGCCCCTGATATCTGGTCTTAATTTCTGGCTCTCTCAGCTTGTAGGTCTCAATGCTCATTTCTTCCGTTCGTATACTTGATTTCTTGCGTGATGTTGGGCAATTCCTAGACTGAGCAACTCTTTCATCTGTTCTTTTGATTGTAACCAGGTAGTGATCACTTCCAATCTCTGGCCCCCTCCAGACTCTAGCATCCCGGACATATTTGCATGAACTTCTCCTAACAATGGCATAGGAGATAACTGACTTATCATTCTTTGTTGGTTCACATCTAGTGTATGCATGTATGCGCTTATGGGGGAACTTTTATTTTTTAATGATCATATTCTGCTCACTGCAGAATCTAAGGAGTCGCTTTCCATTGTCATTGAGAGCGTCTTTTCCATATCTTCCGATAACTCCACCCCATCTAGCATGGTCCTTTCCAACTGTGGCATTGAAATCTCCGAGCATGATAATTTCATCTAGGCAGTCATCCACTGTCCTTTAAAGCAGCTCGAAGAATTCCTCCTTGACCTCTGCTTTCTCATCCTCATTTGACCCATACACTACGACTAGGTTGACTATGGTTCTCCTTCATTTAGTTTTACAACCATAATGCGATCCGAGACAAAGTTCCATCTCTTGATACTATCTTTTTGGTTTTTGGCCACAATGCAACCTACGCACCCTTTAGCTCTTTCAGATGTGTGTACACTACTGTAGAGCAGCATGTTGCCATCGATATCCATGACTCCTTGTCCTTTTTTCTTTGTTTCCGTTATAGCCAGGATTTCTAGTTTTGCTTTCCTCATCTCTTCCACCAGCTCCTCTTCTTTCCCATTTATACTTCTTGTGTTCCAAGTTCCATAAGTCGTAATCCGTTGTCCGTTCCAGTTCGTCGCCTTTAGAATCAGTCCGGTTTTCTCTCTTGTGGTTCTCGTAATCAAAAGTTTAAAGCAAACAGGTGATTGGCCTGTTGTGCCTTTGCATGGTGGAGGGGCTGCCTCCTTACGGCCTCCATGCAGGCCGCCCTCCTCCTTTTTCAGCCGGGCTTGGGACCGGCATAAGCGGAGTTCTAAACTGTGTCAGGAGATTATATTCCCAAAAATTACTTAAGGGTAAGTGTAAACATTTATTTTACAAATGTAACATGGTTGTACTTGCTAAGTAGTTAAATGAGGCTGGCGACCTCAACATACGAAAATAGTATATTCATAAACCCCTACAGCAAGCTCTGGTGATTAAATTCTTGCTAGTCGTACAGAAAACCTACAGCTGTGGTGACCCTAGACTCCGAATGGAGCCGTGATGAATGATGATTACATCACATGTGCCTAAAGTCTGTCATATCATTTTGTGAGATATATGAAACCTTGTTAATTGCAATTCAGGCAAATCATTGCACTAACGCTGTCTAATCACATATTTTCCCAGTTTAATACCCAGAAGAATATTGGTAATTTCTAATCATCTTCCCTGAGTTACACTGTGTATACTCAAGAGTTTAATTATTCAGATGGGCTAACATTGGTGGGTGCACAGCGAGACAATGCGCCTGTTAATCTTCCAACCACGTGTACTTAGCAGAGGTATTTGTTCTTTTTATTTTGTCTAAAGTTCGTGGAACGAAGCTTTCAGACTGTTCATCGTTCGAATCTGCAAGATTAAAGTTCGACGCCACTAGTTGAACAGGGCTCATGTTTTTTTTTGGTTTTTGTTTATTTTATACGGTGTTACGTATTAATACAGGAAGTGACGTCATGCCGATATGGTTTTCTGGCAAACTTGAAACTAAACAAGCAGAAATGAGGGGATCGTCTGCTGTGGTCTTCTACCATTGTGTGTCATGGCGAGTGGACGCATGTGTGTGAGCTCTTGACTTTCAGTGTATATCTCTGAGTTATTCCATCGCTAATACATCAAGATCTTTTGTGAGGTGTATCTAGTTATCTGCATTTACAAGGAGTATAGCTTCTCAGACACACGTTACGGAAACAGCAATAAATGGAAATACTTTGATGCGGGACGGACATCCGGAGTCTCAGGCTCGTATGACTGACAGTGGTGAAAGCCGAAAGGAAGCCACTGGCATGAAAACGGATGCCCAGACCGCAAAACACGAAACCAGAATTGGTTTTTGGAATGTCAGAACTATGAACGAGGCAGGAAAGCTGAGACAGATTACAGCAGAGATGAGGAACTACAAACTACATATCCTGGGAATAAGCGAGAGCAGATGGACAGGGATGGGGAGAATAAAAAAACAGCTACAGGGGAAACAGTACTTTATTCTGGTAGAGAGGACGGTCAGCACAACGAAGGTGTAGCCATTATCCTTAAGAAAGGAATGGAAAGGTCTCTACTGGAATGGAAACCCATTAACAACAGACTAATAAGAGCAAGACTGAGAGGGAGATTCACCAACACCACAATTATACAATGTTATGCACCAACAAATGACAGCGACGAAGAGATCAAGGACGAGTTCTATCAACAGGTACAAAAGGAAATGGAAACTGTACCCAGGTACGATCTTATTATAGTAATGGGAGACCTAAATGCGAAAGTTGGAACACACAATAATTATAACGAAAGAGTAATGGGGAAATGCGGCAGTGGAACAGTAAATGAGAATGGGGACAAATTAATAAGCTTCTGCAGTATTAACAACCTGGTCATCGGAGGAACACTTTTTCAACACAAAGAAGTGCACAAGTTAACATGGGAATCACCAAACGGACGAGACAAAAACCAGATAGATCACATAATGATCAATGGCAGATGGAGACATGCACTACAAGACGTGAAAGTAAGAAGAGGCGCAGATGTGGGAAGTGATCATCACCTAGTAGTAGCAAGACTGAAGGTGAAACTCAGAGCTGCTGGACCAGTTGCAGTCAAACAGAAAAGATACAACATCACGAAACTTAAGGACCCCCTCACCAGAAAAGCGTTTGTGGTCGACGTAAAGAGACGATATCTGATTACCAAAAGCCAGGAAAGAACAGAGACCGACGATGTGGACCAGAAATTCAACACCATCTCAACAATATATAAAGAAAGCAGCAAGTCATGCTTGGGATTCCAGGAAAGAAAGAGCCAAGACTGGATAACACCAGAAACGCTAAACACCATAGCGAAGAGAAAGGAAATGAAAAGGAAGAAAACAGAAGCTAAGTCTCCCAGGTTAAAGGCAATATATAGTGAACAGTACAGTCAGCTGGACAAGGAAGTAAAACGTCAAACCCGTGCTAACAAAAGGACATTTCTGGATGACCTTGCAAGACAGGCAGAAGAGGCAGCACTGAGAAATGAACAAAGCACAGTTTATAAAATAACTAAAGCTATCAGTGGAAAACGAGGTGCAAACAACATAACGTTAGTAAGAGACAAGCAAGGAAATCTCATCACCACAGTACAGGGGCAGGAAACAAGGTGGGCAGAGCACTTCAGAGAAACACTGAATAAGGAACCACCAGAGACTCAGCTGAATGTTCCTGAGGCTGAAAGTGACTTAGACGTAAATACAGACATTCCACGAAAAGAAGAAATTATCACAGCTATCAAAGGGCTAAAAAATGGAAAAGCGCCTGGTCACGACAATCTGAATGCTGTGCTATTCAAGACAGACCCTGAACTAGCAGCAGAACTATTAGAACCACTATTTGCACAAGTCTGGGAAACTGAGACAACACCAACAGAGTGGAGTAAAGGAACAATTGTCAAATTGCCCAAGAAGGGCGACCTTGCAGACTGCAACAACTGGAGAGGAATTACCCTCCTCTCAGTTCCCAGCAAAATACTAGGCAGGATAATCATCCAGAGAATTTCAAAAGCAGTTGACCATAAACTGAGGAAAGAACAAGCGGGCTTCAGAAAGAACAGAAGATGTGCAGATCATATATTTGCCCTCAGGAACATTATAGAACAGTGCTCAGAATGGCAGAGACAGCTGTACATTAACTTTGTTGATTTTGAAAAGGCTTTCGACAGCATACACAGGGACAGCCTATGGAAAATTCTGAGGGCTTATGGAATTCCCAGCCGCATTGTTTCCATTATAAAAAGCCTCTATTCTAACTTTACGTGCAGCGTTGGATCGAGTAATGTAACTTTCGAAGTGAAAACAGGAGTACGACAGGGATGCCCCTTATCAACAACATTATTTTTGACAGTCATAGATTGGGTGATGCGCCAGACAACAGAGGGCAGTCCAAGAGGAATTAGATGGACAACGTTTTCTACACTGGAAGATTTGGAATATGCAGATGACATTGCACTGCTCGCGCATTCACACCAACACATTCAAGACAAAACTGATAGACTGAATAAGTATGGCCAGCAGGTTGGCCTGAACATCAATCTGAAGAAGACAGAGGTCATGACACTAAATGTGGGCAATCCTGAGCCAATAACAGTAAGGAACCAGAAGTTAGAACAGACAGACACATTTACTTACCTAGGAAGCATAGTAACACCTGACGGCGGAACAAGCAAGGACATTAACAACAGAATGAATAAAGCGAGAACAGCCTTTGCTATTCTCAACAACATTTGGAAGTCTTCCCAGTACAGCACAAACACCAAATTAAGACTGTATGAGAGCTGCGTACTTTCTGTGCTTCTCTATGGTGCGGAATGTTGGAGAGTAACAGAGAAGGAAATGTCGAAACTGTCCTCCTTCCACACAATCTGCCTAAGGAAAATTCTCCGAATCTTTTGGCCAAACACCATCAGCAACCAAGAACTACTTATTCGGAGTAACCAGGAGGACATGCACACCATCATAGCTGGCAGACGCTGGAGTTGGGTTGGCCATGTCCTCAGAAGGGACCCTGATACCATCGCAAGAACAGCTATGCTATGGACCCCCGAGGGAAAGCGAAAGAGAGGCCGACCAAAAACAACTTGGCGGAGAACTGTGGAAGCTGAGATGCAAAGAATGAACCACAGTTGGGGCACTGTACGAAGGATGGCCGCCGACCGAGCAAAGTGGAATCAATTTGTTGTTGCCCTACAAGACGCCACCAGGCGTGATGGCCGCTGACTGCTTTGACGGTTGGCGGTTATGGATCAAAGAAGAAGAAGAATAGCTTCTCAGTGTCGAGTGCGAAGATATATATTAAAGAGTTTGAAAATTAAAAGGACAGCGTTCCAGACATCAACAGACTGCCTATAGTTATATCGACGACTGCATATTATATGTCATTGTATGCTGGCCTGAACTATATTCAAGTGGGAGCTGCGTTGCAGTCTTAATAAAAATGTATACTGTCCACTTCGTCCGTTGTGCCTCAAATAATTATGATTGATGTTGGCTTGTTTCGGTGTCTGATACGTCTACTAACCTAGAAGTGAACTTGGCTACAGGAACAATCGTGTCACTACATATTTACATTAATATATAAAAGACACGTAACAGCCGTAGATGGTGGCCTCAAGCCGGGATCTGATCCTATGATGTGAACTGGAAAAAAGTATCTTCAAGTGATTTTCCAGTATTTGCAGTGAAAAATTGTTTCAAGATGGAGGTGTTGGTCGGCTGCAGGCCGGAGTTCTGGGTCTAACCCTGTGCAATGCACTGTATTTGAATCTTCGTTTCCCGAGGCAGAGGCTGCTGCCAGGAGGATTTTTTGCCTGATAGAGCAGATAAATAGATTTATTGATTTATGCAGTGTGAGTCTTGAAGAATCTCATTTGACAGGGTTCTTTTTTATTCTATGTTTTATGTGGATCTGTATCTACATATTTGTGTGAATGGCGGGTTGATTGGTGGGACCTATGAATTCATTATACCTCATTGACGGTCGTGAATTCGTAGGCTTTCTTTAGTTTTTGCATCTGATTTTTTTCAACTTAAGGGGCCGGAGAACATAGCTGTGTGTTACTGCCTTGAGTAAATTAATCAGATTCATTATGTGTCTAGTTTTGAAGGTTCTGTAATTTTGTAAATTTGTATTTCTTGTCAAGTTAATTGTATTTTATTTGGTTTATTCTCCATTATTATTTGTAATTTTCTCATCTAATCTTGCTATACCTCAGTTATTAGATGTATTTTATGTTGTGAAATTGTGCTTGTATTGGCATAAGTGTGATAGAGCCAAATTTGTTTCATTTTTCTACAATTCATAAATTTATGCCTTGGTTTATTCATTAGTATTTCCATGAATTGGCTCTTTCTACTGTTATACTGTAATCTTGTTTGCATCTCAATTTTTATTTGCTCCTAAAATAACATCTGTAGTTTCAAGCAGTTGATTGATATTGAGTGGTGAAATAATTGGAGCTAATACTGCTCACATATTAAATATATATATTATTTAAATTATTATTGGACAATTTGGAGTCATAATAAAATTGAATTATGGCTACAGTGGAGTATTTTAATAAGATTGGTAAAGACTATGGTTTGGAGGGTGAGGCTTTAAAAACATTTGCATTCAATGAGCATGCAAAGGAAATATAGTGGTTAGAAGACGTGGCAAGATAACAGAAGCTCTTAGATAAGGAGGATAAGAAGAGAGAGGATAAATTAGCTGATAAGAGAAGACAGGAAGAATTAGCTCTTGAGCAAGAGAATAAAAGAAGAGAACATGAACGGGAGGGAAAAAAATTGGCACATGCACTTGCTCAAGCAGAACTGACCTATGCTCAAAGAATGGCAGAAATTAAGTTGGAAAAAATTAAAAGTTCAACATAAACAGGTTAATCCAGTAGGTGAGGAGGCTGGAAAGAAAGACCATGTCTCTATTTTTAAACTAAATTTGCCCCAATTTAACCCTAATATAGACGATATTACATGCTTTTTAAATAGATATGAAACATGTTGCAAAGAGTTTAAGATTGATAGAGCTACATGGTCTAGCAGGTTGGTTGAGAGTATTAGTGGGTGAGGCTCTTACTTTAGTCTGCACCATGGATGATCATACTAGAAATGATTATGATGCTGTGAAGGCTTTATTGCAAAAAAAACGTATCAACTGGAGGAAAATGGTTACAGATTGAAACTGAAATCACTATTGCCTGATTCAGCTAAAGATTTTGCTGAATGTATTTCATCAATTAAGCTTTGCTTCTTTTCTAGATGGGTTTATTTGTCAAAAACTGATTAAACTTGATGGGCTGGCTGACTTAATTTTAAAAGACAAAGTGCATTCTTCCGTCAGTGGTGACATATTGTCCTTTTTGCAGGAGAGAAAGCCTGAAACGTTCGCTGCTGTAGAAAATCTGGGACGACAATACCAAATTGCACATCCTGGAAGAAATATGTGAAGGAATAACATAAAGGATTCATTGCTTGTGGTATAAGCTAGAACTATTATGTCCAATCCACCGAGACAAAGATCTTTTAGCATGGACATACATTTTTGGTTAAATCGAGATAATAATACTGGATCTTTCAGAGGGAGGTATAATTTTAATAATAGGTCACAACAACCTCAAAGGAATGTCCATTCATATGATGATGGATATATACTTCAACAGTCATCTTTCAGACCTGGCAGGGATTGGAACAGATGTGGATACAATTTCTAGTCAAACAGAAGCCAAAGGAAACAATGTAAATAATTACAACAACAGAAATTCTCAACAGAACAATAACATTCGACGTTCTAGAAATCCTGAACGTTCCAATGCAGTTGTGCATCAAAATGACAATAATACAATCCAAAATAACAATGTTGCTTCTCATGCAAATGCATGTAGTGTGGACTTATCCAATAGTACTAATTGTCCTGATTGTAATTCTTTGTTTCAGCTACAGGGAGTTCCGAGGCTCCTGAATGGACATCCTTTGCCAGTCATGTCCTCTTGTGATGGGACAGGTTCACTAGTGTTTAATATGGATTTTGTAAACAACCAACTTTTTTCAGTGCTCAGGGACACTGGATGCACTACTGTTGGGGTGCGAAGTTCATTGGTGGACCAATCTGATTACACATGCAAAGAAGTCAAGTGCATTACATTCGGGGGCACATTTGAATATTATCCAACTGCTGAAGTATTCTTAGATACCCCTTATTTTACTGGAAGGACTCTCGTGTGCCTGTTGGACAAACCAATTGCTGGGATAACCCTGGGGAATATACCAGGACTTCATGAATGCACTAATGATGATATTTTAAAATTGGAACAGCAACATTTGCTTACGGCAAATGCTGTCACGACTAGAGCTAAGTCTCGTGCAGAAGTGAATGAACATGTCCAGATTGAAAATTTTGCTGATGCGGTGATGAATAATGAGATGGTGACTGAAGAGGTGGTGACTGATAAAGTGGTGATGACTGATAAGGAGGGGGCAGATGAGGATGATTCACATTTTGAATTTAATGACAAAGAATCATTCATACTGAAGCAAAATGATGATAATTCATTTAAAAAAATTTTTCATGTTGCCAAATCTGATGATGTGATATTTAAAGATAATTCTTTACACTGGTACACATTAAAGAATAGGATGTCGATTCGGAATTTCCAAGATTTCACATCAGTAAAAAAAACAAATTATGATACCTACCAGTTTCCGCCCATTTGTCTTACGACATGCTCATGATGTTAATTGTGCAGTATATTTAGGGATTGCCAAAACAAAACAGAGGGTTTTGTCTCATTTCTTTTGGCCTGGGGTGACAAGAGATGTGAAAATCTTGTGTCGCACGTGCAAAACTTGCCAAGATGTGGCAGCTAAACGCCCCAAGCGTTCATTGAACATGATATTCTTCTTACTGATTTCAGATCAATCAAGCTGAAACCTTATCCTATCCCTGTACATTTTAAATCACAAGTACAAAAAGAAAAAGAGGATATAATAAAATTAAACATAATTTCTCCTTCTCAATCGCCATTCAGTTTTCCTATGGTGTTGATTAGAAAGAAAGACAAATCCATTTGGATTTGCATTGATTTCAGAAGTTTAAATTCTTTGAAAATCTCGGACGCTGAACCTCTGCCTTTGTTAGATTCTCTTTTGGAAAGACTATCTACAGCTACTTTTTTCAGTAAATTTGATTTGTCTAAAGGTTATTGGCAAGTCACCTTGTCAGACAGAAGAAAACCTTATACTGCTTTCGCTACACCTTTGGGATTGTTCCAATTTCATGTTATATCTTTTGATCTTGTCAACGCTCCTGCGACTTTTGTTCGTATGATGTGAACAATTTTCTCTAATCGTGATGACATAATTACCTATATTGATGATATTTGCCTTTTCCATCAATCTTGGGAAGAACATGTTCTTGGAATTTAGTCTTTGTTGACTACTCTTCATCTCCATCATCTTACTGCCAGACCTTCGAAAACTAAAATAAGATTCACAGAAATTTATGTTCTTCGTCATAAAGTAGGATGTGGTTGTCTTAAGCCTGAGGATTCAACTACCTCCATGATCTTAAATCTAGAAATTCCTAAGTAAAAAAAAAACAGGTTCGCAGTCTTCTGTCTTGTCGGATCCTACAGGAAATTCTTACCTAATGTTTCAGAAATTACTTCAGTTCTTTCTTCGTTATTAAGAAAGAACTCTCCAAGTACGATTGTTTGGACGCATTTGTGCAGTGCTTCATTAAATTTACTTAAAACGTATTTTTCAAAATCACCAATTTTAAGATTGCCTGATACTCGATTTCTTTTTATCCTTAGATTCGACGCCTCTGGGTCCGGAATCGGCGGTACACATATGCAGGATTTCGATGACTATCTATATTCAATTTTGTATGTCAGTCGTAAATTGACACCCACTGAAAAAAATCGTAGATCGAGAGTTGCTCGCTGTGGTACATTGTTTTTCAAAACTACAGCGCTACCTCATTGGCGCAGAATTTGTCTTGGAGACAGATCAGAGGGCCTAGTCCTATCGGAAAACTGCAAAATTTCGTAATGAGAAGGCTGCCAGAGCATCACTTGCGCTCCAACCCTACGAACATTATATTCGTGCCATCAAGGGTAGTCAAAACGTGGTCGCGGATGTGTTATCACGTTGTGTAAAAGACTCACAGTCAGCTAACAACACGGCAAATGCAAGTACTTAGTGAGGTTACAGCAAACCTATCAACTGACTTCTTCACGTGTTGACCAATAGAACATTACACCATATATGTACGTATTTGCTGATAGTGCTGATGCTGAAATGAATTTCCTGATTTTTTTAAAAAACTACTAAGAATAGCGGGGATATGAAATATACAAAAATCTGTGATGAATACCAAGGCTGAGAACTATCGTACTTTTTCGTCGGAAATTGAAGGAAATTGCTCAGTGACACTTTTGGCAGTACTAACAGGTATTGAGCGGTTCACTCGGCACTTGGTGATGATGAATGCTGATATCGCCAATGTCGAGTTGTACCTCCTTTTACTCAGCTCATTACGTGGATGTCTTAGACCTTATTAGCAGTTGTCATACTCAGTTTATGTGCAAAAACACACACATTCATTGATGGTCTAAGAATAATGTGACATTTGGATGTTTAAATGCAAAAACTTGATGTATTCTACTGTCGAAATGACGGCGGGTGAAGATTAAGGGACTTAACTCAAGGATGATTTGCATGGACAAAGGGACATAACTAGAAAATTCCTATCGTGCCTTTTGCATTCTCTATCCGGTTGGACATTAAACATTGTTACTTAACGTGAACTTATACGATAATATAGCAGAGAATCATGGACATGGACTTTGTGATCGATTAGAAATATTGTCGCAGGACTTTACTTGTTTATTATTCCACTAGTGTGTATAATACTATAACATTATGTCTTTAACACATTAACTACCGAATTGAAAAACACACTGTAACCGAATTAAATTTTTTCCCATTTTCATCCTGTAGGTGTATGCACAAAGTAAACTGTAGTTTTCGTAATTGTTTACAGATTTTTATGAATTACACGTCATTTTAAAGATAAATGAATTTACTATTAGAATAAGCACCATTTGGTAATCTAATAGAGGTTGTTGCTATTTAACGACCCTCCGATGGTCGAGGACTTGCACTATTTTCACAATTATAACTGCTTGCGCCCCATCTCTATCAAAATCACTATTTCAATCAATGTGCGCACCATTTTCACTCTTGTCCTCGTCGCTAGATCTATCAGTCAAGTGTTTAAACAAGTTTCCAGCCCATTCAGCGGTAGACGAGATGTACAAGCATTTTTTGTGGTCCCATCACTAGTTGCCACGGTAAACAGTTTTACACGGTTTTGTAACTAACTCAAAACGCTGAAAAATATGAACATAATATCAATTTTCCAGTGTTCTACAACAACCATGCTTTGGGAATTTGTTTTTCGGTGGCAACTTAAAATCTCGAACCAGATCAGAAAGTGTTTCAGTCATGTTTCATTCGTTTTATTACTAAAAATAGACTGACGCTCTGAGCGGCTTGCGATACAAATGATTGGATTTCAAAAGCCGGCTCGCGGTAGTTAATGTGTTAAATACAATGCTTTAATTAGCTGTTGATTAGTTTTATTTCGCGGGAAAAGATTCGGTCTTTGCCACAAGGCATTAATACTTACTTACTTACTTAGTCGTTCCCCTTCTACCGTGAGGTGTAGAGGTTTGGAAGAGAGAGCGCTAGACTATCCTATCGGCTGTCTTCCTTCTGGCCTGGTTCCATTCTAGTCCTCGGTCCTTCAAAGATTGTCTAATTTTGTCCTCCCAGCGGACTCTGGGTCGTCCTGGGGGTCTGGATCCCTGGCTCTTTGTTTCCCATGCTTGTCGTGGTAGCTGATCTTCTCCCATTCTGCAGACATGGCCAAACCATCTTAATTGGGACTGTTCTACTTGGGTCTGCAGGGGGTAGGATTTAAGGCCTTGACGTCTCTTCTTGTTACTTCAACCACCTTCCTCAGATACCTCATTTCTGAGGTTTGGATCTGGCTTTTATGGGTTGTAGTCATTGCCCATGACTCGCATCCATATGTCAAGACTGGGACATAGGTGGAGCGGTATACAGCCATCTTCGTTTTCTTACCAACCTCTCTCTTGCTGAGGAATCCTCGATTTATGGCCTGAAAAAGTCTTCCAGCTGCTGCTTTTCGAGTGGCCAACTCTTCTTTGATGCCTCCCTTTCGGTCTATAATAGCTCCGAGATATTTAAAGTGGTCGACCTGCTCCAGGAACTGTTCTCCCAGCTTAATCTGATGTCTTCTTTCTTCTCTTGATATCATCATGGATTTTGTTTTAGAGCTGCTTATGACCATCCCTCTCATTAATACACTCACACTAATTATTGAGTGAACATTTTAAGGGTTCTCAATACAACTGTCAATTTGTACCATACATCAGCGTATTCTTACCTGATTGGACACACAAATTCGTTAGGTGCAAGATAAATTTTTTTTAATTAACACCACAATACACTTTTTGTGACAAGTACTTAAGATGTACACATGACTTTAATCTTTTAGTGATACGATGTTGCATTCATTCACTTTACTCATATGATTGTCTGCCTCATTTCATCTATTAACGCTGTTACAAATTTGTTTATTATATAATGCTTTGCATTATTGCTGTTGATCAATAAGTTAATTAATTGACAACTTATACTGGACTGGACTGATAGGCGTTATTGGACGGTGTGAGGTATGTGACTGCATGTATTGCTGCCATCATTTTCTAATATGTTGGTTACTATTAGTTATGGCGACCTAACTGTTGCTGTCTATTTGGCATAATTGTTTAAGACATCAACCTGTGTAATTCTTTTGATACTCTAAGAAATTGAACTGGTGATTTACGTTAGTGACAGGTCTGATTTATGGTTATCTTCCCCTTGTCTTATGTTGACCTGTGTTGGGAAGGTCTTAGATAGCTGTCATGTCATAAGTCACTATTCACTTGATCATATACGGAGCGGCTTTGCCTCTCGCTTGAGGAAACGCCCTGGTCTGGTGTTAGTTTCGCTCAGATCTGTGCTTATTGCACATGCGCAGGTTTTGGCGCGAAGACCGGGAGACTTCCGCTTTAGCAGTGTACCCTGGGCGTTGTGATCGGACAGAGGTCCGAAGATTTTTCCTTGCCATCTTTTTTCGGGGATTTGGAAGTACATTGTATGACTGAGATGTCATCTTTCCTTCCCCTAGTTAATTCTGTATGCCAGGAATGGCAGTGTTGTGTTTAGTGTTTAATAGGTATCTGAAACAAGGTAATAGAGTCATTTTTGATCTTCTCGTATACCTAAGTTAGAGAAGTACATTTGATTACCTTAAGGCGACATGTTGAACAGAGCTCACAGCTGATATGTTACATAGAGCCCCATTATTGGTACTTGATACGGGAACCAAGACCAAGTTGTCTTCTGAACATTAGAAACCCAGAGAAAGTTATCTACTCGAGTAACCCGCTATACAAGCGGTAGGATTGGCAGGAAGATGTACACGGAAAGATAAAACACTAAGGTTACCTGATATTTGAGGCCCACTACTTGTGGGCTGATGCTGTCACCATAGAGGCCCGTTGTTACGGCCTTGATTCTTCATGAGAAGAAGTGCCTGGCATGTGATGCCAGAAGAAGTCCTAGCTTTTTGTTAGGCAATTGAAACCGCCTTTCCCGTGCGGTATATTTGCAAAGGGGTACCTGACGGGTTCTGTCAGGGTACCAGAACTTCAGTATATGAAAGCAGAAAGTAGATTGACAGGCCATTATTGTTGGCACCATATGTCTGAGCTGATGCAAAGTGTTAATCACCATTACCATCATGTAATGTCCATGATTCTTGTGTCATTGACTGTGTCGTCCATACTATCGTACGTCGTATAATAAATATTGTGAAAACGTCAGCAGCATTACCTACCTTCACTGACTTCTGCATGTGGGTGAGTGGGTTCAGTGTGCAGCTGTCCAAGAGCCTAAACGCATTCGTCTACACCCACACTTACCACATCATCCCACATCATATTACAAGTATTACACGCCTAAAAACATGTATGCTGTTTGTGTGAGTGTCTTCATTCCTACCTGGCAGCGCCTCACGCTGGTGACCTAGATATACACCGCAACATTGTACTGTCCAGGTGATAAAACGACACGCCCCCTCTACCAACTTTAACATCACGAACAAACAGACTTTTACATCTGGTACGCCAGATTCGTGGGGTTTTCAGCTACACAGGACAGTGGTAAATAGGTCAATGACTGCTGACCCCCATAAACACTGGCGTTAGCATCGTTAGAATATTGCTACAAGGTTCACAGCTGCTACAGAAGTGGAGTGACATTGTTCTACGAATAAGCGTTCTACTGCAGTTCTACAGACGATGTCCATTTACTTGAGCGAGCAAGTCACATCGTTTGCTGTCAAGCTCTTATTGTAAACAATTCAGCTGTTTGTTTACATACTACAGTCTACAGACATTGCAACGTTGGATCTTCCGGTCTCAACTGGTTGTCGAGAATGTCACAGTAGCTGTACGTTTGAAGACCACTACATATTGTCGTCGTTCGGTAACCATCGACGGTGGATCTTCCAATCATTGCTGTTCTTATATTGTACTTCGGTGTTGACAAAAGGCCAGGATTGTACTTTAAGATAAGTGGCAGTTTGTTTTTGGAAACTGGGCCGTTATATTGTGTGTAACTGAGCTTTCTTTGCAACACATTCCATTATATGCTTTGTGTAATATGTTACATGTTTAGATTAGTGTGTTTATTTTTGCGGGTTTGGTTGGGTCGGTGACTCCAATAGAATATCCCACCTAACCGAGGGTCTATTGTGAGCGTTCTTTAGGGAACTTATCGTGAATTTCCCAGTTGTGGAAATTGGTGGCGACTTTTGTTGCTGCGCGATATTTTTTGTTAGTTGTGACGAGATGTGTTAGTGTCGTTTTCGTTATTTTTCTCCATTCTTCAGTTCTGTTCTGATTTGTTTGTATTTGTCTGCCTTCTCTTTTCTATTGTTTATTTCTATACACCTTTTTGTTTATACACTGTGTTGTCATTGTATTATTGTGATATTTCGCAGTTATCATTACAATTTTTTGTAACATTTTCTTTAGTTTTGCTTTTCAGTTTAGTTGACCTCTGCGAATGTTTTCGATTGTCCAGATGTTTGTCTTTGTTTAATTAGTGTTGGATATTGTCGTCATATACAGTCTACATATATACTTGATCATGTACTACTATTAATGTGATACACATTAGATACTGGGGTGATTGATGGTGTCATTATAAACAGGGTAACTATACAAAGTCTTTGCCAAAGACTTGTTACCCACAGAGATTGGGATAAAGTGAGGTACATATTCAAGTTCTTTATTAAAAGACTTGTTCCCACTGTGATTGGGATAAAAGGTATTATTATTCCACAGGTACTGATAGCATATTATTAGACATAATGTCTACACTTGAGTACTTTATCCAGCAAGGGATAACCCTTGGTAAAGCTGGTGAGAAATTAGAAGAATTTGCGACAGTTCAATATGCCAAGGCATTGAAGTCGGAAGAAAAAAGACAAAAAATGGAAAATGAGCAAAAGAAAATAGAAGCTGAGAATTTAAGATTGCAGATGCAAGCAGATGAAAGGAAATTCCAGATGGAAATGGAAAAACAAAAAATTGAAGCGGAAGAGAAAAAATTCAGCAACAAAGAGAATTTGAGGAAAGAAAACTTCAAGCTGAAGCGGAAGAGAAAAAAATTCAGCAACAAAGAGAATTTGAGGAAAGAAAACTTCAAGCTGAAGACAAAAGGTTACAAAGAGAGTCTGAGGAGAGAAAACAGAAAATGGAACATGAAGAAAAACTCTTAGCTTTGGAGCTGGAGAAGTTAAAAGTGATGAATATGAGTAGTTCTCAAGCGACTTCTAGTAAGACAGAACATAATACTTATTAAGTAAAACTACCTCCTTTCAATGCTGCAAAGGACGATATAACGTTCTATCTTGATAGATTTGAACTTTCATGCGTATCGCATAAGGTAGATAAGGAAAAGTATGTCAGTCAACTGTTGGATACACTTACAGGTGAACCATTAAATACCATTATGGCAATAGATGAACCTGACAAGACTAACTATGAAGTGGTCAGAGCAACTTTATTAAAGAGGTATCAACTTAAAGAAGATGATTATCGTCTTCGTTTTAAGACTATGTTACCAGAGACTGGGGTAGAGTTCTCAGACTTTATTACAAAGATACGTCTTACTTTCACTAGATGGATTGAGTTGTCTAAGACTGAAAAAACATATGAAGCACTAGTGGACTTATTACTTAGGGACAAAGTAATGTCATCAGTTAGTGAGTCGTTTCTTGCCTTCATACATGAACGTAAACCTAGAAATATAAAAGACATGGAACAATACTGCTGCCAGTATGTCACTGCACACCCACAACAAACTATTAGTAATTCTAAGATTAAAGAGAGTTTGCCCGTGGCTTCTGCGACACCGTATGGGCCTAATTTTCAGGGTAAATTTCAAGGCAATAAACGCAACTTTGATGGGAAAAGTAATTGTAATTACGGACAGGATGATCCATCCCACAGTGGTTCGTCTTCAAAGAACTGGAAGCGATCTGACAGCCCTCGTAGCTTTGGTTCCGTCAATTTTGGGAACTTTCGTAGGGGTAGCCACAATAGAAACTATCATAGCTATCATAATTTTGCAGGGAAACAGCAAGGTCAATCTGGTAGATATTCTAATCAAAGAGTAAATCACAATCACAATTGTGAAAACTGTGGTGCAAACCAAAGCAAAAAGTCAAATAACAATAATTCCAGAGGACATAATAGTCGGGGTAGATGGCAACACAACAATAATAGATCATGTCATCATGCTAACTGTGCTCAACAAGAGTCACAGGTAGTTAGTAATGAATCTAATGATAATAAAGCTAACCCTAGTGCTGTCACATGTTCTGCCTTCGATTATGGGAGAGCATCTCAATGCCCTCAGTGCATTACTTTGTTAAAACCTACTACCATATCTACCTTGAGTTGTGGCCATCCTCTACCCGCTCTTCATGCCGCAGCGGCGAAGGACGGAAGAGGATCTCTTCTCCTACATAGAGGTCTTGTGAATGAAAATCCAGTCTCAGTTCTCTTTGATTCTGGATGTACTACTATTGGGGTTAAACAATCTCTCGTAGATCCTTCCTGTGCCACTGGAAAAGTGATCAAATGTGTAACATTTGGTGGCACAGTAGAAAAATACTCGACTGCTATCATACACATAGCTATTCCTTTCTTTACGGGAGATGTCCACGCGTGTCTGCTACCGAATCCTATTGCGGATCTTATCGTCGGGCGTATACACGGGGTTAAGTAATGTACCCCGCAGCAAATTGTTGCCTGGGAAGAACAAAATATGGAAACTGCTAATGCAGTTGTCACAAGAGCACAGGCTCATAATATGCCCCCGTCTTCATCGACCGAAGGTGATGAAGTACTTGAGCAAGATAATCATTCGGTAATTTCGCGTGACTTTTTTATAAAAAGTCAACAAGAGGACACTTCTTTAAAAAAATTATTCCTTCTGGTTAAAGATGGTGATCCAAATCAGAACACAAATCGCAAATCCTGGATCACTATGAAGAATGGTGTACTTGTGCGTATGGTACAACACTCAGACACGTCTATACACTCACAAATTCTTGTACCCAAAAATATGAGAGCTCGTATACTGCAACATGCTCACGACTCCCAATGCGCTGGTCATATGGGATTTTCCCGTACTAAGTCGAGAGTTCTTGCAGCTTTCTTTTGGCCATTCGTAAACAGAGACATACGCCTTTATTGCCGCTCGTGCAAAGTATGTCAAGAAGTCAAGTCGAAAGGTCCTCGCCATGCAGCACTTATCTAGGATGCGGACATTCATATTCGTATGTTTCAAAAAAAATGGCGATATATATCATTGGTCCTTTTAAAATCAAATTAGCCAGAGGACACCAATTTATTCTTACATGCGTAGACAGGTGTACTCGTTGGCCAGAGGCCATACCTCTTAAGAGCATTTCTACTGCCGATATTGCAGACGTTCTTTGGCTGACATTTTCACTCTTGGATTTCCTAGAGAAATCTTGTCAGACCATGGCACCCAACTGATATCTGACATTATGTCACAGGTGATGTCTACTCTTAATATTGAAAGGTCTTTGAGTAGCATCTATCATCCAATGTCTAATGGGTTAGTCAAACGTCTCAATAGAACCCTCAAGAATTTACTTGGGAAGATAACTGAGGATCATCCTCAGGATTGGGGCAGAGTCTTACCCGCGGCTCTCTTCGCATACAGAGAGGTTCCTAATGAACTCACCGGCTTTTCTCCTTTTGAGCTTGTCTTTGGCGCGCGTCCGCGCGGCCCTATGTCTTTGCTTCATGATCTTATAGCTGCCGATGATATCAGTGATGACACACAATCTTCTTATGAATATGTCATTGCACTCAGGCAGAAAATCATTGAAGCATGCAAATTAGCAACTTCTGCATCGGAATTTGCTAAAGAAAAGGCAAGGCAATTTGCGAATAAAAATAGATGCCTACGACAACTTTGTCCTGGTGACAAAGCATTTGTATTACTCCCTACCAGGGAAAATAGACTTCTCATTGGATGGAAAGGTCCTTTTAAGATTGTCTCTAAAATTTATGATGTCGACTATGTTGTCGATATAGACGGGAAACATAAAACCTTTCATATAAACATGCTTACGGAATTTTTTGAACGTCCAGAATACTTGCAACCTATCTTTCAAGCGATGGATGACACTCCAGTCCCTCATGGTTATTACTCATCTCTGTCAGTGATACAGGTTAAAGAATCTACTTTCTTGGACGTTAATCTTCCTCTTCCGATGATTCCACTTCATTCTATGGAATCATGGACAAACGTTACTATTTCTCATAGATTGTCTACTGATGAACAGCTACAAGTCTATTCCACGTTACAAACATTTCAGGATGTTCTCACAGACATTCCTGGACACACATCAGTCATTAAGCATGACATAATACTTACTGACCATACTCCTATCAAGGTCAGACCATACCCTATTCCTATTCATTTCCAAACACAGGTCGAGAAAGAATTGGATGAAATGATACAGTTAGGGATAATTGAACCATCCAATTCGGCATACTCGTCGTTTATGGTTATTGTTCAAAAGAAAGACAATAACATACGCATTTGCGTCGATTACCGTAAACTAAACCAAGTAACGAAATTCGATGTTGAACCTATGCCTCTATTGGATGAGCTACTTACTAGACTTTCTAACTCTCGTTTCTTCACCAAACTCGACTTGTCTAAAGGTTATTGGCAAGTTCTACTAACTGAACGAGCCAAACCTCTCACTGCTTTCTCTACACCCAGGGGCTTGTTCCAATGGAACCTCACGCCTTTCGGCCTTATGAATGCCCCAGCTACATTCGTACGCATGATGTGTCGAATTCTTTCTCATCGTTCAGATGTTATTGCATACTTGGACGATATATGTCTTTTTAGTGATTCTTGGGAAGATCACTATTTGGGTTTATGTGAACTGCTGTCTACTCTGCTCGAGCATAACTTGACAGCTAAACCCTCTAAAGCCTATGTTGGATTTAGTGAAATTTCTTTTCTCGGTCACCGTGTTGGACATGGTCTTTTAAAGACAGAGGACCACAACACTTCTAAGATACTCAACATCACTTTTCCTAAGACAAAGAAACAGATCCGTAGTCTCTTAGGCCTAATACAGTTCTACGGAAGATTCATTCAGAATCTTTCTTCTATTACGGCACCACTCTCAACCCTATTGAAGAAAGGGTCTCCTAATGTGATGCGCTGGTCACAAGAATGCCAATCTTCATTGGATCAGATTAAGTCATATTTTCATCTCCTCCTATCTTAAGACTACCTACAGCTGATAAGACATTTGTTCTTCGTAGTGACGCCTCATCAACAGGGATCGGGGCGGCACTGATGCAAGAGTATTCAGACATTCTGCATCCTGTAATGTACGTCTCTGGGAAACTGAATGCAGCAGAAAGGAATTATTCCGTTCTAGACCGAGAATTATTGGCTATGGTCTGGGCGATTCTTAAACTTCAAAGATTCCTTCTCGGCGCGAATTTCATAGCAGAAACCGACCAAAAAGCTCTCACAGCTATGCAAAGTAAGGATTTGAAGAGCTCAAGATCCACTCGATATGCTATAGCTCTTCAACCTTTTCATTTCACGGTACGAGCTATCCGTGGCTCGGATAATGTGATGGCAGACATACTGTCACGATGCGCACATGAATCTACTTAACTCTCATGTCTAGATCTCCTGACAGGTATCTAGATTTATGACTGTACCTTACAATAACATTTTTCTATAACATTTGTTGACACTTTACTTAAATTCATTGTTAGGTATTGATTGTTTTCATTCTCTGTTACCGTTCTTGGTATAACAGAGAAGGTTTAGTTATCACGATATAAAGGTCGGAAATTATTACGGCCACACTTAATAAGCTAGAAATGTAATAGTGACTATGGTACATTATAACATTCTAAGAATGGTGTCATTTGTATTGTTTTCAGCAAACCTGTGCTTCGTTCTGGAGTGCCGTCACAGATTTATCTGGATACATTATGACTTCCACGCTGACCATTCGGATGCTGCTTACAAGCGACCTCCGGACAAGGCTTCTGAGATTATCGCCTGTTAGTTAGATTATACTTGTACAATCATACTGTTGTTAAATTACTGTATAAATTTTGTAATGATCATCCATTACATAATAATGAGTTTATGGCATTAGACGTCGAAAGACTTCTATGCTAATGAGATATAATGCTATTCACCATTGCTTCTCATATTGATATGATTTTTTATTTAGATGTATGTAATTTTTCTTAGCATTGCCAGTACCTTTGGGTTTTTTGGGTGGCACCTCCCCGGATATGTTTTATTGGAAGAAAATACATTTTCTCTTGTCTAGTGAGATATCTTTTGTTCTCTCCAGACGCTTTATTGTGCGTCGATTGGGTCCGACATTATGTCGTTATATTTATGTTGATCCTTTCATCGGCGCATCATTCATGCGTTGTGAGCTTGTTGCATCTTGCTCAGTGATGTATTTCAAAAAAAAATAAGTTTCATTTTTCCCCCCAGGGGTGCGGTAATCTGTTGCTGTCTATTTGGCATAATTGTTTAAGACATCAACCTGTGTAATTCTGTTGATAGTTGTGGTGGGTTGATATTAATAAAATATATATATTATGTGTAGCAGGAGGGAAGTCAGCTACGCAAGCCCCTGAGGAAGTATAATTCTGAGTATAATGTCAGGGAACCTGTCTTACTTCCACCAATGACCCCAACCTGCTATGTATATTTTCCCAATTATATGTACTGATGTATGGAGGTTGTGTAGCTAGATGTCTAGGGTATATGCAATGTATGTGAATAAACTAACAACAACCACACTTTAAAGTTAATTAACAAGTAATTAAACAACTCACTATTGAATTTTGGTCTGATAACTTTTTTTACAATGTATTAAGTATAAGTGATTTGATTCAAAGGAAATTAAACGTCAAAGATTAATTAAATATATTTACACAAATACAAGTTTAACTAATAGAGTCTGTTATATCTTGATCTTGAAGCTTATATGACTGGAAGTGTTCTTAGTGTAGTACTTTCCTCTCCGAATAAGCACATATTTGAGGGATCAACAATGTCATCATTTTATTTAGGAATCTGTTTAACATAATATTCGTGGAGGATCAGTCAGTGAACTAACAAGTCCCCTATAATACAGGGCTTATCTCAGATAGTAGTCGAAAATTCGGCGATGTCCTGCCAATGAATCTGCACTCTCACAGCAAGGTACAGTTTATGGATGTTTGATTCTGTAAGGCACTCAGATATATGGCCTCACCCTGGTACATTTCTCGAACATACAAGTGACTGGCACACTTCAGGTTCTTACAGAAACCCTGAAAGAAGAGGATTCATTTCCCTCAAAATACTAGCCTGACGTATCTCCCTTCTTAACAATATTATACATATCAACAGATCCTAATCAGAAATTGGTACATACATAATTATTTTTCCCATCTGATAAAGTGTTTTATTCATCAATTATCTCAACCATATGTTTTACACCTTCCTAGCCATAATACAACATTATAATTACGTAAATACATTCAGGTAATAACCTGTAATATATAAAGATGTCCAGTGATTTCCTGGTTGTATCTCAAAACATTATTCAGTAATCTCTTTCCCCTTTATTAATTTCTTGTCTCCCAACGTTTAAGTAAAACTGTAAAGATTTTATTAAGGTCTTTCCCCATTATTAATCTTCTTTTATCCCAAAGTACAAGTAAAGCTGTAGGGCTTTTACATGAAGCTATAAGATTCTCTAACCACATTTAATGATTTTACATAACATGTTGAAGTGGCGCTTGTACGACTGAGACTCTATCCTTCAAATATTCATACATAATCAATAATGCAAACACATTTTCATTTACAATAATAATTATACGAAGGTTGCTTCTTACCGTAATATTGAAATATCTCACTATGTAAGTTAAACACAGGCCATTAATGGTCACACAGATCGCCTGCTGAAATCAGAACTGCGAAGGCATACAAATCTTCTGAATTTTCTATAACTTTACACTTGGAATTATAAGTTAAAAGTGGCGAGGAACGCTTGTCTCTCTGTGTATTTATTCCTACTTCTTAGTTATTCTAAGGAACCAGTCCGGTTTCAGCTGCTCCTACGCGTCTTTTTCTAAAAGTTAACCTAATATTTTTCAAATCAAGAGACACCCCTTGCTTTCCCCTCAATATGGACAGCATCAGTAAAGATGCCCTATACACGTCTATATATGGTTTCATTCTACAATATTGCTCTTATTCTCTAAGTTATTTTAATACAGAAAGATAATATTTACTTCGTCTTCCGTCTGTCATCTGATACATAAGATTTCACACTTCAGCTATTATTTTTATCATTTTCGTTTTTCCTCTATATTTAGGCAAATAATATATCTTTCTTTCTACAGTAAGATAAGATATTAGACTAAAGAATATGATATGTCTAACAACAATTATTATCATTTTAATCGTCCCTTATTCTTTAATTTTATCTATCGTTTGATTTGGACAGGTAGTTTCAGTTTCGAAATGCCGACGATAGTTTAAAAAGGACTCCTTACCATTTTCCCCCTTTCTCACTTTTTCTACGAAAACCACAACAAGACGGTAACAAACGCTAAAATTTTTGACCGAATATGCAAATTTTTCTAGCCCCTATCGTACGTTTTGGGTAGGGCGTGCAAGTCTGTGACGTCACATTGGCATTAATTCTTACTATCGTTTTTGGTATGTTAACCCTTGTAAGACCGAAGTATAAAATCTAATATTTCTGGCGGCGCGAACAACAATGACTCCACACAAGTTTCTTATGTTATTCTTATGTTATTTGAATTTATAAAAGTGGTCACTAGTCTTACAACTAGAAGGGGGGGGGGGGGGAATTTTGCGAGACCATATGTGGGCGTGTTGTACATACAAATGGTATTTTACTACAATAGTCTAAGAAAGGGAACTGGTGATTTACGTTAGTGATAGGTCTGATTTATGGTTATCTTCCCCTTGTCTTATGTTGACCTGTGCTGGGAAGGTCTTAGATAGCTGTCATGTCTTAAGTCATTATTCACTTGACCATATACGGAGCGGCTTTGCCTCTCGCTTGAGGAAACGCCCTGGTCTGGTGTTAGTTTCGTTCAGGTCTGTGCTTATTGCACATGCGCAGGTTTTGGCGCAAAGACCGGGAGACTTCCGCCTTAGCAGTGTACCCTGGGCGTTGTGATCGGACAGAGGTCCGAAGATTTTTCCTTGCCATCTTTTTTCGGGGATTTGGAAGTTCATTGTATGACTGAGATGTCATCTTTCCTTCCCCTAGTTAATTCTGTATGCCAGGAATGGCAGTGTTGTGTTTAGTGTTTAATGGGATTCTGAAACAAGGTAATAGAGTCATTTTTGATCTTCTCGTATGCCTAAGTTAGAGAAGTACATTTGATTACCTTAAGGCGACATGTTGAACAGAGCTCACAGCTGATATGTTACATAGAGCCCCATTGTTGGTGCTTGATACGGGAACCAAGACCAAGTTGTCTTCTGAATATTAGAAGCCCAGAGAAAGTTATCTACTCGAGTAACCCGCTATACAAGCGGTAGGATTGGCAGGAAGATGTACACGGAAAGATAAAACACTAAGGTTACCTGATATTTGAGGCCCACTACTTGTGGCCTGATGCTGTCACCATAGAGGCCCGTTGTTACGGCCTTGATTCTTCATGAGAAGAAGTGCCTGGCATGTGATGCCAGAAGAAGTCCTAGCTTTTTGTTAGGCAATTGAAACCGCCTTTCCCGTGCGGTATATTTGGAAAGGGGTACCTGACGGGTTCTGTCAGGGTACCAGAACTTCAGTATATGAAAGCAGAAAGTAGATTGACAGGCCATTATTGTTGGCACCATATGTCTGAGCTAATGCAAAGTGTTAATCACCATTACCATCATGTAATGTCCATGATTCTTGTGTCATTGACTGTGTCGTCCATACTATCGTACGTCGTATAATAAATATTGTGAAAACGTCAGCAGTATTACCTACCTTCACTGACTTCTGCATGTGGGTGAGTGGGTTCAGTGTGCAGCTGTCCAAGAGCCTAAACGCATTCGTCTACACACACACTTACCACATCATCCCACATCATATTACAAGTACTAAACGCCTAAAAACATGTATGCTGTTTGTGTGAGTGTCTTCATTCCACCCTGGCAGCGCCTCACGCTGGTGACTTAGATATACACCGCAACATTGTACTGTCCAGGTGATAAAACGACACGCCCCCCCTCCTCTACCAACTTTAACATAACGAACAAACAGAATTTTACACTCACATTGCTGTTAAAAAGGAATTTGTCCGAAGTAGATATTGGCTATGGTCTTAGCAATCATGGACCACACTTTTAGTGTTAAATTGCCTACCCTATGGGAGAAACCTGCGCGCTATGCTAGTTCTTACTTACAGTGAAATTTGATGTTACCATGGTTCACTCTGGTGATGTTATACTCACACCACGGGAATAATGAAAACTTAGTTTTCATTATTTCTGTGGGGGGGGGGGGGGGGGGAGTAATGTTATGATTAAAACTCATAACGATTGTGTCGGTATAATAGGTAGCTCAACAGGGCTCCTTTTTTGTTTATTTTATACGGTGTCGCTAATTAATACAGGAAGTGACGTCATGCCGATATGGTTTTCTGGCAGACTTGAAACTAAAAAAGCAGAAGTGAGGGGATCGTCTGCTGGGGTCTTCTACCATTATGTGTCATGGCGAGTGGACGCATGTGTTTGAGCTCCTGACTTTCGGTGTATATCTCTGAGTTATTCCATCGCTATTACATCAAGATCTTCTGTGAGGTGTATCTAGTTATCTGCATTTACAGGGAGTATAGCTTCTCAGTGTCGAGTGTGAAGATACATATTAAATAGTTTGAAAATGAAAAAGGACAGCGTTCCAGACATGAACGGACTGTCTATAGTTATATCGACGACTGCATATTATATGCCATTGTATGTTGACCTTGTTGATATTTACTGTTGTGTGTAGTAAATATTGATAGAAGTATAATGAGACGTGGCTGGCTGTCATACATTACGTATTATGAAGTTTAATCACGAAAACCGAACACACGGGATACATAACACGACATGTTTAATCCGCCATCTTAGAAGTAGGAAGTAGTAAGAAGAGTTCCATAAGGGCAAGTAACTCTAGTCGGGAAAACAAACTAAACATCGAAACAGATTATACAACATCAACATCCCCCCTTCTTTATGAGTGAACAAAGTCATTCATCCAAGAGGGTTTCTTGCGATCTCTTTGGGGTCTTTTAGGGCAAGATGGCAGGAGAGAATGATCTTTGCCAGCTTTAACAGGACTAGAAGTAGCCGGAGTTGAAGGATCAACTTCTGGAGGATTGGAGCTATGCGCTTCACTAGTGTTCTCCATGTCTGGCAAAACAACCTGTTGCTCGGGTAAAACTGGAGAGGAGACATCAATTTCAAGGTCTTCGGGATCAGGTGTGAAAGGTGTTGTTTTAGGTTTTAGATGAATTCTGTTTCTGACATATTGACCTCCATTCTCCCCTTCAACGAGATAAGATCTTTCAGAAAACCTCTTATCAATCCTTCCAGGTTGCCAGTTTGGTTGTTCAGGGTCTTGATAGTAGACTGGCTGGTGAGACAACTTGGGCAGATCATGAGCAGTTTTATCATAATACTTCTTCACTCATCTGTCTCTCTTGCCTCTACTTTCAATAACTCTACTGTGAGATGCAACGGGTTTCACTGCAGAAGGTATCAGTGTACGCAGTTTCTGTTGAACAGTATTTCTGCTGGACTTTGATCAAACCCTTGTCTTGGCGTATTACGAAGTTCAAGTAGTGCCTCATATGCATCCGTATTACTTTGAACAGTCTTTCTAATCATACCCTTGATGAGTTTCACAGCAGATTCAGCTAATCCATTGGCTTTATGGTGACCTGGTGCTGATTTAACATGAAGTATTCCCCATCTAGCAGTAAATTATCTGAACTGTGCAGACGTAAACTGAGTACCTTGGTCAGATACAATAACTTTAGGAACACCATAACGAGCAAAATGAGACTTCAATTTCCTGATGACTAACTGTGCTGTCATTGTAGGTAGAAAGTCTACTTCAATGAAGTTGGAGAAGTAGTCAATCAGGACTAAATAGTATCGGCCTTCTATAATAAAGATGTCAGTGCCAACTTTCTCCCAGGGTGATAAACCTCTTGAGTGTTGGTTTAAAGGTTCTTTAGTATTCCTTGCCTTCGTTTCTTGACATTCTGGACAACTGTCAGCTATCTGTGGAATCTCAGTCTGTGGTAAAGTGGGATGTTATAAATATTTATAGGGGACTTAGTGTACTGACTGAGATCAGCTGTGAAGGTATCTGTATCTAATAGGTGTAGTGTTTTACAGATAACCTTACTTGCTACCACATTACACCTCAGTCAGAATTATTCTGGAATATTGTGATGACTACGTTAAATGTCTAGGGTATGTATATGATGAAGTGTAAGTCACAACAACAACAGACAGATAAACAATTTAATTTATTCTACTACACTTGACAACACTGTGACACTCACACACATATAACATTCTATAAGAATATCTTAATTGAGTCACTAGTAAATTTTCAAATATCAATATGTATTAAGTATTTCCATTAATATTTGTGTCCTGATTCAAATACAAAGTGAACCAGGAATCACAATCAATTGTAATTACAATTTATATGTACATAATTTATCAATATGAACCTTGTAGTGACATATCGCGGGAATCTTTGAGGCAACTGTTGGAGGAAAATTCGCAGCTCTCAACTTTTTGGAGGATGATATCAACTCAATCACAGAGAACATGAAAGACGTGCTCATTGAATCAGCAACAGAAATACTTGGTAAAAGAAAGAAAATAAACAAACCATGGGTTACAGATTACATTCTGAAGTTATGTGATACACGACGGGAAATGAAAAAGGTTAAGAAAGAGGTTCCTGAAGCAGCATGGCAATACAGTATGGTGAATAAAAATATTAGAAAGAAAATGAAACAGGCCAAAGAAAAATGGGTAGCTGATCAATGTGAGTCCATTAATACGGGGCTAATAAAAGGTAACAGCAAGGCAGTTTTTGACACATTAAGAAGACTATCAAAACCCCAACAGCCCAGGGTAACTGTCATAGAAGATAGCAATGGGGCTCTGCTCAATGAAAAAACAGCTGTAATGAGAAGGTGGACAGAATATTGTAAAGAATTATATAACTGTAAACTTGACACTGACTTAGGCATATTAAACAACATTAAGTGCGAAAACAGAGAACTCGGAAATGCAGCAATACTACGGGAAGAAGTGGAAGAGGCTATATGTTCGATGAAAGGAGGGAAGTCACCGGGTGTGGATAATATACCAGCAGAGCTCTTGAAATATGGAGGACCAGATATAGTAAAAATCATGACAACAATTTGCCAGAAGATATGGAGTACAAAAAAATGGCCAAAAGAATGGACGCAGTCATTAGTAATACCGCTTCCAAAGAAAGGAAATCTAAAAATGTGCAAGAACTACAGAACCATTAGCCTTATTAGTCATCCAAGTAAGGTGATGTTAAGGATACTTTTGAACAGAATAAAACAGAAATCAGAAGAAATCTTGTCAGAGGAACAGGCTGGCTTTAGACCAAAAAGAAGTACCTCAGAACAAATCTTCAATATTAGATTACTGATCGAAAAAAACATCTCCAGCATCAACATGATTTATACCATAACTTCATCGATTTCACAAAAGCCTTCGATCGAGTCTGGCATGAAGGTTTATGGCAAATAATGAGAAAATTCAATTTTGATACCAACATCATAGATATCATTGAAGCACTATACAAGGACGCAAGCAGTGCTGTTTTTGCAAGCAATGACATTGGAGAATTTTTCAAAACAACTGTAGGAGTTCGCCAGGGATGTATCCTGTCACCAGTGCTCTTTAACATTTATCTAGAACATATTATGCAGGAGGCTCTCTACGATTATAAATCAACCATATCGATTGGAGGCCGACCTCTGTGTAATCTACGTTTTGCTGATGATATTGATCTGATAGCTGGAACAGAATCAGAACTTCAAGACCTTACCTCTAGACTGGAGAAAGTAACAAGAACATATGGGATGGAAATTAATATAGAAAAAAGCAAGATATTGGTGAATAGCCATAAGAAACATGTTCCGACCAACATTACGTTAAATGGGCAAACGTTAGAAGAAGTTAACACCTTTAAATATCTCGGGTCCACTATATGTAGTGATGGAAGATCAAATAAAGAAATCAAGACAAGACTTGAGATGGCCTCAGCTGCCATGACAAGGTTGAATGTGATCTGGAAAAGTAACATCAGTTTTCCTGTGAAGATCAAATTATACAAATCACTTGTATTATCTATTCTCNTGTATGGGTGTGAGGGCTGGACACTCACTGCAGATACGGAGCGAAGGATTCAGGCTTTCGAGCATAAATGTTATAGAAGAATTTTGCGCATTTGCTATAAAGAGCACAAAACAAATGTCTATGTTAGAGAGAAGATAAACACCTATGCATGCAATCAAGAACCACTTTTGTCAATAGTGAAACGTCGAAAGCTTGCCTGGTTTGGGCATGTAACTCGTCATGACTCCCTTTCGAAAACGATCCTCCAGGGAACAGTCGAAGGTAAACGGAGAAGAGGAAGGCAAAGAAAATCCTGGGCTGATAACATCAAAGAATGGGCAGGACACGGTTTCTCCACACTTGTACGCATTGCTGAGAATAGAGAGCAGTGGAGGACCCTGTCTGCTGATGCTTCCACCATGGCACCCCTACGACCCATGACGGGTTATGGGTTGAGATGAGATGAGATGAGTGACATATTTTATTAATATTATCCTATGTGTGTCAGTTGTGTAGTAGTAATATGAGGTAATACTGGTTTTGTTTTTTCAAGCTCTGTTGGTATTTGTCATCATGATTTCAAGTGTTTGTTTCTGTTGGAACTAGTATTGGAGATGTTCTCAGTTCCTGGCATTAAAACAATTAATTTCCCCTCTTATTTTATTATAAAGTCACTTTTCGAGGGGGGGGGGGGGGCATAATGTTGAGCTCCTCTGGCCACAGACTCTTATCTTTTGTGATGGCGGCAGGAAAAGACTCCTCTGCTCGATAGCCTCCCTGTGTTCTGGAGACACCTCACTGGTCACTATCTGGACCCAGGAGTATGCTGTCAGCCTCTAGGTTCAGCAAAGCTCAGACCAGGTGCTGCTCAATAACTTTAGGACCACGGTCCCTGAAACAAGAAGGTTGTACCTCCTACTTCAGAACTAATTTATAATAACCTGCCAAACAGACCACAATACATAACAAACACTGAGTTCAGAGTGGTAGGCCAACTGTCAGCTTCATCTGAAACATTTTACACCAGTATTCTCCTCCCTAATGGTTACTCCGCCTCTGCAATTCCAGCATTATTTCTTTCTAGTCAATAAGATAGGTGTCAGTGTACTGTTTGGCAATTCCATGTAGTTTTACTTTCCTCTGACACCTTCTGTTCAGGTTGGAGCATTATATATATATAGGCCTCGCCTCAGGTTCGCTACTGAACCACACACATATACAGCCATAAATTATTAATTTACATTCAATTTTCATTAAAAAGATATCAAATATTTCAAGCTTACCACAATTCATGGAAATAATACATAGTTACTTTGACTGGTAATGAATATAGCACAATTTCGATCTGCCGATGTCCCAGGCTTTTATTTAGAAAAATATGCACTGGTGCTCAACGCACTGGTTCTTTAGTAAGTTTATTTGAAAATGTGGTGTTGAACTGACGCGTCTAAGTGACTATATTAACGGGTCTAACCAATCGAGCCATGTTTACACAGCTTTTCAAAAAAGTACTCCTACTCACGTTTCCCCTAACAACAAAGAAGTAGTATTTATAGTCCGACTAATCGTGTTTAGCCTTACATTTACTTTCCGCCAATCAAATAGGAGGTAACATGTCAGCCTATTTCGCGTACAATGGTGGTTTAAAAATCTTCCACTGAGCGATTCTGATTTTTGGTGTTGTCTGACAGCACCCCCATTTTATTTTGGCTATAACTTGTTAATTCCTAGACTATTTGCATAACACTTAACATATTCTTTGTCAGCAAGTCTTAAGGAACCCAAATATATAAGTTTTAAGGGAGCTAAGTGGCTGCGTTCAAAATATGTATTTTCTTCTAGGATAGTTGTGCTGTTACCACCTCCTCACTTCCAAACTTTTAGGGTGTCTGCTGTACTGTCATACTAATGTCAGGATTTCGGACATAAAACAGTAGAATGTCATGTTTCTAAACCTACTCTCGTAGTTGTAGTGTTTTTTAACACTGTCGATTTGAAAAAAGCTAGTGCTTGTGCCTTACACGCGTGATGGTAGTAATTGTGTATTGTGAGACTGTGGTAGTATTGCCTGCGTTCCGGCTTTCAGCCCCTCCCTTTCTTTCTATCTTTAGTCCATCTGTCTTTCGTTTTTGGTACCATAGTGTATAAAATGACATGAATGGAATTTTAAATCTAGGTCAACTTGCGTATCTCAAGGTTTTTCTTAGAAAGGCAGTACACGTTTCATTGAAGAAAGCGTGTAGTGATGCAGTAGGCTTTTACTATCAACGTGAAACGTTACAATTTGCAGACGAAGTAGAAAACAGGGGGGAATTTCGAGTACAGTCATTGTGACAGCACTGTTCTTTACCATTCTTCTTTCCTTTTATTAAATTTATTTGTTAGGCTTTACATTTACGTTTTAATTTATATATGTGGATTTGAATTTCTCACGACACAGTCGTCATGCCGATCCAAAACAGACAACTTCTGGCCTGGCGCATCATGCTGTCAAATGCAAGATGAGCAGCGTGTAGCTTCTGCTTAATTTCAGGCCTCAATGCTTTTGGGATAAGAATACGCTCTCCTTTAAGTATTATGCCTTGTTCTGTTGTCAGCGTATCACGAATGTCGAAATAAGGCATAAGCTCAGCTGGTACTTCAGACTTTCTATTAGACCACCCATCCAAAATGGTCGACTTCAACCTCTGGAGCACGCTGTCTTTGAGAGTTTCAGCTTTAATCTTTTCCATCATCACATCTGGTATTTCAGGTAATCTTACAGGTGCATCAGTTCCTGCATTGCTCTCTCTATCAGCTAAGGAATCCAATGTGACATTATGAATACAAACTCTGGACAGTGTGTCGGCTATATGAAGATCGGAACCTTGTACCCATTGGAATTCAAAGTCATATCGATGGCTGCGCATCAGTAAATTCTGCAGTCTTCGAGGAAATTGACTCAGAGGTTTCTTAACGATGGCTGCCAAAGGTTTATGGTCGTTGATGACTGTAACTTTCCTTCCATAAGTGTACTGGTCAAAGCGTTCCAAACCATATACAACAGCTAAGAGTTCCTTCTCAATTTGAGCCCAGCGTTGTTCAGTTTCAGTTAGAGCTCTTGAAGCAAACTCTATTGGATGACCATTTTGTAGGAGGAATCCCCAAGTCCATAGCTGCTACTATCAACTTGAATACACAAAGATTCATCAGGATCATAGTATGCGAGTACTGGAGTAGAAGTAATCAGTTTCTTGACTCTCTTGAAAGCTTGTTCACATTCAGCAGACCAGATAAAGGGAGTATCCTTACGTGTAAGTTCTCTTATTGGATGAAGAACTTCTGAAAGATTAATGAGAAACTTTGCTAGATACTGTATCATGCCGCAAAATCTGCGAACCTCATGACAGTCCTTAGGAACGGGCATGTTTAGTATTGTCTCAACCTTTTTCTTGTCTGGTTCAACACCTCGAGCAGTAATAAGGTGACCCATGAAGGTAATTTCTTCTTTCTTCTCTTGAGCTTTAGCGTCATTCAGTTTAATGCCTTTCTCTTTACACCTATGTTTCAGTGCTTTGAGCTTCAGATCATGGTCCTTAATAGCTTGCTGTCTGTTTGATCCACAACCTGCAATAACTATGTCATCAGCAACATTGATGCAACCATGAAGACCTTAAAGAGCTTGTGCTAGATGCATCTGGAAAATTTCACTGCTTACATTCAAGCCAAATGGTAGTCTAGACCATCTGAACCTACCAAAAGGTGTAATCATTGTTGTAAGTTTACTAGACTTCTCATCAAGTTTGATATGCCAGAATGCTTCCTTGATATCCAGCTTTGTGAAAATCTTGGCATTATTGAGTTCAGGCAATACACCATCCAAAGTTGGTAATCTGTAATGCTCTCTCTGTAAAGCCTCATTCAGGGGTCTAGGATCAATACATATTCTTAAGGAACCATCAGACTTTTCAACAACAGCCATTTCGTTAACCCATTCAGTCGGTTCCTCCACTGGTATTAATATACCTCTGTTCATTAGATTTTGAAGCTCTGACTTTACCTTGCTCTTAAGTGAAAATGGTATTTTTCTGCACGGCAGTGCCTTTGGACGAATATTAGGATCAATATGCAACACAGTTTCACCCAGGACACCTAGATGGTTATCAGAGTTATGATCATTTTCTGAAATGTCAGTAGCCACCTTAGCAATAAATTTGTTTGTGTTGACTGTCACAAACTTCAAGAGCTATAATGGTTCTGGAGCAAATCGAGAATTTTATTAGGATTAGAGTGGTCTCCTTCCTCTGCAAGTTGATCAAAAACAGCTTGAAGTCCAGCACAGTGTAGAATAATGGCCGCCCGAACAGAATCGGGTTTAGACGCCACCTCTGATGCATGCATGTATAGTTCTAACTGTCGTCTCCATTTACGAAATGTGTCTGGTTCGACGTTATTTATGTCTAGGCAGGGTGGTAACCGAAATAAGGGCCGTTCTGCCATGACGAAATGTCTAATAATGGTATGCAAGCAATAATCTACCAACAGAAGAGTTAAACTTGGTTTTACCAGTTTATCGTCTCCTTACCTCAAGTCTATGACGTCATCACACGTGTCAGCAGAATAGTTCGAATTCTGTAGAAATAAACACCGCTGCCACCATGTTGATATTTACTGTTGTGTGTAGTAAATATTGATAGAAGTATAATGAGACGTGGCTGGCTGTCATACATTACGTATTATGAAGTTTAATCACGAAGACCGAACACACGGGATACATAACACGACATGTTTAATTCGCCATCTTTGAAGTAGGAAGTAGTAAGAAGAGTTCCATAAGGGCAAGTAACTCTAGTCGGGAAAACAAACTAAACATCGAAACAGATATATACAACATCAACAGACCTGAACTGTATTTAAGTGGGAGCTGCGTTGCTGTCTTAATAAAAATGTATAACGTCCACTTCCTCCGTTGTGGCTCAAAGAATTATGATTGATGTTGGCTTGTTTCGGTGTCTGATACGTCTACTACCCTAGAAGTGAACTTGGCCACAGGAACCATCCTGTCACTACATATTAACATTAACATATAAAAGACACGTATCAATAAGTTGTGTAAAGAAGTGCCCTCATCACAAAAGAATTGACGAAACCACGGCAGCAGGTCTCACTTAGACCAGCTAAGTTTATTAAGGAAATTGGAAAAGAATATTTTTTTTTTTAAATCCTCAAACCAAGTCTCAGAAAAGACAATTTTAATTACATCTAAAATTCACCATCATTCCATCACTATTTTAACCTGTTAAAACTAATTGATTATTAAATTTGTTACATATTATTTTAATATAAAACAATCATAGTTGATTCAGTTAGTATAGGTGTGAAAGCAAACGTATGAGCAAGACTCTTTAATATATAAATACATCTAGACATAAAGTTACATCAATAGAGCACATAAAAATGAATTTCGCTGGATTTACAGCAGCTGGGGGGTTGAATGGGCTAAAACCATTGCTTAATTCTTAACAAAAGGCAACGGATCAGATACAAGTTAATAGAGCTCTGCCCTATGCAGCATTGTTCTTGACTTCTGAAAACATCTTGTGTATCTCGCTTGAGATAGAAGCGTCATTATCCTTCTATCAACAACTCTGCCAAGAGTAATCTTGTGCGAAGATAGACACCTTTGAAGACCCATATTAAATACTCTTGAGTGTTTGCCACTGGTGGACCACTACTGCAGAGCTAAGAGGAGGCAAATCTGTGACACACTGTGACATAATTTGGGTCGATCTCTTTTCCGTTCCAGCAGTGTTAAGCTGCATTACATGCATTTCAATAGTTCGCACATTCTATTTTTTAATAATGTTTACATGCATTACATTCATTTCTATCATGTTTGTTTGCCTGCTCAGCCTTGCTAAGCTTAGATGCTCCTAAAACTCAGACGAGCCAGGTCAATTTTCGAGTAATGACAGCCAGTGTTTGTTTGCACAAGGAGTGCCGGGCAATTATCGACCTGGTAGCATGTACAGACACGAATGCGGTAATAAACTTCCGGACAATCTTGTTATTCACAGCGGATTGATCAACCGCTTGCTTGTCACATTGATTACGGAAACAACAATTAATATTCTGTTGTACCAATAAACGCCTTTAGGCGTAACGGAACAACGGATAATTTCTTGTTGCACTAAGACGCCGAAAGGCGGAATGGCCACTGACTGCTTGGTCGGTCTTTGGCTAAGGATGGAAGAAGAAGAAGAAGAAGACAATCTTGTTATATGTAAGATAAATGTAAGACGTTGTATGTAAACACTGACGAGAATAGTCGGGTGTCCTCATTCCATATATGGGAGAAGTGACCTTTTAAATAACACGCAGAAATTTCGTATGAGGAAATTTTTTTAAATAACCCCATCTGTCGTAAAATACAATCTGTATAACACGCTCACATATGTTCTCTCAAAATTTTCCCCCAATTTTAAGACTAGTAACTACTTTTATAGATTCAAATAATATATATAGATATAATAAGGAAGTTGCGAGAAACATTGTCTCCTACGCCAGCAATCGTATTAGTCTGGGCAAAGCCTTCATGCAATGAGACTGTAACGTCTCGCTTTCACTAGTGCTGGCTTTTGCATCCGACCTTGGAAAATTAATATAACATCTTGACAAAACTTAGACCTAGTTTTCGAGCAAGAGCGTAAGAAGAAAAACGGGGAAGGAATACGCGAAGGCATAACAGTGAGAGAGCAAATGCTACAATTTGACACGCGTTTGAATTTTTTTCTGACCTCGCGAACCAGATGAAAACGATAGCGCGTGCCAATGCCGTAGTATGTTGGAAGAAAAACGTTGCCGCACGCCTTGCCGACCCCTCTTCGCTCGACGCGCAGTTCAATATATATAACCACGCTGTTAGACACGACACATACCAAAAACACACACACAATCGTATTTCGGGCTAAAAAGTAGTGCTATTGTAACGCACGGCAAAGCGTTGTCGTTTTTTTTTGTGACGTACTACAAATACGGTGTTTCGTTTGAATGAGAACGTTAGACAGGCCTATAATACGATTAACGTGGAAAAATCTTTGAAAAAAGACAGTGGGAGAGGGAAAGAAACGGAGCATAGTTGGTCGTGTTCTGAGTTCGTGTTTACAAATTTGAATTTGTTAGATAGAAGGATAGAGAATAAAAACTTAGATAATTTACTTACAGGCTAAAATAAAAGACGGTTGACGAATACAATGACATAAATTGTTTAATAGAAGTGTATGATGTTAATGTAGCTTACCGTAGATAGGAAAATATTTTATTTGAAGAATTGAAGGAGAAAAACGATAATAGTGAATATAAGGAATAAAAGAATAACAATATAACCACTGTGTGACAGACAGCAACAGGATCACTAATTACTTGTCAGAATTATAAACTAGTAGTAAATAATTGAGATATTGACGAAGACAGATGGACTAACAGACTGACGCTTTCTCAGTTTGCCCTGTAGTGGGGATAGAGGGGTAGTTAGTCCAAGATTTGAAAATTGAGTTCACTTTTGAATAAAAAGACGCTAGAAGCCAAACAGTCTCCGATTGGCTAGAGTCAAATAGACTAACGGAGGGATAAAACCGAATTGAAGGTAGTGTGAGACGCCACTTGAGACATAAAATTTCTACACTAAAGTTGTTTTACAAGCAAGATAATAGTACTATCTTGACTTAGCTGATCTGCACCAGCAAGCGATCTGGATTTGACCATATTTATCGCAAATCAAACTTATTAGTCTTAATATTTCTCTGATGCGGTAAGAATGAAAACATTTATATCATCATTATTATTATTATTATGTATGTATTATTGAATATGTATGAAAATTATGTGGGGAGAAGCTTATCTAGAGGGAAGTCAACATCAAACTTTGTGTTGTTTCATAGAATTGTTAGGAAATATATTAACAGGTTATAGAAAAGCCAGACAGGCTTTCTGACATTTTGGGAGAAAGTAAATTAAATATTAATTGGGAAATGTTGTACAGTATTATGACATAAGACCAGGAAAACCACTGGCCGTCGTCTTCAGCAAGTCACCGTGGTTGTACATGACTTGATATTATTAACTTAAAATGTTTCCTTTGTCAAGGAAAGTGTTAAACTATGGTTTGAAGTTTAATTGACCATGAATGGGCACATACCAAGCTAAGATTGTGTTCACGGGCTCATGATATATCAAACTACACCACTCTCTTATCCCCAATGTGTAATTCATAGTAGAACATGATGAACCCAGTCGTGCTTCAAATTGTTACCCATTCATAGGAGCAAGTTTTATTTGATACTTTTCCAGAGACATTTAGATAATAGTTGCGAATAATAAGAGATTCATTTATGATTTGAATTCAATTGTTGTAAATATATTCTATTATCAATTTGAGTTTTCACTATTCCTGTATCCAAAAAAAGAACTGAGATACAGGAAAAAAAATTGTAAAAAAATTTCAAATTTAAACTTAAAACAGTGACTTGTTTCCTTATTGTTCAGTAAATTTTTAAGTGTAGGTGTTGTCATTCTATTATATTACAGCGCATATACCCTAGACATCTAGCTAGACAACACTCACACACCTTAACACTTAACTAGGAGAAAATATATGACAGGTTGAGGTCATAAGGTGGTAGCAGACAGGTTCCCTGAAAACACATTTATAAATAACTAACTTCAGGGGCTTGCACAGCTGACCTCACGTCTGTTACAAATGATATTTTATTCAGTAACATCAATTCCACCACACCATCCTAACACACCTGTTTGAAACTATTGGCGGACATTTGGAATGTAGACATAACAACATTTCTGATTGAACGTTCGACTAATAGTAATAACAAAATGTGAGAAACAAAAGATGAATATAACCTGACACTTTCTTCGGTTAAGAGCACTGTGAAAATTCATCTTGTTAAGAAGACAACTAGACCAGCCAGAGTAAAGAACAGAATCAGAATTCATTTATCAGACCGGACCTTGTTTGAGCATCTTGAAGACTTACATCCCAGGAAAACTCTACCTTTATTTACACGGAAAACCGGAATCCAAGGAATGTACGTAGCACCTTAAACAAGTTCCCGTAACCATTTCTCTGAGCCAGAAGTCAGTCTGTACTTCCAAGAGAGATTTTGGGGTAAGTTGTACATTTTAATTTATATATTTTGCATTATTAACGTGAAATTATATGTATATGTTGACATGTGAATATTAATATGTTAAAATTGCTAGGGGATGTCAAAGTAATTTGAGGCTGGCAAATTCAGCATCAGCCCCAAATGGGTACCAGAGCAACTCTGGGAAGGTTAAGGCGGCCGGCGTGATGCCGACCACATCACCCCTAGTGTGCCGACGGTCAAGATAATATGGGACTAACACCATATTCCCAATATGCCTCAATGGGCGTGTAACGGGTTCCTTTCCTTTTTTTTCCTTAAATTCAGCATATGGAATGATGATTTCAAGAACCTCAACTGCAAGGGCTGGTTACTGCTTTATGCGAGTTTCTTATAAAGAACCAAAAGCAGAGGTAGTCCCAAGTTCCATTTGGAGCAGGGAGTTAATAATGACAGAAATGATGTTGTCACCGTAGGGTTTGCCCAGGCATTGTTTATGCTTCTGGCAGGGTTAAAAAATGAACGCTTAAAGTAGGGTGCCGTAGAGTTTGCCCAGGCATTGTAAATATTTGCCAAGGTTGTGTAAGCGTTAAAAACGGCTCACGAGAGAAAGTGAGGGAAGATTAAAAATAACAGACAATGGTTCACTAACTTAGCTTGCGCGGTAAAGCTTGAGTATTTTTCTAGTGAACGGTAAATAAAGCCGACCAATGGTTTGGGTTGTAAACAGGTGAAAGAACGAATCAGAAGTAGCGGGGAGAAAAAAACATATCAGCTGATACGATGCACAAGGCGATGGTCGACTTCTTTTCGAACTACTTGAATGCTCTCACATGTAAGTAAGGAATATATAAGGTTAGTTTCATGCAAGGAACTATGGGATGTTCTTTTCCAGAATCAGATACAGCCAGGTATGACCAAGTGTTATACAGGAAGAATAAAAGTACAAAATAATGAATTGCATAATGCTGATCAGGTGTATTGAGGTATACTGAAACAGAGATTAATAAAAGGTTAAATAAGTACATGGAGTTGATAGAGGAACAAAGGAAGATTAAGTGTCTAAACATATATGTATACATGTATACATGAAACAACTATGCTACAACTGTAGGTATGTTCTATGAAGAAGTATCTACAACATTGAAATAAATTATATGTAAATAAATATGTTTTTGCAAGAGGAAAAACAAATGCTTGAGTCGATCCTTGTGAGAGGTTGGTGTATGCCAGACTTAGCCTATATATAAATCCACTATACGATCAGTCACTGTATATAACAGCGGAGAAGGCAATGAACGAGTCAAGGGTTGAATGAAGGAAGGAAAGTAGTTCATCCAAGAATTACCAACTCTGGCGGAAAAAGCCAGTACTCATATACTATTATCTTAACTTGGAAGATATACAAAGGAGACTGGTGTGAGTTACTTAACTAGGCCTGCCACCTGCCACCTAGTGAGTACCACCGGCTACACATTATATTACTAATTGGTGCCGTAACCAGTGGCTGGAATATCGGTCATACATTATATTACTAATTGGTGTCGAGACCAGCCCTTCTCAAGTGACATGGTTACGTCACAGGCAGATATAGTGTATCAACAACAACCACAACAGCAACAACAACAACAACAGTCCATATTCGTTCCACCACCTCTGGAGCATGAACCAACAATGGTCGCTCTTAGGAGTATTACCGAGACGTTGTATAATGTTGATTTGTACGCAAAATACAACCAGGTTAGATCAGTTATAACACCGTTTAAAGGAGACTCGAAAGAATTTAGAAGATGGATGAAAGACGCAGACAGATTTGCTACTATGATAAACGCAAACAGAGATACAGAACGTAAGAGGATACTATATTTGTCATCTGACTCTCTCGTTACTGACTTCCTAAGAAGACGTGATAGTACATATCCAAGTGAGACACATGAGTCATTGAAGAAAGAGTTAACAAAACGCTATAGTGACATTACTAATACGGAGCATGCGTGGTCACAGCTTCGCCGCATCAAACAGCAGCACAACGAACCCATACAATCTTACGGAGAAAAATTATTAAATTTGGCAGAGGAGGCATTCCTGAATGGGTTGACAGCATCACCAGACCTAGAGAAACATCTGGTAGGAATCTTTATTGATGGACTGCTAGGCAATAGTACTAAATTGCATATGATTCGCAAGGATCCGAATACAATAAATGAAGCGATCCGGATAGCAATCACAGAGAAAAATGTTCAAACAAGATTCAATCAATGTATTGAGCAGGAACCAACAGTTGAGTCACAAATAGAACATGAGCCGATGGAAATTGGACATTCCCGCTCGCGTTGGCGTCGCCCAAACCGGACGGATTTTTTTTTTTTTTTTTTCGTACGCCCGCTAATACTCGAGGCGAAATCTCAGGTTATTACTAATGTCTAACCTGACATTAATTTTACGTGAGTATCCCTTTTTTCTTGTACAGAGACAGGTGTCCCTCGCCATTCAGGCAAATACTCTCCGATTTCGGAGGTACCCATTGCAGCTGGGTCGGCTCAGGAGCCGCCAATCCCTGGTCGACGACACTCCTTCAAATGTCCTCGCCAGGTCTCGAGTTAATCCAGTCCAATTCCCGGTCGACGAAAAGTCCTCAAATGCCGTCGCCCGGGTTTGATCCTGTATCACCCGGTCGCCAGAGCGGTGTTGTAACCACTACGCTAGCGCGGCTCCCTACCGGACGGATAACCAGGGACATGTAAACACAAGTTATGCTCGACATTTTCCCAGACAGCAGAGGATACAACAAGTTAATATCCCTACTTGTGTCAATTGTGGTTTTAGAGGACACATAGCCCCTGAGTGCCGACAACAACATCCTCGCCTGCACCAGCAGAATTACAACAACTCACAACAGAGTGGTTATGGTAACACTCGTCGGTATAGTCAAAATTTCCGAGGAGCGCTCACACCATCCAATTTTAGTACAAGACGAGCAAGAATGTACAACCAGGGAAACGGAACAGTTAATCACTAAGCAGGACCGTTGGTGATGACCATAAAGAAAATGAAGATAATAATTCCCTTCATCGGAGGTCCGAACATATAAAGAACAACAACATGGTGTCACACCTAACAACTTTTCCTCAAGAGACACCGCAGAACAAATACATTCCATAAACATTACCCCAGATCCTAGTTCATGTCTGATCAAGATTCACAACAAAAATTATCGCGCACTTGTGGACACTGGCGCTTCAGTAAGTTTGATTAGAGAACAGTTATACAAACAAATCAAACATCTTGTGAGTTTTCGGCCTTCAAACACATTTATGGCATCAGCCACAGGAGAATCTCTGAAGTCCTGTGGTACAGCATATGTAACATTCCACATAGGACAGCAACAGATTACACATCCCTTTATAATTACACGTGGGATGTCCAGAAATTTTATCTTAGGTAGAGATTTTCTTACCTCTCACAACGCCAGGATATATTTCGACCTGAACAAGATCAATATTAACGGGGAATACATACAAATACAAGACGATATACACATAGCATCTTTGGTGCGGTTGACAACTCCAGTCACGGTACAACCTAACACACTTGTGATAGCTAAGGGACGAATCAAGTGTTCTAATTATATTGAACCAGGACAAACAGTACAAATTGAGCCTTTGGAGAATGAGGACATAAATAATGAACCCCTTATGTTTGTTGCTGAAGGCATCGCACAAGTTTCATCCTCACGTGACTTTCCTGTCATGATTATAAACACGTCGGGACAAGCTACAACGATACATAGAGGTACAATAGTCGCTAAAGCACAAAGATCGTCCTTGACCGCTACCAAGAACAGCAAGATACCTGAAGTTGGTCAGAGTCGAAACCATTATCCCCCTGCTCCACGCATATCCCAAAATCATACCCCAGGTCACCCTCCCGACTCTGGCAGAAAATGTCATTGGCAAAGCACAGATGCTAACCAATTCAATAACAGATATGGAGTTAGGCGTTACACACGAGCAACAAGGAAGATGGCCCAATCAAATAGAACAGTGGACATATATAGAATTTATGACCAGCAGAATAATAAGGAACAAAGATGCCAATAAACACTGCATAGGTATGAAATGAATAACACTGGATATATACCTAATAATCGTGTTAATTCCACACACAGAGAGAGGAGACATAGCAAGCAAGATGACACACCGTATGAGAAAGCTTGCAGAGATAAACCTGAATACATAGATGCAGATGCAAAGAAAGATGAATATCACAGTTATGCACAGAGAATGAGTCAAGTAATCCAAAGAAAAGCACAAGATGGAATATATAGAAGAGCAGGCGATAGTACAAGGCAAGGTCATTATGTTAATCTTGTTACCCACCATATACTACCAACTCCAGCAAAGCCCTTTGAATACTGTCGTAGTCAACGACATAGTAGACGTCATATTTATAATACAGAGGAAGAGCATACTCCATGGCGGAAACCCAGTACGAGATACTCAGACAAACCACTGTATCGAGGATATGAATTCAGATATCACAGCTACGTTGTAAACAGACACAACGCAACCACCGTCCTTTTCAGGGCGAACGAAGAAGAAGAAGAAGAAGAATTCAGATATTCAAATCCCTTTGAACACTGCCGTAATGAACGACAGAGCAGACGGAACGTATATAGAACAGATGAAAAGCATACTCCATGGCGAAAACCCACTGCGAGATACGCAAATAAACCATTTTGTCAGAGAGAAGAGACCAGACGTTTTAAACCTTCTGATTATTATAAGAAAGAACAAGAGAGAAGTAACTTTTATAGAACTGAAGAAGACAATACATATGTTAAAACACTGTGGACAGATAATGAGTCCTACACACGGAATGACACACCAGATCGGTTGTCACAGTTATTGGCCACATTGAAAGTGGATGATCAATATAAATCCAAACTCATTACGCTCGTCTCCAAACACCAGGATGTGTTTGCAATAACAGATATGGAGTTAGGAAGAACCAAAAAGTACATATGGACATTCAAACTACAACAGAAGAACCCATTAGTTTGAAACCATACCACACTCCTTTGAAGAATCGTGAAATAGTGGGAAAAGCTATAAATGACATGTTGAATGCAGGAGTTATAGAGAGATCGAGATCAGCATGGTCGTCAACAATAGTGATTGTGTCAAAGAAAGATGGAACGAGTAGATTCTGTTGTAATTATCGAGCATTGAACAAAATGACGAAAACAATTTCATATCCATTACCACGCATAGATGATATTTTGGCGACACTTGGACATTCTACACACTTCACTACATTGGTCGCACGCTCAGGATTTTGGTGTATTCCTATGACACCGGCAGCTAAAGAAAAGTCCACATTTTGTACACACATGGGTAGTTACAAATGGAACGTTTTGCCTTTTGGTTTAAAAGGAAGTCCCGCAACATATATGGCATTGATGGACGAGGTTTTACAGGGGATGCATTCTTTTGCATTAGCTTATATAGACAATGTACTTATTCACACATCAGGTACTGTGGGTGACCATTTAAAGAAGGTTGAACAAGTTTTTGATCGCCTCCGACACCACCAGGTTAAACTCAAGTTAAGTAAATGCGAGTTCCTAAAAACAGAAACCAAATATTTAGGATTCATAGTCAACAAAGATAGTATTCGCCCAGACACAGATAAAGGGGAAGCAATAAGAAAAATGCCCGCCCCCACAACAGTAAAGCAGGTACGAGCGTATATTGGTTGCTGTGGATATTACAGACGCCACGTTATTAACTTTTCAAAAGCCGCTGAACCACTCATTGCCCTTACCAAGAAGTATTCAAGATTTAAGTGGACAAAGGAATGTCAAGAATCCTTCGATTACCTCAAGGAAGCACTTACAACGATACCACTGCTCGCACATCCCGATATATCTCGCCCAATGATTTTGTACACGGATGCCTCGAATACAGCAATAGGCGCTTGTTTAGTCAAACCCAGAGAAGAAAATGAGACACCTATCATACTTGAGATTCCTAATGAGATGCCAATAGCATTTGTGTCACACGCCCTTTCTAAAACACAGAAACGCTGGTCGACAACAGTGAAAGAAGCGTTTGCCATACATTACGCGATACAGAAACTTGATTTTTATATCAGAAGTACCAAACTTACTATTAGAACAGACCATCAACCATTAGTGAATTGGCTCACTACGACACAGGAGCAGCCCAAGAAGTTACAAACATGGTCCATGCACCTACAATCATATGACACAAAAATTGAACATATCCCGGGTACTCAGAATACGTGTTCAGACCTACTTTTCCGAACGCCTCACCCTAGTAACATACAGGAAGATGACCGCCATGCGTTCACTGACATCAACAACAATGCAAAGGAGATCAACATTATAAACTCCAATAGGATAGATGATGAAAACACCACTGCCACAACAGATACCAGCACACAGGAAACAACGGATGTAGACATATTTGATGTACATGCTGAGCAGAAAAGAGATCCCGAAATTCTCAAAATCATCAAACAAATAGAAACGAAACCTATATCACTTAAACAGTTTATGATCCTGCCACATGACCACATACTATATCACATTGATGACAAACAAGAAGGGAGACTACAGAAAGTAATTCCACAATCAGTAATACCTCAATTACTAGAGCAGTTCCATGACAATAATGGACATGTTGGAAGAGATAAAACCATTGACATTATTAAGAAAAGATATTATTGGAGGTCAATGTACAAGGACATAGTTGAATATGTTAGTACTTGCAAAATATGCAGAATGAGAAACATGAGAGCAACTAATGATCCCTTACAAGAAATGAAACCATCTCATTTCCCTATGGAAGTTATAAGTATGGACATTTCTGGCCCATATCCCATTACGCAGTCTGGGAATGTATATCTCTTACACATTGTTGATCAATATTCGGTATGGCCTGAAATTTATCCTCTCAAGAATATAGCGTCAGCGACAGTGACGGAGTTTTTTCTACAAGAATTTGTACCAAGACATGGTTGTCCTAAGAGAATAATGACAGATAACGGGAAACAATTTGTCGGTAATTCTTTCAAGAAGACACTCCAGACTTTGCATATTCAACATACCACTAGCAGTTTCTATAGACCGCAGGCAAATGGAAGAAATGAGAGAATGCATGCTACATTGCATGATATCCTTGCTAAATATATACACGGAAATGCACAATATTGGGATATATATATCAATCAAGCTCTTGAAGCGATACGAGTAAATATAAATGAGACGACAGGACTGTCTCCATTCTACATGCTATATGGACGTGAACCTACCTTCCCATTAGATAATCTCCTGCAACCTCAGAAGAAGTATCAAGGTGAAGATCCCATCGAAGTTATATTACAAGAAAAGCATAGAGCACACCAGATAGCTATTCGAAACTCCCAGAAAGCTTTTAAGAAATGGCAGAAGCAGCATGATAAAAGAGCTAAATTAGAACAATTTCAAGTTGGGGATAAAGTTTATTACAAGAAGAATGTTCGAGATAATAAATTTGATGCACGATGGCTTGACGGGTATAAAGTGTTGGAACAGACAACACCCATATTATGGAATGAAGAGAAGAACATAGTCACCGAAGCACACGCAGCACAGATGAAGAAAGATAATCATCGCCCCACAGCACCACCAGTCTTACCGAATGGTCGACCAGTACGAAAAGCCACGTTGAGTCACTACAATTTTACAGAGTCATCAAGCACTTCACATAGCGAAAGCGACATAGATGGTGAGCAGGACACTAACGTAGAACAACATAACACTCCAGATCAATTACAAGATGCTATACATCGCCTGACTCGCTGCAGAGAAAACTCAGAAGACGAAGATGATATTCCACCAGCAGAACTAAGAGAGAGATTAATATACAGAGATAATCGTCTACACGATAGGGATAGTAGTACACCACTATCAGTACAGGATGACGAACCCCATACATCCATAACAAGTCAAACATACTATGGCAATCACAAAGTACGACCGTCAGCTTCCAGTCAACACCAGCCTACACACTCCAGTTGGGACAGCGAAGACGAGAGGCCTTTGCAATCAGCAACGAGAAACAACATAACCCCCCCCCCCCCATAGTCGGAGCCTTACAGAAGAACATACGAGTCGACAGGTACAACCGTCAGCTTCCAGTCAACACCAGCCTACACACTCTAGCTGGGATAGTGACGATGAAAAGCCTTTACATGCAACGAGAAGCAACATAATTCATCACACTCAGAGTTCTACAGCGGAGCATATAAACAGTAACAAGAATACCATGGATACGCTTTTGGCACCGGTTGAATCAGAACTTGACACAACAGAACGAGACGAAAGCGACACCGAGTGCACGGATGACACTGCCAACACTGAAATACGTATAGCCACCAAGCGCCCTTACCAACCTTCGTCACCAGATTCACCACCAAGAGCGAAGTTGTTATGTCTTCCACAAGAACATGTACGAGCCAGGTTCAAAAGAAATCATCGTCAAGTACACAAACCGTCTCTAGGTTTACAACAACGTACACATATTCAATCGCCCCCTTTCTCCTGCAGAGCGACTATAAACACGACATCACAATTGATACCAACTTCGTCACAGTACGACAGTCGCCTCTCCAGTAGAGAAATTACACTATTAGAGCTTGCAAAGCAAATCTCGAACTTAGTGTAATCGTCGTAAAGTACTCACCCAGCAATAGTAATAAATCGCAGCACTCACCCAGCAATAGTGCTTATAGGTACTCCAATCAACATAGTACCTAAAATTAAGTCACTTAATTAAGTTTTCTCTGTGATTAACTTAGTTGATATTGATCTTCCGGAGCACACTTAGACACTCACATTACTCACTAACCTTTTAATGAGAGAGTATAGAGCTTTGAGGAAAAATAGATAGTAGAATAATTACATAGAATCTCATGAGTTGTGACAAAGTAGAATAATTACATAGAATCTCATGAGTTGTGATAAAGTACAATAAACCCATAGAATCTCATGAATTGTGACAAAGTAGAATAAACCCATAGTATATCATGAGTTGTGACAACGTAGAATAAACACATAGAATCTCATGAGTTGTGACAAAGCAGACTAAATACATAGAATCTCATGAAGCTTAACAGTGTTCTTCCCAAGGTACAAGATTCAGCACACCGGAGGATCAAGACTGATAATTATTGGTATACATAGTTATATGCATATTGATTTGTATAATGTATGAATTTCAGGTATATGCTTTTCAGGACTGAGAAAAGAGGAGAATGAAGAAAAGAAAAGAAGAGATATGATACAGATCCAGCCAAGTCATAGCAGAGTAAGAAACTCTCTTACTCATACACATGTGCACATAATGGACTGATGAAGAACATTCCCACTTACCATTGCACTGGTTATATAGCGACACCAGGGATACAACATGGGTGCAGTATTGATATTTTAGGCACTGCTTACTTCAGAGATGATGGTGATGACACTTATATAGTCATGTTCACATTAATTTCAGGCACAATGATGTTGGGTATTTAGTTAAGTCTGATATACTTGAGTATAGCGTATGTAGTTTCAGACAGAGTTGACGATTTGACTGGTGCATCCAAGACTAGCATCAGCCGAGCACATCAAATTCTGACCTGAATAGTGACACATATCTTTCACTATCACCCCAGGACAGTTACTTGAGTATAGCGTATGTAGTTTCAGACAGAGTTGACGATTTGACTGGTTCAACCAAGGCTAGCATCAGCCGAGCACATCAAATTCTGACTTAGCGACACATGTCTTTCACTATCACCTTAAGACATTTACTTATGCATGCTTTGCTTTACTACTTAGGTTAATTCTGCTTATCTGTCCGTTGTAATGCATCAACGACAATAACGGCGGATACGTTTAGACAAAAAAAAAGGTACTGACAAATCTCTGTGTCTAGAGGCAGTGACCGTGTCGAAATCATGTACATACTTAAATATTATACGTGTGGAGTTATTATTATTAATTATTTGGTAGTATTAAATGAGGTCGAGTATTGATGATATATCTCAAGTTAAGACTTGGTAGTTTGTAAGGAGATACCGTTACACTGGGCATCTTAATTTTTTTATTTTTTTATTTGAGATTTTTTATATATATTGTGATTTATAGATTGAAATGTATATATATACAGGAGCAGATAAGGTGTTATGCTAAGTGTAGACGGGATTAGTAGTTGATAGAACGCAAATGTCTCCCTACGGGATACATTTGTATGGCCCCGGATTGTATGTCACCGCACGGTTTGCCCAGGCATTGTTTATGCTTCTGGCAGGGTTAAAAAATGAATGCTTAAAGTAGGGTGCCGTAGGGTTTGCCCAGGCATTGTAAATATTTGCCAAGGTTGTGTGAGCGTTGAAAACGGTTCACGAGAGAAAGTGAGGGAAGATTAAAAATAACAGACAATGGTTCACTAACTTAGCTTGCGCGGTAAAGCGTGAGTATTTTTCTAGTGAACGGTAAATAAAGCCGACCAATGGTTTGGGTTGGTAAACAGGTGAAAGAACGAATCAGAAGTAGGGGGAGAAAAAAACATATCAACTGACGATGGCCAGAGGTCAGAACAGCTCACGGCTTGCTAGAGAGTAATCGTGTTTCCGTAGACGAAGGAACAAGAAATGCTGTTGTGCGGTTGCCACCAGTTTTAATAAGTTCTGTGGTATTACAGATAGTTTTAGAAGTGATACAGAAGATGCACAAGCTATATAGAAAGACTTAGAAGTTTATAAGAAGTCAGTGGTTAACGAGAAGTGACATTAGTACTAGGAAGTTCAGAGGACGTGATAGTGACTAGTCGGTAACAATATGATATAACTAAGAAGTGTCACATAGATAGAGTAGTTGATGATTAAGAGAACTTTAGTAGTGACAGTAGTGAGTGAATTTTCAAGAGAGATTCAGGGAATCGCCTGTAAGTATTGGTTTTTGAATTATTATGTACATTGATGAAAGTTTTTACATGAGAAATAAAACTGAACTCCCAGGTCGACAAGCCATATGGGCATTGAGAACTTTAATGACCAAGCAAACCAGAGGAGTTTAATTAAATATTGAAGGTCAAGCTTGGTACCATCATCTATTAAATGGATGATATGAATGAATCCTAAGAAGGGAGTTACATATTTTTCATCAAAGAGAGAGTTCACAGTGAGTGAAACAATGAGTTGTACACGGAATTAGTTACGACAAGTAAGTAACAGCGATGGTCGACTTCTTTACGAACTACTTGAATGCTCTCACATGTAAGTAAGGAATATATAAGGTTGGCTTCATGCATGGAACTATATGATGTTCTTTTCCAGAAGCAGATACAGCCAGGTCTGACCAAGTTTTATACAGGAAGAATAAAATTACAAAATAATGAATTGCATAATGCTGATCAGGTGTATTGAGGTATACTGAAGCAGAGATTAATAAAAGGTTAAATAAGTACATGGAGTTGATAGAGGAACAAAGGGAGATTAAGTGTCTACACATATATGAGATAAAGAAAGTATACATGAAACAACTATGCTACAACTGTAGGTATGTTCTATGAAGAAGTATCTACAACATTGAAATAAATTATATGTAAATAAATAAGTTTTTGCAAGAGGAAAAACAAATGCTTGAGTCGATCCTTGTGAGAGGTTGGTGTATGCCAGACTTAGCCTATATATAAATCCACTATACGATCAGTCACTGTATATAACAACGGAGAAGGGATCGAACGAGTCAAGGGTTGAATGAAGGAAGGAAAGTAGTTCATCCAAGAATTACCAACTCTGGCGGAAAGGGCCAGTACTCATATACTATTATCATAACTTGGAAGATATACAAAGGAGACTGGTGTGAGTTACTTAACTAGGCCTACCACCTGCCACCTAGTGACCACGACCGGCTACATTATTACTAATTGATGCCGTAACCAGTCCTTGGACTATCGGTCACATTATTACTAGTTGGTGCCTTTGGACCAGTTCTCGGTTCACCTTGGACGACCCGGTGACAATGTACATTCTTATTATATTATTAACCTTCTCAACCAATGTAGAAGTAAATGTAAACCTATTCAATCTAAATGTAATGACAGTTTTCCGCTCACTGGGATTAAGATTAATTCTCAGAGAGGGTAAAGTTCTGAGATAGATGGGATGGTGGAATGAAAAGAGGGGGGCAGATGAGTGTCTGTCAGGAAACTCAATACTCAGGAGGTATTTGTTCTGTTCTTTTGTGATACTAGTAGGTGGTACGAATTGAGGGTACTATCTCTGGAATAAGTGGCCTGAAGTCGACGCTAGACACCATCATCAGACTGGTCTTATAGACACTGGACCAGCTTCGTGATTACTTCCTGACACTTCTTGGAACATGTCACATCCTTCAGACTTGACCAGTGATGAGAGTGAACCAGTCATTTATCTGCAAAAAACAGAACATCAGCGAGACCAGAAACCATCAATTCTATTGGCAGCTAAGTATACACTTAAAAGCTGCTAAGTGAGCTGTCCATTTATCGAAAACCATAACATCACCATGTGATGATTACTTTAAACAAATAATTATTCATTTTAAACTGTTAAACATAATTGATTTTTAAACTTGTTATTTGTTCATATACAAATTTAAAGTTCGTGTAATCATTTGGAATGTACTGCACCCGTATGTCTCAGTCCATTTCTTAAATACACTTAAACAGAGCTATCAAATAATAATAATAATAATTTCTCTGGGTAATTCAGTTGGGAGCTTGAACGAGCTAATTATAAGACAATCCTTCCCAAACGTTGGCGGCAGATACTAAAGTTAACATTGTTAAGACTCATTCAGTATTGTCCTTGCTTTCTGAATATCTTGTGGACACACCCTCGAGGTAGAAGCATCATTATCTTTCTAGCTACAACTCTGCCAAGAGTAACCTTATGCGAAGGTAGACACCTTTGAAGATGCACATGTAATACTCTAGGTTTTGGCCACTGTCGGACCACTACAGTAGAGAACAGAGGAAGCAACCCGTGACAAGCACCAGGACTTGATATCTAGAGCTATGAAATACAGAAACATTTACCAAAGAGTACCTTAGGAATTGTAACACCACTATTTAACAAAATCTGGAATGTGCGGAAAATTCCCCAGACATGGACATTAGCAGTAGTTATTCCAATACTAAAACTAGAAAAAAAGATGATTATGCTAGTTAATACAGACCAATTTTCTTAACTTCCCATTTAGGTAAAATATTAGAAACCATAGTAAATAACACATTAAAGCTTTATTTAGAAAAGAATAAAACATACAGCCATACTCAGTCAGGATTTAGAAGGGATAGATGCACTATGAATCAGATAATCAAAAGGAAAATACAACAAGGGGAAATACGATCATCAGAAAAAGTCCCCCTTCGATCAAGTGTTTCGGCCCCTTAATCTCCTTTACACTCTAAGGGGGAGGGGCACTTAGGTTATGACTCCCAATTGTCAGCCTCTTGTTGTCTAGTGCAGAGAATTGAACCCATTCCACCTTGGTTGCAGTTTTCGATTTCACTCCTATTTTCTGCCAGCTGGAGGCAATTGGGAAAGTAATCACTATGTTGAAACAAAATTGCTAGAGTTCCATAACCTGCTGTGGTTGTTGCACAGCCAGCATGATGCCCCTTCCGCAGTTTCACTGAGCCTCTTAAGTGCCCTTGTTTTTGACTGTCCCCTCAACCCCAACAGCTTCAGTAGATGATACACTGAGGCAGCCACAAGACCTCTTGCACCCACCTCAACAGCCATGACCCTTGCAGCGAACCCATCTTGTCTCACATCTGTGGCCAGATCAATGTACTTGGCCATTTAGAATGAGTATTGCTTGTCCGATCTGGATTCAAATGGCACAGTCAGCTCAATCACTATAATCTGGTGCAATGATGAGGAATGCAGCACTATATATGGCCATCTTTAAGATCTTCTAATACTCTATGGATATGCCCCTAACCCAGGTAGGTCTACTGCCATCTCCCTGTCATTTGCACAGTCAATAAGAGATGGTAAACTGCTACTTGATTTACTCGGTTTAAGATATGCTGACTTTCTTGCTCTCAGACAGTATTTATTTGCGGTGCACGATCTTACGTTGCTGTCTGCCTTCACCCTTGCCAGGTCTATTGTAGCAACTAGCTAATTTAGTACTTTGTTGTGGCGCCAGGTGTATCGCACTTGCCCTAATCACTCCATGCAAGTTAAAGCACGTGTTCAAGTGTCTGCCTCTCATCGCATAGACGGCGCTGAGCATCATCAGACTTTCCCCATCCTACAAGGTTTGCGGATGATGGCAAGAGCTCATACATTGGTCTGATAATGAAGCTGAGTCTAAGAGGTGCCAAATGCCATATATTATTCCTCGTCAAGGACTTTGCAGGGCTCCTTCTCATGTAGTCCATTGGCCTAGCTGGGCTTGCTGTACCCTTTTTTGCATCCTCTTATCATTCTCAGCTCCTCGTATCTCCTGAATTACCATATCTCTGCGTTTTTTGTTTGATACCTTGGACCACCAGCAGATTACACCATTACCAAATTTCCGTCTATTCATCTATGTGTATGCTATTACCTCCCTCAACTTAATTAAGCGACTCTTGGGCGACACGAACAGCTTCATCCACTTTCCACTTCCTTCCAGCTTTCAGTGTGGGCTGAATAGATTTAACTACGTCATCTTCTGACTCGCACAGCATAATTGCAAGCCTTGCCTTTCCTGCTTTGTATTCTTAAACAACTGACGTGAAGGGAAGCACAAGCTTTTACCACATTGCAGTACAATGCTTCGTCTAACAGACCAAGCGTTACTACTAACCATTTCCACATGAACGTGTTGACCTATTGCTCTATAGCTTCCACTACAATGGGGCTTATTTCTTATATAAGCAGCGGCCATAGCAATTTAGGTATCAAAATGATCTGAAGGCACCACAGTTTGAACTTTCCTTGGAGTCTGCTTTAGTCTATGATCTGTAGTCCTCTGTCTGCCATTTATTTTGTCTGTTGAACTGCCTTCGAGTCTTTTAATGAGGCATCATACATCCTGTCAAGATTTTTAACAGGTTCCTCAATGACAATATGGATTCTTTGGTTTGAAACCATGAATGTGACCTCAAGTCTCTTCCCTTTCCTGACTGATATGCTTCTAGACTTCTTAGGTTTAAAACTCGATCTGCACCAGCTGACAAGTTCATTTAGGTGTGCTATCATTCTCCATGCCTGGTATTCATCTGATGTCAGAATTCTTATGTTGTAAACGGGAGAACTCGAGGGCCAACGGGTAATACTAGAAATCATATTTCAATAATGGTCAAAGGGAAAGAACGATGTAGAAGCAATTGTCAGCCATAGTCAGACTATACCTGGATAGAGGCAGATCGTAAACATGTAGAAGTCGCTGATGGAACAATTTATTTCACGTGGAGAGCGTTTGTAAGCGAAAATCTGGTTCTGGATCTCTCAGATAAAGTTATAGTTGAAAATCCAAACAAGAGTTTTAAACAGTGAGATCTGAGTCATGGTAAAGAGTTGAAGTATATTGAATGATATAACCAAATGTATTGGTTTGCCCTGTGGTTCGCAGAAGCTGTAATTATCATTTAAACTTTCCTGTATATATAAAATGTCTTTGAACGACAGTGTTTATTCTCGTGACGAAGAGATGTCAGTTATTTCATGTATGGAGGACTGTGTCTGTTCGAAAATACCAGGTATGTTGAAGTTTAATAACCTGTTGGTGAACTTAAGCAGTAGTGAAGCATGATAGGCAGACATATAATACAGAGTTCTGAATCAGATTTGTTAAACGTCCATCCCTGGCGGTAGGCCAGTTTCTTACTAAAGATACGCCAAGGCAGCAACAGATGATTACAGCAGAACATATGAGAGACATGGTTTACTAATCAAGAGACAAATGGCAGAAATGAATATGACAACAGTGGTTCTCAACTTGTGGATCCAATAGTCATTAGCTACATGTACATAGAGCGAGACAGAGAGTGAGGCAGACGTTTTACGTATTGAACAGTTGTACAAGTTCGCCAGCCATATGTGGAAGGCTGGATGTATTTTATGAAGTCTGTCAAGAGCCAGAATTTGGCATACCTTTCACATTTTGTGTAAATAAAGTTCTTCAGTTGAATTGTGTAGCCTGCTGTCATCTTAAGTCATTTATCAAGCGTTGTCAGCATGTATTGTCGTCTGGGAAGATAGCTATCAACTAATAAAGAGCAGTCTCCTGTAAGGGCATTGATATCGAACCAAATATAAAATAAATAAAAGAAATAATAATAAGTAGGACATAATAGACAAGTCAGTCAACAGCTACATATACGAATCTGATGCACTTGACCAGTCCTTCGTGAGACAGCATTAGAACATAGCAGCAGAGAGTAGGCTATAACCACATATACGTGAATGGATGGCACGTAAACAGCCAGTACCACTCACAGCAGATCAATCATCCTGCAGCTCTCAAATAAATCAAGAACGTTACATTCTGCAGCTTTAAAACACCAAGCAAGTCGCCCACGTCAAACATGAGATAACGAAACTACGTAGAGGTCATGCATCAAGAGAAAAAATTTTTCTTACACACCATCCCATATAACCACGGGTGTACCTCTACACACATGCATGTACTACTATCTGATAGTGTCAGGATACACGCGCGCACGTGAAAACGCTAGTTAAGTGGTTCAGCTCGCGTCATTTAGAGAACATTGTGTGAAGATAGTTGTGTCGCGATATTTCAAAGTAAAGTTATAATGGCAGTCGAGGTTCAATCCTAGAAACAAGCAAGCAAGACATATAGTTAGAACAAACATATATTCTAGTTATTTAGAAAAATAATAGTTAAGTAACACTTAGAGTACAGTTTTGTTTACATAAACAATTTGTTTTTTAGTTGTTATCACATTGTGCCATTTGTTTGGTATATTCGCATTCATATGTTCGGATCGGAGTGTGTTGGCTATATCTTTGTTTTCAGGTCTGTCAGGACACTAATATATTTTTCTTTTTTACAGGTATTTACAGTAACACTTTCGCAGGAGTTCTCACCGTGAGTCAGCAACCTACTTGAGGAATAGATCCTAACATGGCTACTATGCAAATGATAACTACGACTCTGGCTGCAGTCGATAGTCATTAGAAGTTCCAGAATGTTAGAAACGTCATACAGCCATTTGCAGGAAATCCTAGGGCTTGTAGGCAATTGTTAATAGATGTACAAAGATATTGTTCTTCGATTAATGCCTTAGATAAAGAGATCAAGAAAGCAGTGTACCTTTCCACAGATGGATTGGTAACAGACCTCAACCGGCGTAGGATGGAACCCTTCCCGAACGAACTTTGGTTAGATCTGAAGAAGGAGCTTATCAGGAGGTAAACTGAAATTACAGATAGCTCGTATGCCTGGACACTGCTTCGACTCATAAAACAACATCTCCAGTAAACAACGCAGACGTTTAGTGACAGGCTATTGAACCTGGCGGAGGAAGCCTTCCTAGGGCAAGATATTAACCAACAGGAGGTGGAGAAACAATTCGTAGGAATATCTGTGTACGGGTTGAACAATACTGCAATGAAGTTGCACTTATTCCGCAAGGACCCACCAAACCTAAGGGAAGCTATCTCCCTATCTATTGTGGAGGAAAATGTAAGAAGGAGGTTAAACCACAGGTTAGGAAAACAGTGGCAAATAAAGAGAATGAAGAAGAATCAATGGCAATGCCATCAAGGAAGAAGATGGATTCAGGGACGGTCAAGAGAGGCATGCTGTAGGCCAAGATATGAAGAACAGACATCACCTGCATGTTTCGTATGTGGCAAGCCCGGCAATAGAGCGTCTACATGAAGATACCGGCGTCAGGAGCCGCGACAGCCACCTAGGTGGGCTGAGAACTTCGTGTACCCAAACAGTAGACACAATTCGGTCTTCAGAAATGAGGACAGTGGGCTATTCACCCGTACATGTAAACCAAACACTTGCAGACACAACACAGGCACCTGCGAGATGTCCAGACACGCAAACACACATGATCAAGGAAAAGACAGACGCTCATTGAGGGACACTGGTGTGAGCGGGGTTAACGGTAAATCTCATCAGCATGATAAGGAAGGTGCACTTTGGAATAGCCTAAACAGGAGAAGAGATAGGATGACAATTTTACGAAACACCAACACATAGACAAGTAGAAGAGGCATGCAAGAACAATGGTAGAGTTGGCTTAAAGCACGGACTCATGCTCCTGCATCATAGAGGTACAAGGAACGAAGTATAGGTCGCTGGTAGACTTAGGGGCTAGTGTGAGCCTGATTAGATTCGGATTGTATAGACGAATAATATGTTTCGTACAGTTCAGGAAGTCACACGCCCAACTATCGTCTGTATCAGGGGAGAGTCTAAAAGTTATGGGTACAGTAACGTTGCGTATTAGGATCGTTACACAAACTGTGGAACACACGTTCACGAAAGTGAGAGGGATGACAAGGAACTTCATCCTAGAACGTGACTGTCTACACAGGTACAACGTCCGTTTGTATTTCGAGCTGCACAAGCTGAGGATCCAAGATGAGTACGTGGAGATACAGGACGACATACACGTTGCATCAGTGATGAGGACAAAAACAACGGTCACGTTAACACCCAATACGGTAAATATTGTCCTCGGGAAGATAAAATGATCCCCGTATTTCAGACAAGGGCAGACAATGTGGACGGTCAAGTTTGAAGATACAGATATATTAGATGAGCCCAGTTTGTCCTTGATGGAAGGAATAGTCCAGGTAGGAGAGAATGGACAATTTCCCACAATGGTAATGAATCCCACAGGAAAGACTATTAGGATACCAAGAGGGTTCGTAGTTGGAAGCGTATATGGCATGGAAGATGCAGAAGAATGTATAGGAAAAGGGGTCAGGAAAAACAATAAAACAACACACGGGAAACGTGTGAAATAAGAGGAGGGAATAAGTTCACGGATGAAGGAGGTTCAAGAGGTATACATTGGGATGGAAAACAGCCACGGAATGTTACCCATCAGAGTAACAATCACAGGAGGCAAAAGCAAATAGAACATGAAAATGAGAAAGCAGACGCTCAACATCCAGAAGCACGTAAGTTAAGCCACACAATCAATGCACTTTATGGAACGCGTTATGGAACTTACCATAGGAAACAATGGTACAATAAGTCAAAACAGGTACTTCCAACAATACAGAGATAGCAGTCAACAATGAAGGTTTGTTAGGACAACATTAGGAAACACATACCAGCACCCATCTCAACAAAAATATGGCAACGATAGGGTTTAAGAAAGAGTAGGCGGTCAAAAACAGCAGAATGGGCATAAAGGTCAACAGCAAATGCAGGAAAGGATTGGGGAGATATAGAAACAAATAAAGTCACACCCCTATCGCAATAGAACTCTTCGAAAGTTCATTGTCGATAACCACGACTTGTTTGCCTTTAATGGCATGGGGTTAGGAAGATCACAAACAGTGAAGATGGACACTGAGACAGAACCGGGCAAGGTTGTCAGCAAGAAACTCTATCGAACTCCACTGAAAACAAGACACATAGTGGAGAAGGCTATTGAAGTCATGTTAGCCGCAGGGGTCATATAGAGGTCGCGCTCAGAGTGGTTGTAACCTATCGTTATAGTCACAAAAACGGACGGCACACATAAATTATGTTGTGACAATAGAGCGCTCAATAGCATTACATAGACGATAACCTAACCGATTCCACCGATAGATGACATCTTGGCTACATTGGGATAGTCGGAGTGGTTCACCGCGCTTGATGCCAGATCTGGATTCTGGTGCATACCACTGACAGGAGGCAAAAAATAAGAGCACATTTTGTACCCATGTAGGAACGTTCGCATGGAACGTCATGCCATTCGGCCTAACAGACTGTCCTGCCACATGCATTGCGCTGATGGACGATGTTTTCAAGGGCATGCATAAGTTCACACTAGCATACAAGGAAGACATTCTAGTGCATACTGCGGGGTCAGTGCAAAACCACCTGCACCATGTAAGAAAAGTGTTTAATAGACTGAGACAACACAATGTAAAATTATAATTGACCAAGTGCAATGTTCTCCAGAGAGAAACAAAGTACCTAAGGTTTGTAGTGAACAAAAACGGAGTTAGACAAGACGAGAATAAGGTCCGAGCGTTCCGGGAAATGCCAACACCCACGACTGCCAGACAGGTGATGGAGTTTTTTAAGCACCTGTGTATACTTCAGGAGACATGCTATCAAATTTTTCCAACGTAACGGAGCCTTTGATAAATCTTGTGAAGAAATATGCCTTATTCAAACAGACGGCATAATGCCAAAGATCCTTTGAGTATTTGACGCAAGCCTTAACAGAGCTTTCGTTCTTGGCACATCCCGACACAGACAGAGAAATGATCTTATATACCGACGCATCTAATGTGGCCATAGGAGCGTGTTTGGCCCAACCATCGTTGGAAAATGAGGAACCGGTAATATAAAATGTTAGGAACGAAAGACCTATTGTATTATTTTCTAATAAGTTGAGCAAGTCACAGCAAAAGTGAGCACCATTGAAAAGGAGGCATTAGCCATTTACTTTGAAGTCCAGAAGTTAGACTTCTATCTTAGAGGAACGCCGTTCACAAATAAAACGGATAATCATCCACTTGTTATATGGCTCTCCAAGACAGCGGAACAGTCCCCAAAACTGAACGCTTAGCATTAAACCTCCAAAATTATGACATACGTGTACAAAATATCAAGGGCAAGAATAACACATGTGCAGACCTATTATCAATTACCTTACCGAGAGAAAGCGAAAGCATCAGAACAGGAAGATACTCCTGAAATTAGTGATCAAATCTGGCAAGTGAATATAATAAATTAATAAATTAAAATCGGAGACTGTCACGTATATATGTAAATAGGGCAACAGTGACCCGACCACTTTGCTTCCCCATCTAAGGTTTATAATTCTTGCTACGCAAACAAACCACGCAATTTGCTGACTGTAAACTCACTTTTGAAGCCACGCCTATTTTTTCCTGTTTACATGCGCTGTTGTTTACCTACTGTTATGTGTAAATTTCATAACATTGGATGTCGATGTTGACTTCCTTGTTGATGTGTTTGGAGACCGTTGTCTTGGTTTCAGGAAGTGACGTCAGTACGTCTGCTGGCCACCTCTGCAGACGTGAACTGTGTAAGTCGGCCAAGGAAAGCGTGCCCTGCCGGCATTCGACTGTGTGGCTTTACAAAGTGTCACAGCTTGTGTGATTTTGCTCCAGAGAGTTATATGCTTTTCCCTCTATCTTTATGTTGTACTATCACTAGATTACGCATACACCTCCGTGCGTTAATGCTAGTTCTTTTATGAAAGATTGAAAGAGGATGCTGATCATTACTTGAGTGACTTATTGTTCAATAAAATGTGTGAAAATGTCATCGACATGTTTCATTAGTACGAGATTGTACTTCGACGATATAGACCGTCATATTGATGCCTGCTCTGCATGACCATACTCTCTTAGATGTTGAAGTGGAGCTGTATTATGTCTAATAAAATTATGTTGTGAAGTGTCCAATCTGGCCTTTAGACTGTTATTCATCTTTACAAGTATACGGTGTGAGGGCGGGAACTGAACGGGCCATTATACTATCGACACTGGCTCTTCAGCAGTGTTCGAATCATTAATCAAATAATTTAACTACAAGGCCAAGCCACACAATACAAGTGTAATATTTAAAAGCAGTAGACGCTGCAGCAACAACCCCAAAGACGACCACACACTCTCGTATCACCTACGTTCGTACAGGTTAGATAACAGTCAGCGAGAGCATGATTCGCTTATCGTAATTATCACGCAAGCTGATTGCCAATCATCATTAGTTGACAGACAGAAGCGCGCGTTGAGATATAATCGGTTCTTTGAAGGGAGGCGACGGGCAGAAATTTTGCTGCGTAACGGTTTTGATGTTCAACATTTCAGGGACTTAAGCAAATCAAGGGCGATAATATTATTTCCGTACCTTGGAAGTATTTGATCTACTGCAACGAACGAAATCAAAGAAGGCCTGTTTGCTTGGCCAGGGCTTTGTGATGTCGTTTCGGCATCGGTGAGCAGAAATTCTTTACTTCGGGAGTCAAACCCGAAGATTTCCCCTGATACGGCCGAAGGCGCAAATTATCGCACCATTTAGTGATTTAACCCAATTTCTGTATAAATACTTCGTCCTCCAAAAGTCAGTTATATAGTCGCTTGGGAATTTTGGAAAATCTAGCTCGTTATTCTAGAGCCATTGTGAAAGTGAGTTATAGCATTCCGTGGAAATTGTTTCATTTCTTATTGCGGTAATAGATATTAGCATTTAAGTGATTTAATGTGTTAAGTTCATCATTATAATTCACTGGGATTTTCTAAGTGCTAAGACTAGCGTATTAAATAACGCATAGCTAAATTTTTCCAGTTGTAATGTAGATTTAATCACCCGCTCTTACCCAGAAAGAGATGTTTTAATTGACTAATAAATACACTAGGCGACTGATAATTGACGGAATATAAAGTCACTTCTAATTCATTATGTGTAATTATATAAGTGACTAGTGTAATATCATGCGGCGAAACAAATAGTTAGTAATGACAAGCGATATTTGTAAAGTAGTCATAATTAAATTAACACCAATATTGTGCGCTGAGTGTTTTACCGGGCGGAAGGGGGAAGGCGCATACCTAAAACCCAACCCGTACCAGTTGAGCGAAGCGTGATAAGATAGGTTAAGACACGTGTGCTTTTTAATTTAATTAAATGACGGAGAGGATAAGAGAACTTACCCTTAAGCGTGATAGGATAGGATATTGATAATGTGGTTATATGATTTGTTTTTTTCCTAATTTAGTACTGATCACAAACCAGCTGCCAGCGGTCTAAATAGCATCAGTAACAATTCTTATTTAATATCGGGTCTTCGATGTTGACCTGTTCGGTGCTCTTACTTCATCCAGAGAGAGACCAAAAATATAAACAATAAGAATTAATCATAACTGGACATACAAAATACCCAAATTTTAGCATTCAATTTTATCAGCCCGCTGTGGCCAACTATATACATATAACATATTTTCCCGACTACTGACAATTGTGTTTCCAAGTGGATTTATCCAGGAACAATACGTTGTTTCATAATCGGCACTCAGCCCCAGAGAGAAAAATCGATAGGATATACATCAACAGCATTTTTTTAATTAACAGTTTACCAACCAGATGTTTCCTTTAACTATTGGAAGTACTGTCTACTGTCGACTGTGAACACTAGATCGCGGTTTATATTTTGCTACCTGAACTATCTGATGTGACATTTTCATATCCAATAAGCACCCCCAAAGTAGGCGTTCCCCATTAGGAAAATTAATTTTACGTGGAGGAACTGGGGCTCACTTCGGAGAAGCACTACCCTGTATTAGGATACATGTTCATTGATGTTTACGTTCAAGAGGTTATTAACCAAGTATTAGGTAAGGTGTGATTGAATGTGGCTACGAACGACAGAGTGAGAGGAAATACGTTCTAGTTACGGAAACTGTACCATCCTTTATTTTCTTTGCAATTACTGTTATTTTACGGGATAGCTTAACTAGGAACTTTGTTCTTTCTTATACTGTCTATTCTATACCCTAGTGTTAATATTTGACCTTTTGGGGTTATTTACTTCTTGCGGGATCTTTTCTCAACAGAGGGGAGGGCACTTATGGGGTTATTTTCATAATTCTGTAAACCTATGATTTTATTGATTTTTATATGTTTGATGTTGTGAGAAGTTTAAATGATAACAAACTAAACAAAAACTTAATTAATTGTGTTGGTCAGCCCAGCCCATACCCAAACTCCATTTACCATAGTTTTTCACGTTTGTGTGTCTTGTTGTCACATAACTGTGTACGTGGGTGAGTGGTTAAACGTATATGTTACATGTATAGAGAGTAGGATTGTCTGATAACAAATTGCAGTCGTAAAGATTGGCTGGACTAGAGTATCTTCTCAATACAGTGACAGATTCTACCCTTAAAATATTCACTCGTGAACCCTATTTCTTACACCTTATTTCTCACTTATTTCCACTTTGCCTGTTCTATTCAGACGGACCAAATCTATCTCTAATACCTACCACAATTTACGACAGAGACAACAGAAGACATTGTCCGATGTTGAGGAAAATGTGTCGGATAAACAGATATGTCCTGGGCAGTTGGACCTTGCAACAGAACAAGGAAAAGATCCCGAGCTAGCTGCCCTAAGGAAAAATATGCAAAAAGGAAGTAAAGAGGCCAATAATTACATCATTAACCAACAAGACGGAGCGGTTGAGTATATAGATCCCAAGGGTGACGGAATACCAAGAAGGTATATACCAAAACTATTAATCCATACAGTTTTAAAAGCACACTACGATGACAACTGACATTTTGGTAGGCCTGAAGAAAGAGAAGGCTGTCAAAAACAGCAGAATCGGCAGAAAGATCAACAGTAAATGCAGGAAAGTATTGGGGAGATACAGAAACAAATAAAGACACACCCCCAACATGACATAACTCTTCGAAAATTCATTGTCGATAACCAAGACGTGTTTGCGCTCAGTGACATGAAGTTAAGAAGGACAAAAACAGTGAAGATGAACACTGAGACGAAACCGGGCAAGGTCGTCAGCAAGAAACCCCATAGAACTCCACTGAAAACAAGACAGATGGCTACTGAAGACATGTTAGCCGCAGGGGTCATTTAGAGGTCGCGCTCAAAGTGGTCGTCATCTATCGTTACAGTCACAAAATAGGATGGCACACATAGATTATGTTGTGACTATAGAGCGCTCAACAGCATTACGAAGAAGATAACCTACCCAATTCCACGGATAGACACAGTATTGCTTCCATTCTTTCTGTCCTTCTGTCTTTCGTTCGTTCTTTGTTTCTCTCTGTCTTATGATTGCCCCTCATTTACTTTTTCTCGCTAATTATTTACCGCCAACACAAGAGTACATCTTGGACAATGAAAGACTCGGTGCTAAATATACTGTTCAGAAAAAAAAGAAACGCATAGCTATCCGAGGGCGCGTTTTTATGAGTTTGTAAGTAAAATTTGGTGCTAGGGTATATAAAAACCAGTCTCAAATGTTCTTTACAGTGTCAAATGCACGTGTTGACCTGAATTGCGTTCGTTTTTGTAATCGTTACAACGCAGTGGTCAATAGTGTTTATGACGCAATTTTTTACCACAGCTCATGTTGCGCGCACGTGAAAGCAACAAAATTTGGGGTGAACACTATTCCCTGACTACGCAACTGAAACCCTATAAAAGGATAACGCTACACAAAAAAAAATTCAGTTCATTTTCAAGCAGACATTTATGGCGTCTTTATCGATAAATTTAAGGAACATTGCTATTGGCCGACTGCATCCTGGCGAAAGTCAAAGTCAGGTTGCCAGGCATCTAAACGCGCATCAGAGTACCATCAGTCGACTTTGGCACCGGTTCCAAGCCACTGGCTCAGTTGAAGACCGGCATCGCAGTGGACGACACAGAGTGACAACAGCAGCAGAGGATCGCTTTATTCGGCTTCGTCACCCCAGAGACAGGTTTACAACAGCTTCCTCAACTGCCCAGTCATGGCCTGCAGGACGTCATGTGTCTGATCAAACTGTCCGGAATAGACTGCATGACGCTGGACTTTGGGCACAACGACCTTACCAAGGACCCGTCCTTACGCACCGCCATCGCCAAAATCGACTTCTTTGGGCCAACCAGCATCGTCCCTGGGCAGTTGACAATCAATGGAGACGTGTCTGGTTTAGTGACGAATCTTTCTTTTTGTTGCAGCGTCATTATAGACGGCGTAGGGTCTACCGTAGGCGAAATGAACGTTTTGCCCAAAATTGCTTTGATGAAGCTCCGCCACACGGTGGTGGAGGTGCAATGGTGTGGGGAATGATCAGTTACAACGGAAGGAGTCAATTGGTGCACACTGAAGGAGGCTTGAATGCGCAACGATACGTCAATGAAATTCTTCGACCCCATGTCCTTCCACTTTTGGCTGCCCAAAGGTCTGTGTTTCAACAGGACAACGCCAGACCCCATTGTGAACGGTTGACCACGTAATTCCTGACTGCCAACAACATTCTCACCCTTCCCTGGCCATCCCTGTATCCAGACATGTCCGATTGAGCATCAGTGGGATGAGCTGCATAGACGTGTTTGTTGCCGAGACGTTGCTCTAGCCAATCGTTGTGATCTGTTCCAGGCACTCCAGGAAGAGTGGGCAGCCATCCCACAGGCCCACATCAGACGTCTGATCGCATTCATGCCCAGGAGATGCCAGTCGCTGATCGATGCAAGAGGAGGCCACACACCATACTAACGGGAAAGCCCGTACGCCAAAAAACTCTCATGACCCAGATGCAACACAACTGTCACTTGATTGGATGAACCCTAAGGTATTCTTGTGTGCAATTTGAACAATTAACTCGTTAAATTAAAAAAGTTATTGAATGTCAAAATTATGGCTATGCCTGTGCCTTCAGTAGCTATGCGTTTCTTTTTTTGAACAGTACAGTTTCCTCCATTATTTATTTAAGAGTTTACCCATCCGTGACTTTAACCTACCCATCTATTCTGTGTTATTCGTCTTCCACTACACATTACTTGACACAATTATTTCGGCCTTTATTTTGTCTATACTTGCTGATAGGAAAGTTATATTAGTGGTTGCGTCTTTAAACTGTCTGGGTCATCCACGGGTCCTAAATACTATAGTTGTGTGAGTGTCATGAGAATGACTTCGGCCAATAATGCACTTTTTTTGGCGGTGCAAAATTGGCTAGGCGTCCTTTCACGATGTACTGTCACAGCAAGGCAATGGCGCCGTTTGGTTGGTCATAGGTTCTATTCCTGGTAAGCTTATCACTTATATTTTCTTTTCTGTTGTTTGATGTCATCCTTTATGTCCAACGAATACCTGTTAATTATTTTTATTTATTTACTGTTCACAGGACTCAAGGTTTCCTCCATTATTTATTTAAGAATTTACCCATCCGTGACTTTAACCTACCCGTCTATTCTGTGTTATTCGTCTTCCACTACACATTACTGGACACAAGTATTTCGGCCTTTATTTGGTCTATACTTACTGATAGGAAAGTTATATTAGTGATTGCGTCTTTAAACTGTATGGGTCGTCCACGGGTCCTATAGTTGTGTGAGTGTCATGAAAATGACCTCAGCAAATAATACACTTTTTTTGGGGTGCAAAATGGGCAGAGCGTTTTTTCACGATGTGCTGTCACAGCAAGGCAATGGCGCTGTTTGGTTGGTCCTAGGTTCGATTCCCGGTAAGCTTATCACTTATATTTTCTTTCCTGTTGTCTAATGTCATCCGTTATGTCCAACGAGTACATGTTAATTACCTTTATTTATGTATTTACTAATTTATTTAGTGCTAAATAAATGGTGTTAGTACTACGTTATTTTGAAAAAGAAATATCCCTTTGAGGTTTTTCCTATAATGTACCGTGTAGTTTAGTGTGCTTTAAAAAATTAGATTCTGTGTTATGACTTATTCTCTCCTAGCTTTTATTAAATTCAGTGTTTCCTATTTGTAATGTTCTGGCTAACACCAGGGGGTTATCCCCTAATGCCCTTTGTTTCTATTGCACTTCTTATTTGTAACACAGACGTCCAACAGTGGTATACTTTTTCATTGTTTTCTTTTCTATTCAAGTTGAATTCTAAGTGCAGCAAATAGGAACACAAAGATACATTATTTATAAATAAGCGACGATAATGCTTAAATTAACAAAACAACTTACCTCGCCTGTGGTTGTCTTGTTTACTTCTCTGCAGTTTGAGATGTCATGCTGACATGGGTTGGAAAGCTACACACATTACGAAAGTTCAGAGAGAACTAACTATGCACAGAATATCTAGCTTCTCAATATAGATCATAATTTACTAATGTAAAACTGCACAGCTTTAAACTTTAACAGTTGTAAAATATATTTTTTCAATCTACTTCCTGGTTCTATTTTTATTGTACCACCTAGAGCAGGGGTCGGCAGGCAGGCAAACCCGATCTACCGTTAGGTCCCAGTGAATGGTTTGGTAAATCTTTAGGCGACTGCGGGCGTAAAGGATATAGGTGATTGTGGGGGGTGGTTGGGGGTTGGGAAGAGAGAGAATAAAGACTTGTTAAACTAGTTAAATTTCAGACAAACCTCGACCACTTGCATTTAAAATCGCGGTGTCCCCGGGATCATAGGTAATTTTTTCCGCATTCCCAATGAAACTATGAATACTAAAATACATTTGTGAACTACATGAGATAGGAACGTGTCTTTTCTTTTATATATATATGGAAGATCTTTAGAGGGGTCAGTGTACTAATGTAGATCCCAAAAGTTCCTGGGTTGCCGACCCTTGGCCTAGAGGTATATTTAGTTCGATACTAACTGGTATTCACGATACCCCAGACGCACTGTAACTTCATTATACGATATTTTGACACTATCTGAAAGCTACATGTTTTATTGAATGGGTACTATGGCAAAAGAGAATGACTTAAGTTGTATGGCAAGATTACCAATGTAGAACTGATGGAAAGATTACCAATGTACAACTGATGGAAAGATCACCAATGTAGAACTGATGGAAAGATCACCAATGTAGAACTGATGGAAAGATCCCAATGTAGAACTGATGGAAAGATCACAATGTAGAACTGATGGAAAGATCACCAATGTAGAACTGATGGAAAGATTACCAATGTAGAACTGATGGAAAGATCACCAATGTAGAATTGATGGAACGATCACCAATGTAGAACTGATGGAAAGATCACCAATGTAGAACTGATGGAATGATCACCGATGTTGAACTGATGGAAAGATTACCAATGTAGAACTGATGGAAAGATCACCAATGTAGAACTGATGGAAAGATCACCAATGTAGAACTGATGGAAAGATCACCAATGTAGAACTGATGGAAAAATTGTCAATGTAGAACTGATGGAAATATCACCAAAGTAGAACTGATGGAAAGATTACCAATGTAGAACTGATGGAAAGATTGTCAATGTAGAACTGATGGAAAGAACCCGACAAGCACCATAAAAACAAAATGTGAGGAGAAACGCTGGCGTTCAGTATGACGTACTGAGAAAAAAACATTTGAGAACATTACAACAGTTCTTGTTCCGAAGACTCCAAAGTACAAGAAATAGAGGGATACAAAACAAATTAAAATGAGTAGGGAGTTAGACTAGGGTTACCTTTTGTGTTTTTCAAAGCAAAAAAGAAGAGCACCATTCAATTTTTCGTCATGAAAAAGGAGGGAGAGGGAGGACACTATAATTCAAAAATAAAGCAAAAAGTAAGTGTAAAAGGCTGTTTGCCCAACGTAGTATTGTGAGTATCAGGTCATGTCTTGACTGGACAGTATAATGTTGTCATGTATTTGGGTCATCAAGCGTTGAGGCGCTGACAGGGTGTAACAATGACACACACTCAAACTCCATACAGTTTCACAGGTGTGTAGTAGTCGTAAATGAAGATGCGTTGATCATATAGGTGTGAGTAGATGGTGGGTAGAAGTGCTGACAGACACGAATGTGGTATAGGCTCTTAGACAGCTCCACTCTAACTCACACAACGACAGGTAGAAGTCAGTAACGTTGGTAACTTCGATGACTTTTCAACATTTATTACGAAACGTACGCTGATAGACGACACAGTCAATAGGACATGGTTCATGGACATTACATGTGTATTGATGGTGGTCAACACTTAGCATCACAAATCTTGAATAGCTCATACATAAGATACTAATACGATTATCTTGACAATTTGCGTTCTATTCATCTCAAAGCTCAAATCCCTGACTGAGCCCCGTCAGGTATGCCTTAGCAAATATATCGCACGGAAAGGGCGGTTCCAGATTTAAAAACGTCAATACAATTGTCTAGCAAAAGTCAATGACTTCTTCTGGCGTCATACACCAGGTACTTCTTCTGGTGAAGAATAATGGCCGTAACAACGGGCCTCTTATGGCGACAGAATCAGGCCGCAGGTAGCGGGCCTCGATAAACAGGTAACCACTGTTTGATTATATGTTTCTGTGTACATAAATTTCTGCCAATCATCCCGCCTGCATTGCGGATTTCAGTAGTCGATTCTCTGGGCTTCTATCCATCCAAGAAAACATCTTAGACTTGGTTTCTTCAACGTGCACCCATACTGGGGCACTATATACTATATCACTGTGAGCTTCACTCTTCATGTCGCCGTAAGCAATGAAAGTACCTTTGTGATCTAATCAGACGAAAGATCAAAAAATGTATGTGTTACCTTTTATAGAATCCTCACAACATAAGGAAAACACAACACTGCCGTTCCTGGCATAAAGAATAACTTGGGGAAGGAAGAATGACAAATCAGTCATTCACAGAACTTCCAGATTCCCCATCAAAACTTGGCAGAGAGAAACTTCGGACCGGCATGTCCGATCACAAGCCCCAAGGTACACTACTAACCCGGAAGTCTCTCGGTCTTTGCGCCAAAACTAGCGCATGTGCCGACAGCACCGACCTGAGCGAAACTAACCTAGACCAGGGCGTTTCCGCCAGACGAGACAAAGAGCTCCGTATATGGTCATATGAATAGTAACTTACGACATGACAGCAATCTGAGACACAGGTCAACATAAGACAAGGGGAAGATAACCAGGAATCAATCCTGTCACCAACGTAAATCACCAGTTCCCTTTCTTAGACTATCCAAAAGAATTACACAGGTTGACGTCTTAAACAATTATGCCAAATAGACAGCAACAGTAAGACATTTATTTCAATAAACAAATGACAGTGAAACAAATTTTTTATATATCAAACAATAATTTAATCAAATCACGTTGAGTTTATGCCTGTTGATATACACGTTTGAAATACAAGTTATTTCCCTGAAGCAGGCCCGCCATAGGCTGATTTAACCGATTTGATCTATTCGGCGCCCTAACCCACAGGACCTCGCTCTCCGGTTTATTGAGGAAAGCGAGCTTATCAAGTTTGTAATGTTAGCAGATTTGGATGGTCATATGCTAGGTGAGAAAACTGAACCCCTGCTGCCAATTTTTCCTGTTTTATACCTTGGAAATTCTCTGAAAATCATCCTGAAATTCCGTTCTTCCAATGTTCTGGATGTCCCGTTTTTCTCTTCTCTCTACGCTTATTTTTTTGATAATTCCAGTCACAGTGGCGCCAGGGAAAGAAGTTATTTAAATTATAATTGCCGAAGTATTATTACAATTGATGAAGTTTTATTCTAGGTAAATTATGCTTCAATATCGATTCAACAGCCTTGTCATATTGTCATCAGAATCGTATGAAGCAAAAAGCTTAGCTTAGCTTTATCAATATTGAAAAGGAATTTGAGGAATATAAAAATAGAAGTCCTTCTTTATTAACTGTACCCATCGTAACATACGCCACAAACAACATATCTTAAAGGTTATTAAATAAATATCACATTTTTAATTCATTCATAAATTTCATTATAAACACAATTAAAAATTGCATTCTTCTTAGATACAACCCTTTATGAGTCCACTTATGTACAGTAGAAAAGTCCCAACAACGATGGTTTGGAATATGTCTGCAGAATGGAAAAAGACCAATCTAAGCTTAATCAATCTATTACGCGAGCCTCTACAATGTATCTTTGTAGAGACATATTTATTAATCTTGTTCTATTGCAAAGTCCCCTTGATGGCATAAAAATCACCTACTTTCAATTTTAACTCTTGAGGAGGCATTCCTGTTGGTATTAAGCTGTTGAGAAATTCTTCAGGTATAATGCCAGATGGTCACTTGGTTCATCGCGTGCAACAGTATCAACACTTTTGTAAACAGTCTCTTCTCTTATATATCAGATATCCGTTAACATTCTGTTCTGCTGTATCTCATAATTCTTTTGGAAATACCTTATTGCATTCACCTTTTCATACACGAAGATCGTGCACTGACTGAGCGGCGGAGACTATGTAGCATGCACTTTGTGGCGATCTCAAACAACCTTGGCGTTGTTTTTGAGCATGGTAGCTCTGTATTTACGACTCTGTCAATGTCATTACATGTACGTATTTTTGATTCTGTAGACAGATTGAGGAGTATGTGCGCATGTGGTAGTCCACATTTCTGGAACTCTATCACGTAGGTGAAGTATCACAGTACCAAAAAGATTACGCTTGAGAATGAGGTCAAGCAGTTCTGCAAGTTTTATGTTGAACGCTTGTACAGTTATGTCTGGTCTGTGTTTAGGTCGCTACTTTCCTTCCATTGCATTCGCAATCTCAGGCCAGGCAGGATTGCAAGTAAATGCAATGAATAGATCAAGTCTCCTAATCTTTAGTACACTTGCCAAAGCATCTTGATAGTTTTGTTGCATGAACCTTGGGCTGCCTTGGAAAGTTGAAGGCAGAATTCTCATCTTCCCTGCTCTCAAATCGATTCAGTATAAAAGACGAGAGAAAGGAAGGGCAGAATGTTAGACGGGCATGCGTGGTCAATTCTAAACCCTTTGAAAATAATGTTCGTTTGTTCGTTCTCTTACCCTGTAGATTACATAGCAAGGACTGCCTGGTAAAGCTTTCATCAAGTTTCCTCAATGTGTGTCACATGCATCTCCTTCGTCTTTTCCCCATCTCTTGTTCCAATAAAACTTGTCTGGCTCTTGTCAATAGTTTCATATTAGTGACCTTGTCATACAACTTCAGTCCTTCTATTCTGTGAAAGCATCTTTTTATGAAAGTCTTTAGGTTATTTGTACTTGGTTTGGTGTTCTCCATGTTTCAGGGCTATACATGAGGACTGATTTGACATTTCTTATTTTTGAGTTGGACTTGATTTTTTTTTAAATCTCCATATATTTCCTAATGCAATGAAAGCAACCCTAGTCTTGAGTATTCTTATTTTGATATCATTGTCTGTCTCTCCAACAGTGTATTTATTGATGTAAACGTATGTGTATGATTCAACATCTTGTATTGGTGTTTCTTCAAGTACATTAGTTTATTTGTTTCATGCATTTGTTCTCATTATCTTTGTTTTTTCCCAATGTATTTTTAAATCCACTTGCTAAGATCTGTCATTTGGTATTTTCAGTTTGTCTGATTACATTTTTGGGACAGGAGAGTTAGGTCATTGGCAAAATCTAGATCATTAAGCTGTTTAGTCAGAGTCAACTGGGTTCCATTTATGTTGGGTGAAATCGATGTTTTCATAACAAAATCTATAGCCAATATAAAGATAAATGGTGACAAGACGCATGCCTGTCCCACTCCAGTTTTTATCTCAATCAGTTCTATAAGCTGTCCTTCATTAAGAACTCTGCATGTCATGTTTTCATGTCTTTCTTTATTAAGTTAATTATCTTCACGTAATTCTCTGCGACCACTTGATCATACAAGTCACTTTATTAAGTTTATTATCTTCACGTAATTCTCAGCGACCACTTGATCATACAAGTCACTTTATTAAGTTAATTATCCTCACGTAATTCTCTGCGACCACTTGATCATACAAGTCACTTTATTAAGTTAATTATCTTCACGTAATTCTCTGCGACCACTTGATCATACAAGTCACTTTATTAAGTTAATTATCTTCACGTAATTCTCTGCGACCACTTGATCATACAAGTCACTTTATTAAGTTAATTATCTTCACGTAATTCTCTGTGACCACTTGATCATACAAGTCACTTTATTAAGTTAATTATCTTCACGTAATTCTCTGTGACAACTTGATAATACAAGTCACTTTATTAAGTTAATTATCTTCACGTAATTCTCTGTGACCACTCGATAATACAAGTCACTTTATTAAGTTAATTATCTTCACGTAATTCTCTGTGACCACTTGATCATACAAGTCACTTTATTAAGTTAATTATTTTCACGTAATTCTCTGTGACCACTTGATCATACAAGTCACTTTATTAAGTTAATTATCTTCACGTAATTCTATGTGACCACTTGATAATACAAGTCACTTTATTAAGTTAATTATCTTCACGTAATTCTCTGTGACCACTTGATCATACAAGTCACTTTATTAAGTTAATTATCTTGACGTAATTCTCTGTGACCACTTGATAATACAAGTCACTTTATTAAGTTAATTATCTTGACGTAAATCTCTGTGACCACTTGATCATACAAGTCACTTTATTAAGTTAATTATCTTCACGTAATTCTCTGTGACCACTTGATCATACAAGTCACTTTATTAAGTTAATTATCTTCACGTAATTCTCTGTGACCACTTGATCATACAAGTCACTTTATTAAGTTAATTATCTTCACGTAATTCTCTGTGACCACATGATCATACAAGTCACTTTATTATGTTAATTATCTTCACGTAATTCTCTGTGACCACTTGATCATACAAGTCACTTTATTATGTTAATTATCTTCACGTAATTCTCTGTGACCACTTGATCATACAAGTCACTTTATTAAGTTAATTATCTTCACGTAATTCTCTGTGACCACTTGATCATACAAGTCACTTTATTATGTTAATTATCTTGACGTAATTCTCTGCGACCACTTGATCATACAAGTCACTTTATTATGTTAATTATCTTCACGTAATTCTCTGTGACCACTTGATCATACAAGTCACTTTATTCTGGTGGTAAAACTCACTTTTATAAATAACAGATATCATCTTCATCATTTTCATTATCCCTCCTTACAGAACATGGAGTTATCGTTGTTACTGGAAGCCTCCAACAAAATATCCATGTGCTCTTGTTGCAGACGTTTCTGTACCATGTTATTTTATATGAGTCTGCCAGATTTATGCATAACCTCAAATTATTTGTTTCTTATAACATGATTGAATGAGCAGTTTCCGTGTTCTTTCATTGTCTCCTCAGAGACCCATGGGAACTATGTGGGGCACAGACAGATGTGTCAACAAACAATTGCATGAACAAGTAGATGATAAGGACAAGGAAGATACACAGCTTTGTCTGGTTTCTGGGGTCTCTGAAATGTAGAAAGAATCATATCACGGCCCTAACAGGTATATTGTAAGTGATGACTAATGCGTGGTTGTGCATGCAGCTGGCAACATCATCATGTGAAACAAATTGCCAAAAAATCACCACCATGAGAAAATGAAGAGTGCTTATGTACAGGCTTCATGTGGATGGCGTTGGAGGAAGCAGGCAACTGTGGTGGTGACCTTTACTCCATTAAAGAAGTGAATCATGATGTATAATTTGCTGTTAGCTCTCATTTGATCAGATCTAATCCACCCATGAAGTGAGTAATTTGTCTCAGGCTGTGTACTGCTTTGTAGTGAGTTATCATGGCAGAAAACGTTTTTAGCAGTTTCAAATAAGAAAATGGCACACAATTAGAGTAGTGAAATCAAATCACAGACTGATAAAGGTCAAGGTAGTCCCATAGCAAGGGAGTGAAGTGTTAGAGACTTCACTATACTAGGTCCAGCATCGAGAGGTGGGATGACCAGTTCCCTTCCTCGCTAACTTTTCCTTCCCTAACTCAAGAGAAAAGTCAGGTATCCATTTACAGCTAGGTAGACTGGAGCGTGATGATACAGTGAATCAAACCCAGCATCTTAGCCGGAGAGCCAGCGCTCTAACCACTCTGTCAGTCGAACGCTCCGCAGACTGATACAGTAATAAATTAGCATAAATTAATTATAAGCACTAAAAGCCACACAGCACACAAGAAAACTAACAAGAAAAAGAAGTGCCAATCATTATGGAGTCATGAAAACAGTTTTGTCCAAGTGAAAACCTTTAAAGGCTATAACAATGTGATGTGCTAGACAACTCAGCCAACTGAGCACCCTTTTAAAAAGTTCTTTTATTAGGCAACTCACTCATATACATAATCTACTAACTTGGCTTAGAATGCAAATGTTATTTAATGTCAAGATTAATTAAATGAGGAACACAAGATTGTATCAGCTGCCCTTTTATATCACTTCAAAAGCGGCTCAACATATATACCGCAATCTCCCGCTTAGCACTGTTAATTCGTTCCTGAAAAATCAAGCCCTAACCAAAAAAGCAATAAATAAAAATTGATTTCCCATAAGATATAATAGAAATCGAGTTACCGAGGTCCATAAAGCTGTATAAAATTAAGCACAAAGTGATAAAAAAAAGTACTGAGTTAACAACATTCATTAACTAAATATAATTAACTGAAATATTGAATAGAAACGAAATATTAAGTATGTACTGTACTTACAAAAAATGTATTAACAATAGTACAGGACGTTAATTGCTGCTATTCCCATCACTTGTGGCTACAGTTGTCACAGCTAGCTGTTTTTGTAGGAACTGAAACGTTTTTCTGGCTCCAGATGTTAAAGGCACAGCTTCTTGGTTAAGATATTCTAAGAGACTTACAACAACAACAAAATCAAGCTTCCTTTGGTTTGTCATTCTTTTTTCTCTTCAAGAAGCACCTTGTAGCTATGAAGATCGTGTTCTGTGTTATGGATTATCATTGAAATGCAATCTATTTTTTTTTGGATCATGAATTATTTTGCTACAAATGACAATGCTTTTTGGCCATCCCACCACCCTGTGGGAATTGGACGAGCTAATGAAAGTTATATTCCTGCCCCCCACTGAACTTAGCGCAGTGTAAGATCAAATTTTTAAAACGTATAACATGCGTTTTGCATAAAATAGAAAAACAGTATTATATTTAAAAAGCACTAATCAAACAGTGTAACACCGAGAACTTGCTGTAATGACAGGTTTCAAATCAGATAGATTCAAAATTATCTTAGTAGTAAAATTTTGTTATGTTGAAGAAACACTGTAAAAATCAGAAAGATAATGCTTTATTGTGACAGATGTTACGTAATGCAGGTAAGAAAATCCTGATGTGAATAACGTGCATAATTGTTATTAAACAAAAAAATAAAAATATGTATTTAAAATTCTATTAACATTATTTAGATAAATCAACAACAGTAAAATTAACAGTTTTGGCTTATGTACATTTGAACCATTTGTATCTCAGTTACATAAAATAAATACTAGAGAATTGAATGTTGAAATTCTATTTAACAAGATACTACAGTAAGATTCATATACATCATCATCATCACTTTCCTTTTTGCTGGTTATGGGGCATGGAGCTATGTTAAAGTCCTAATTCTAGTCAAGGGGAGTTTATCTGTAAAATACTTTTAAGTACAGGCCGGACCGTCTTTAGCTCCCTTGTTTAGCTGTTATGTGTTTAAAATAACTTCTCGAATGTTCTGGATGCAGAATGGTCCAGAACATGGGTGAGCGAAATTCATCTCAGGGGGCTAAATCCGCACTGAGATGAATTTGCGCTGAGCTGTTTTTTAGGCGGGGGAAATTTTTCGTGACATTCGAATGCTGAGAGAGCTGAGAGAAGGGACTGACGATTATGGTCAGTGTGTCCCAATATAAAGAATTGTTTTGGCGAAAGGGATTTTGATATTTCCTAAGATTTCATAAAGCCGTAGATATAAGGCTTGGATATATTCTGCAGAATGTCCGTTGTTAAAGATTTTTTTCGGGCCAGGGATAGGTCATTATGTTTGATATCTCCAACGAGGGAGATTTGTAAAGGTCGACAGATTATTATTATAGGGAAGGTGTTTTTCTCCCATGTGTTATGTTGAGTCTGACGATATAGAAATTATTATGCTGCGATAGGCAGTTCCTCTTGTTGTAGGGATAATTTGGACCAGGAAACTTTATCATTTTGAGCTGCCGTACTTATGCAGCTGTTTTCATGAGATGTATTCTATTTTTGCTGTGTACCGTAACCCGTGACTATGTGCTTAGTGATGTCTTCGTGACTGTGGAGTATTAAAACAGTGTAGAACGATCAGAAGTCATAACCTTTTCCTGAATCCTACGTGTGCGTTGGCGTGTATGACTATTGTTGACGTTTGTTAGAACCACATGCATTCGCGTTCTCTGATGTCTATACACCCACACACCTGGTCGGCCGCCTGTAAGCCCGACGTACACTGATTGCTTATTTCAGCGCACCTATGACAACAGAACATTTATCATCTTCCCTCTTATCCTTCAAAAAACGGATATTATCAGTGATGGCCAGATCCTACTCTACCAGTGAACCACCAACAAACCCACTCATTATCAGTGGTGAGCCAGCATTTTGGGGTGTTATCAACTGATTGAAGGATATTATCTTACAAGTTCAAGTTTCAAGTCAAGAGTTCCAGTGTTGCTGTACTTCTTCTTGTGGGCCGTTACCTCGGAGTTCCAGGGATGATCACCTTTGGACTTCTTCACACGGGATTATCTAAGTACATCATTGCCGCTGTTACCTTGGAGTTTCGACATCGATCACCAGTGGATTTCTTCGGATTGTATTAGCTGTGTACATCTTTGCTGTGGTTTTGGAGGCCAGGATTTTTCCTTCTAAATATAAGTGGCTGTTTGTTTTTGTAAACTGTATGTGCCACTGTATAGTTAGTTAAGCCTTCCTCAGTACATAAACTATTTATATTCCATGTTATATGTTTCTATGTTATATGTGTCATATTTCAGCGGGCAGGTTGGGTGGAGACTTTCGTAGGATATATCCCACTTCACCGAGGGCCTACGAAAGCGTTCTGTAGGGACTGTTTTGTATAAGTCCGTGTCGTAAAAGATCCCTTGATAATTCTGGGCATAATCTTTATACGCCGGATTCAGTCATTTTTATTATTGTTAAGGTGTGACGAGATGTCTTAGTGTTGTTTTCGTTATATTTTCCTCTGTTCTTTAGTTCTTGATTAATTTGTTTGTGAGTGTCTTCCTCCCCTTTCTATCTTTCAGTTATATTCGTTTATACACTTTTTTGTCATTTGTATTGTATACTATTCGCAGCTGTCATTGCAAGCTTTGCAATAGTTTTTCCCTTTATTTCTATTTTTTTATTTGTGTGCTTTGTGTACTATATTCTTGGAACATAGCTCAACTGAGTATGTGTTAGTTTTTTAAACATAAAGAAAGTGTTCAAATGTTCTTAGTAGTAGTTGGGGGAGAGTTACGGGTGAGCTGGGCTCACATCTCAAGCTGTTAGTTCGCGCTTGGGCAAAGATTTACTGAGTTGTATTGAGAAACTATAATCTCGGGCATTAGGTATCTGGGAGAGCTTCGAGACGGTTTGGATAGTCTCACTAGTGTGTGTCCAGTGTGTTTTTTAGTCTTGATTCGGGGATTGTATGAAGAAGAACGCATTATTCTCTTCATGGAAGCTATTCTATATATTATTCTATAAGCTTGATAATGAAGAATCTAAGGATATAAGATTTCATCACGGTAAAGCTTAAACCGTCTATGAGTGAGCCCGATCAGATTTCTTATGGATTATTTGCTTATGTTTGCCATTTTAACTTTTCAACGATTGACTGTTTATTGATTCGCTGTTCATGCATTCAGATTCCTTAAGGATTATTTGCATATGTTTGCCATTTTAACTTTTCAACGATTGACTGTTTATTGATTCGCTGTTCATGCGATCAGATTCCTTATGGATTATGTGCATAGGTTTGCCATTGTATTTTTGCACGGTTGACTGTTCATCGATTCGCTGTTCATGCGATCAGATTCCTTATGGATTGTTGGCATATGTTTTGCCATTATAACTTGTGACAATGTACAGTTCGTGACGTCAATGTTGCCGTGGTCAATAAACAGTGTATGCGTTGGAAAACCTCATTAGTTTTACCCGTTGATCGATTTTCTGACCTTACGTTACTGTTGTGTGGGTGACATCAGAGACATACGAATTTGAAGAACTCACGACATTCGCCTATTATATTTACACACCTGTCGGCCACTAACAGTAAGCCCGACCTTGCTGACGTCAACATTGTCAGCTGTGCCAGACAGTAGCACTATCTTTCCATACAACCCCCACACATTCAGTAACAATGACACTACTAGATTTTAAATCCAGAACTCAGAAAATCTGAAGTGACATGCAAGTGATATAACCCCTCCACCAATCAGATAAAGACACAGTCTGACATAGAATAGAGAACGAATGAGAATAAGACAGAAAAGGCAAGACAGAAACAAAACTTGAGAGAAAGACAGAGAGAGAGAGAGAGAGAGAGAGAGAGAGAGAGAGAGGAGGTCCATGTGTTTCTACCTCTTAGTCTCTCTTTCCTCCCTCACATAAAAAAATTCACTTTATTGACAAATCTCATTAAAAGTAATAACTCTTCAGTTATTATAACTGCTACTGAAAGTTATAAGACAATCCGAACATCAACATTAACTACAACATCGGGTACTGATCAAATAGTGGTGTTGTTGTTGTTGTTCAAATTCAGTGCCTGAAATATCAAAAACCATATTAACTCTTTGACTCCATAATTATTTCCCACCCTGTGCCATAATTATTGTTTGAAGAATTCTAAACGGTGAAGTGTACTGTCTTTTAGTGTAAATTTTATGTTAATCTTTTTCTGTGAACATGTACTTATCAGATTCCAAACTGTAGGGAAATTGATATGTGACCGCATGGCTTACCACACTACCATTTATACGAGTTAGAATATAGAAATAACAGACGTAAAGCACATAAGGCGTTTTCGCACAAAACGCAGGGTCATTAAAGTTCAGTTGGCAGTCACGACGAAGAGAGACAAAGATAGTGCAGTCCCAGGTAAAATATTGAATGCGTGTTTTGAATGTAACATTTTGTGAAGTGAGAGTTGCTATTTTGGTTTTTTTTCGTTGTTTAGAGAGAAAGAGAGAGAGGTGTGGAAAAAGTCGAAAAGCTGAGAAAACGTGTGCAAATGTAGATAAATGTACCATGTGAAAAAATTAAGCATCGTGTGAAAATTGGCGGGAAGAAATAGTATAAATAGGAGAGAAGTGCGAGAAAGGGCAGTGATTTCAGAATCACCTGTTTGCCAAGTCCCTTCGATTACATGTCACGCCCTTGGGCCTTGTGCACTTGGGTCCCCTCTACACCTCGTTTCACGGGGTAGAAGAGGTTCCGATTATGAGATGAGATGAGTATTTTACAAATAGTGTTAAGTGAATTTCGTCTTTGAGAATATCAAGACAAGTTTTTAAGTAGACAAGTTAGTATATGATTCTATTGGATGTATATATGTATATATATATATATATATATATATATATATATATATATATATATATATATATATATATATATATATATATATATATATATATATATATATATATTTCATTGTGGATATATAAATGTTCCTCTTGGATAACCAACCATCATTGTGAAATTTACAGTGTTTGCCTAATGACATCAATAAACTCTAGTTAAATTTTCTACAATTGCTGTGTTACAGTTGGATCATTTGAAAACCATTATACGAGATTGCTTATCGCTAAACCTAAAGGGTAGAATGAATCTGGGAAGAAAATAATGAGCAAAAGTCAAAAATCTCCATCTCAGGCGGAAAGCCTGTAGCACTTGAATAACAACAACATCAAAAGGATTAACTCCATTGAAAATAAAATCAATTTAACTACTTGCACATTTAACTGACGCGGGCACAGATAGAGAATTGTAATATATAACGTCTTTGGTAGTATTATCTCAAGTGTGTTCTGTATACTTAAAGCATTTTGCATGTAAAATTGAAAAACACTAAAAAGTTAACTGTAGAATACGATCTTACCAAAGACAAATTACTGTTGTAGACAATAAAACTTTCTTTTTAGTCTCCAAACATCAAGTTAATCCATATACAAAGTAAAAAATAAAAACATTGCTTATGGCCACAATTAGTACATTTAGGCCTAAGCACAATTGTGAGTATCCCTATTTTCAAATAAGATGCCACTTCCTCATGTCGGCAGTTGTTCATATTATTTGGAATTGAAAACAATATATATCCTAATTATAACCCATCAGAGGTTGAACGGGATTTCTGTTTATCTTCATTAATTTAAAAAAAAAAAAAGTACATTTAGTGTTATTCATACCAGTTTTTACTATGGTCCCTTGTAAGAAAAAGATTTGAACGAAAAAGCCAAGATCTTATGGAAAAAAGGTAAGCTGTGGTCTATCTATCTATAATCCTCATTGCTGCCAAGATATGTGTAAGATTCTACATCTTGTATTGGTGCTTCTTCAAGTTCAACCATGTTTTCATTACCTGCATTTATTCTCACTATCTTTGTCTTTTCCCTGTGTATTTTCAGACCCAATTGCTGTGACCTCTCATCGAGTGTTTTCAATTTGTCCTGCATCTTATTACGGTTATGGGACAGAAGAGCCAAGTCATCTGCAAAATCCAGATCATCCAACTGCTTAGTCAGAGTCCACTGGATTCCATTTCTGTTGTGTGTATTTGATGTTCTCATAACACAATCTATTGCTAGTAAGAAAAGAAATGGAGACAAGAGGCATCCCTGTCGCACTCCTGTTCTTATCCCAAATGGTTCTGTAAGCTGTCCTTCATGAAGAACTCTGCATGTCATGTGTTCATATGTTTTCTTTATTAAATTAATGATTTTCAGAGAACTCCATAATGCCTCATAAATTTCCAAAGTGATTCTCTGTCTACACTGTCAAATGCCTTTTCGTAGTCCACATATAATGGTGAGTTCCATTCCAGACGTTGTTCAACTATTATTCTCAAAGTGGCTATCTGGTCTGTACAGGATCTGTTTTGTCGAAAACCTGCTTGTTCATCTCTCAGTTTCTTGTGTATGGACTCTTTTAATCTTTCAAGGATAATCCTATTTAATAATTTTCCTGGCACTGATAGTAACATTATTCGTCTATAATTTGTGCACTCTTGTAAATCTCCCTTCTTAGGCAACTTAACCAGATATCCTTCCTTCCATTCTGCTAGTATCTCCTCCTTTTCCCAGACTTTACCAAGTAACTTAAATAACATCTATGTAGCCGTGACGATATCTGCTTTGATGGCCTCTGCTTAAATGCTATCAGGTCCAGACGCTTTTCCAGCTCTTAGAAGCTTTATGGCTTTCTTTATTTCTTCCTTCGTTGGTCTTTCACCGTTAATTTGCATCTCTTCTTCTGCTGGCTGGATGTCCGGGGGGTTTTGTGGAGCTCTTCACATGTCTCATTCCATACCGTTTGATTTGCTGCCAATAGTCTTCTGTATTCTCTACATCTTCCAGCTGTTGGAGCACTTGGAATTTGTTAAATACTGTGACCGCAAATTTGTCTCTTGTTTCTTGATTTCTTAGCTGTCCTACATTATACTGTTGTCTATAATTTGGCATTGTTGCATATCTCTTGAGTTTCATTTTTACTTTGGCTATCAGAAGGTGGTGATCTGATGCCACATCTGCTCCTCTGTATACCTTTACATCCTGCAAGCTGTGGTAGCGGTGTAAATAATGCGAGAAGCGTCAATCGCGTCCCGCATTCAATCCGAGAAAACGGAACCATGGTATCGCAGTTGGTATTATAGTATCGATATTTACACCAAGTAATGACTTCCTGTTCTGAGTTCTAGCCGACAAATATTTCTGAGAGTACGAATTACAGACATGCCGTTAACGAGAAAGTTATAGCGGCATATTAGGTAGCCTAAGTGAACAAGGTAGAAGAAAATGTTTGCCAACATTTGCTAACGTCAACAAGCAGTCTTAACGTGCGTCATGTAAGTTGCAGTCAAAGAGTTGTCGCGTTTTTTTTTTTTAAACAAAGTATTCCGTTCAACCCTTGATGGGTTACAATTAGGACATAATAGTGTAGGCCTAAAGTATGTATACACTGCTTAGACAGCGCAGACTTCGCTGGCTTGGCCATGTTCGCCGCATGGAAGATGGTCGCATCCCAAAAGATATCTTCTACGGACAATTAGCAGATGGCAAGAGAACAGTTGGGCGACCACAGCTGAGGTTCAAGGATGTGTGCAAGAGAGATATGAGTGCACTGGGCATGGATCCAGCAACATGGGAGGATGAAGCTGCCGATCCCACTAGGTGGCGATGCTATTTGCGGCGCCACCTCAGATTGGGCGAAGAGAGGCTCACACAACAAGCAGAGGAGGGGAGAAAACGTCGAAAGGAGCACCAGGAAAATAGGCAGCTGAGTGCTGTCACCTCAGGGGTGCATTCCCATAGTCAGTTATGACTGAAGGGGCTATTATTAGTGTAGGCCTAATAAATTCAAAACAATAACATCAGATTTCCGATATCCAAATATATACTGTTCAAAAAAAGAAACGCATAGATACTGAAGGCACACACATAGCCATAATTTTGACATTCAATAACTTTTTTAATTTAATGAGTTAATTGTTCAAATTGCACACAAGAATACCTTAGGGTTCAACCAATCAATGGACGTTGTTTTGCATCTGTGTCACGAGAGTTTTTTGGCGTACGGGCTTTCCCGTTAGTATGGTGTGTGGCCTCCTCTTGCATCGATCAGCGACTGGCATCTCCTGGGCATGGATGCGATCAGACGTCTGATGTGGGCTTGTGGGATGACTGCCCACTCTTCCTGGAGTGCCTGGAACAGATCACGACGAGTGGCTGGAGCAACGTCTCGGCCACAAACACGTCTATGCAGCTCATCGAACAGGTGCTCAATCGGACTCATGTCTGGAGGCAGGGATGGCCAGGGAAGGGTGAGAATGTTGTTGGCAGTCAGGAACTGCGTGGTCAACCGTGCACAATGGGGTCTGGCGTTGTCCTGTTGAAACACAGACCTTTGGGCACCCAAAAGTGGAAGGACATGGGGTCGAAGAATTTCATTGACGTATCGTTGCGCATTCAAGCCTCCTTCAATGTGCACCAATTGACTCCTTCCGTTGTAACTGATCATTCCCCACACCATTGCACCTCCACCACCGTGCGGCGGAGCTTCATCAACGCAATTTTGGGCAAAACGTTCATTTCGCCTACGGTAGACCCTATGCCGTCTATCATGACGCTGCAACAAAAAGAAAGATTCGTCACTAAACCAGACATTTCTCCATTGATTGTCAGCTGCCCAGGGACGATGCTGGTTGGCCCAAAGAAGTCGATTTTGGCGATGGCGGCGCGTAAGGACAGGTCCTCGGTGAGGTCGTTGTGCCCAAAGTCCAGCGTCATGCAGTCTATTCCGGACAGTTTGATCAGACACATGACGTCCTGCAGGCAATGACTGGGCAGTTGAGGAAGCTGTTGTAAACCTGTCTTTGAGGTGACGAAGCCGAATAAAGCGATCCTCCGCTGCTGTTGTCACTCTGGGTCGTCCACTGCGATGCCGGTCTTCAACTGAGCCAGTGGCGTGGAACCGGTGCCAAAGTCGACTGATGGTACTCTGATGCACGTTTAGATGCCTGGCAACCTGACTTTGACTTTCGCCTGCATGCAGTCGGCCAATAAATTAAATCCTTAAATTTATCGATAGAGAGGCCATAAATGTCTGCTTGAAAATGAACTGAACTTTTTGTGTGTAGCGTTATCCTTTTATAGGGTGTCAGTTGCGTAATCAGTGAATAGTGTTCACCCCACATTTTGTTGCTTTCACGTGCGCGCAACATGAGCTGTGGTCAAAAATTGCGTCATAAACACTATTGACCACTGCGTTGTAACGATTACAAAAACGAACGCAATTCAGGTCAACACGTGCATTTGACACTGTAAAGAACATTTGAGGCTGGTTTTTATATACCCTAGCACCAAATTTTACTTACAAACTCATAAAAACGCGCCCTCGGATAGCTATGCGTTTCTTTTTTTGAACAGTATAGTATCTTCTTCTGCTATCCACTTAGTCAAAATATAGTAAATCAAAACCAAAGTTGTGTGAATCAATTTGTGTGTGACACTCCTTTTTCAAGAAACAAACAATAAAAATAAAAAAATAGGCCTACATAGCCTAGGACCTACAAGAAAAAAAAATTCCATCATCCTACCCCTTATCCTCATACCATCATTGATCCTTATATATTAACTTTAGTTCTTGTTATATACTGTTTTATTATATTATGCAATTCCCTAGGTCTATCTTTTCTCAACGCCTGTTAACTCTACTGTTCATTTGTCAGTTATTATTATTTTAATTAAGCTTTTGATTTATGTTTTACTCATTCCCACATTTATTTGGTTTCTATTATTTCTACTTTTCTTAGCTTCTTTATTTGCCTTTTCATTTCCTCTTATGCTGACATGTGAGGATATCCAAGCTATTTGTACGGAACATCCTCTGGAGTATAGATAAGTATTTGCCATTAATATCTTTTCTGCTTTATCAGGTCTACTGCATTCTCATAAGTTTTTTATGGCTTAAATAGCTGAAAGTGAGTTTGTTAATGTTATTCATTTATGAGGATGGTTGTTAGAGAATATTTCAAGAGTTTTAAGAATTTCTGCCATGCAAATAGATGTATTATCGGGTATTCTATATCCTTTCACCATTTGCCACATGGAAACATAAATTCCTATCCCAGTTTGTTATTGTTTCCCTTAGATCGATCTGTGTACACTGTAATAATGTCCTTTGATATTTGTTGAATATATTTCCTGGCTTTGTTTTTGATAGTTGCTAAAACAGTTTTATTAATTATGCCTGCCAAGTGGTAGTCTGTATCTGGTTTCTTGAGTACTCAGTTTGGTTCCATTGGCTTGTATATACTACTGTTATTAATTGATGCATTTAGGGCATCCAAGTGTACTAGTTCCTCCATGCATTCGCAACCTGTTGGATATCTAGTGGTATTCATGAACATGTTCTGAGTTGTTAATTGATATCTAGCAAATGCTGGAAAAGCAAGATGAGTCGTGTCCAACCTAATTTTGCTCGTGTAATTTAGTCTTAGTTCCTTTCTGTGAAGTTCCAAAGAGAGAATTCCTAAGGCCACCTCCAGAGCACCCGTTGCCGTTGATCTGATTGCACATACAATTGTACATGTTGCTTGTTGCTGAATTCTATCTAATTTAATCTTGTGCTGCAGAGTCATAGACTATGCTTCTATAATCAATTTTTCCTCTAATGAAAGATTTATAAAACGTGATCATTGTCTTAGTGCTTGCACCCCAGCCATGACCTTTCAAATATCTTAGCATGTTAGTTAGTCCTCTACAAGACTCTACCAGTCTATTTGTTTGTTCCAGTTCAGTTGTTGGTCTAGTGTCATTCCTAGGTATCATGTAGTCTGGCCTGTACTAATTTGTTGCCCCTGTATGTTTATGTCAATTATCTTTTTCTTACCAATCCTACCTTTACTGAAGATCATTCCTACTGTCTTATTTGCATTTAAGTGAAATCCCCATTTATTCATCCATTTATATACTTTATTTATTTGTTTTTTTAAGATTATTATATAATACAGCGGTTTTCAACCTTTTTGAGTCCTTGGCTCCCCTGACCAACTACATTCTTTCTGCGGCTCCCGTGTGGGATAACAGGTAAAAACTCTAGTAATGTTTCGACATTTAGCCTAACTTTTTTTGAGCAGGAGAGCTTTGGAAAGGCTTTTAACTCATCCATTCCAGAGTTATTTTGCACGCTGTGCCAGACTTTTTTTGTGGGCAGAATTTTATAGAGTGAAGTGTTCATCTTTCAGTCTAAATTTGTTTGTGAATTTTCCTTTGAACATGTACTTATTATATACCAAACTGTAGGGAAATGGATAGAGAATTCAATATAATGTCTGTGGTAGTATTAACACAAGTATGTTCGGTATAATTTAATCATTTTGCATGTAAAATTGAAAAACGCTAAAAAGTTGACTGTAGAATACGATCTTACCAAAGACAAATTACTGTAGACAATAAAACTTTCTTTTTAGTCTTCAAACGTCACGTTAATCCATATACAAAGTAAAAAAAAAACATGGTAATGGCCAAAATTAGTACATTTAGTGTTATTCGCACCAGTTTTTCCGTGGTTCTTTGTAAGAAAAAAATAAATTATGCAATCATGCATTACGTAATTTTCAAACAAATAAATAAGAATAACGTCATATAAATACTTTTTTACTCTTGTTTAATGTTTTAATAGCATCCCTAGCTTCATCTTCTACCAAGAACTAGTGATTAGATGTTACGGTAGGTCTAGTTTTGTTGCTTTTTGATCGGCCAGAATATGACTACCCCCACTCATCAACTAAATCTAGTGTGTCTAGCTTTTCTGCATATATTCCGTATTTTGACAACAAACTGTGACTACCAAACAATCATCATCAATGTCAGCAATGTTTCAAAGTAGTTTGACACAATTATTTGCTTAGGAGACTTAGAAAATGTAAATATAAAGCGTGACATATTTCTCTAGCAAAAACAACGAAAAACGTAAACACACGAATCTTCACAAAAATTGTGATAATAACATCAAAACACGCACATGTGCTGATTAACTAAAGTCAAATTAGTTGTTTAAATAGTAGCGGAAGTCATTCTACGAGTTTTAATATATGAACTGCATTAAGCGGACGATTTTTAGGGTTTATTCGTGATAAACTAAAAACCACGCTCTGAGCGTTGCTCTGGCACGGCGTGTTGAATTTTGCAACGCTCAGAGCGTTGGTCTGGAGTCAAAGAGTTAAACAATGTAATTTAAAAAAAAAAAATTCAGTTGGACAACCTGTGAAAAAAATGACATGTACAAGAAAAAATATACACAAAGTGCACTTTGAAAACCCTTTCTATAAAAAAAAGAAAACAGAACGGATAAAACAGTTTCTTTCTAACATTAAAAAAAAATTTTTGTCTGAAAATCAATCACTGATATACTGCACTCATGATTCAATCTCCATAACAAAAAACTTGTACTAAAACTAAAAAAAAACGATGATGAATAAAGAACCAGTCACCTCAGTGTGAAACTTGAGCTTGCTTGTTGTTACAAAGCTCTCCTAAATTTTGAATTTGACGGCTGATTGTACTGTCGACAAAGGAATGGGCAAAAGTTGTTTTCCCACGGACTCTCCATCCATAATGGACACCATATAAATAGCACACGGTAAAACAAGTTCTGCAATCGTATGGGGTTTTCTTTTTTTTTTTTTTTTTTTTCTAAAAGAACTACCCAAAAAAGGAGAGATTTTTTTTTTTTTTTTTTTTTTTTTTTTTTTACATTCTGCTACCTTGTAGGATGCCAGAAGAGCTTTAATTGAGATTGTCGCCTGCTTAGAAAATGCTGACTTTTGTTCTTTCATTTGACTCAGCTTTCTAGAGAAATATTCTCATGGTTTGCTCACGTCATTCTTATGAACACTTTCTTAATGGCGCTTTAATTTGCTAGGCAGCATACATTCGACAGAGAGTACTTTGAAACACAAAACACACTGTGGATGCTCTTCATTGTTCACAAGAGTGCATGTGAAACCAAAATCTAAGTAACCTTCGTCGTATTTTCTATACTTACGTTTCCTTTCCTCATTACCACTTTCCTTGTCATCCTCAACAAGTTCTCGCTTTTTACTAACACTTGCCAGATTAAAAAATCTTTCCATAATTTATACCAAACTCACAACACAATCAAAAACGTTTCAAAACAGAAAATCATAGTGTTACCTACTATGGTCGCGCGAGGAGAAAGCGCGGAAAGTTGATTGGTGGGTCGGGGGAGCGGGACTTCAAAGGCTGGGTAACATCAAAAGTGAAATTTCTCCGGGGTCATGCAGGTTGACAAGCACTAAAGATGAAATTTCCCACGGCGCCCCTGACCTTCAGTCATGGCACCCCAGGGCGCCATGGCGCACAAGTTGAAAACCGCAGATAATATAATATTATTATATAATTTTGTTAGATTTTTCCCAGTTCTTCGCAGAACAACATCATCAGCTAACTGTGTAAAATTATTTTTGATATCTTTAAATTCTTCATTCAAATAATTTACCATTATTGTAAAAATTGAAGGGGATAAAACACTGATTCTTTTTTGTACAAAATCTGTGAGATTTTTTGGAAATTGTACAGATGTGTTTTTTTAAGGGTTTTATTTTTGGAAGTGGTTTTGATGCGATTTCATAAGTTACTAATGTATTACATTCCTGACCAGTTTAACAGCAGCCCCTTTGGGAGCCGTGCTGGTGTAATGGTTACCACGTTGCGCTAGCGACCAGGTTTTCAAGGTTCAAGCCCTGGCGTGAGCATTTGTAGGAGTGTCATCGACCGGGATTTTGACTGAATAACCTGAACGGCTCCTGCAGATAAACCCTCTGTGGATGGCAAGGAGCGAAGCTCCTGACCGGGTTGGAAGGAAAGTCCACTGGCTCCCCAGCCTTGCAATGACATGTCATTGGGCCAAAAGGGCTGGAAAGCTCGAGTGCTGCTGGTTAGAGAAAGAAAAAAAAACAGCAGCCCCCTTATATATTTACTTATAGTATACTACATCTATTGCTGCAACCCTGTTTTCGTTTCATCGTATTTTTATTTTGTGCACATCTACATTTTTCCACATAGTGTTTCATCATCCATACATTTTTCTCTCATGCCTTCTGACATATCTTGTACTGCCACTGACCTAACCTTCATTATAAAAAAGAAAACCCGCTTTACCAGCGACATTAATTTTCTTAATAACCTTCTTCACCTTAGGGTGATTCCCAAAGGCTATTTATCATGTTTCCGGCTGGATGTCTTCATCCTGCTGATCTGCACTTCTTCTTTGATCCTTAGCTGCCAACCGTCAAAGCAGTCAGTGGCCATTACGCCTGGTGGCATCTTGTAGGGCAACAACAAATTGACTCCACTTTGCTCGGTTGGCGGCCATCCTTCGTACAGTGCCCCAACTCTGGTTCATTCTTTGCATCTCAGCCTCCACAGTCCTCCGCCAAGTTGTTTTTGGTCGGCCTCTCTTTTGTTTTCCTAAAGGGTTCCATAGCATAGCTGTTCTTGTGATGGCATCAGGGTTTCTTCTGAGGGCATGGCCAACCCAGCTCCAGCATCTGCCAGCTATGATGGTGTGGATGTCCTCTTGCTTGCTCCGAGTAAGCAGATCTTGGTTGGTGATGGTATTTGGCCAAAAGATTCTGAGAATTTTTCTTAGGCATGTTGTGTGAAAAGAGGACAATTTCGACATTTCCTTCTCTGTAACTCTCCAGCTCTCCGCGCCATAGAGAAGCACAGAAAGCACACAGCTCTGATATAATCCTAATTTTGTGCTTGTGCTGTACTGAGAGGACTTCCAGATGTTGTTTAGACTAAAAAAGGCTGTTCTTGCTTTGTTGATTCTGTTGTTGATGTCTTTGCTTGCTCCGTCGTCTGGTGTTACTATGCATCCTAGGTATGTAAAGGCATATGTTCCAGTTGCTGATTCCTTACTGATATGTGCTCAGGGTTACTCACATTGAGCGTCATGACCTCTGTCTTTAGGTTGATGTTCAAGCCCACCTGCTGGCTATACTTATTAAGTCTATCCGTTTTTCCCTGGATGTGTTGATGTGAATGTGCTAGTAGTGCAATGTCATCTGCATATTCCAGATCTTCCAATGTAGAAAATGTAGTCCATCTTATTCCTCTTGGATTACCCTCTGTTGTCTGGCAGTCTATGACTGTTAAAAATAGAGTGGTTGATAAGGGGCATCCCTATCGTACTCCTGTCTTCAGTTGGTGTTGTCCCTGTTTTTTAGACGTGCAAATAGTGGTTCTAATAGTTCTGCTGCTAGCTCAGGGTCTGTCTTAAATAGCTCTGCATTTAAGTTATCATGACCAGGAGTTTTTCCATTCTTTAACCCTTTGATTTCTGTGATGATTTCTTCTTTTCGTGGGATGTCTGTATTAACATCTAGATCATTTTCAGCCTCAGGAACATTCAATTGTGTCTCTGGTGGTTCCTTATTCAGAGTTTCTCTGAAATGCTCTGCCCATCTTGTTTCCTGTCCCTCTACTGTCGTGATGAGATTTCCGTGCTTATCTCTTACTAATGTAATATTGTTTGCACCTCGTTTTCCACTGATGATTTTAGTTATTTTGTATACTGTGCTTTGTTCATTTCTCAGTGCTGCCTCTTCTGCCTGTCTTGCAAGGTCATCCAGAAATGTCCTTTTGTTAGTATGGGTTTGATGTTTAACTTCCTTGTCCAGCTGACTGTACTGTTCACTATATATTGCCTTTAACCTGTGAGACTTAGCTTCTGTTTTCTTTCTTTTCATTTCCTTTCTCTTCGCTATGGTGTTTAGCATATCTGGTGTTATCCAGTCTTGGCTCTTTCTTTCCTGGAATCCCAAGCATGACTTGCTGCTTTCCTTGTATATTGTTGAGATGGTGTTGAATCTCTGGTCAACATCATCGGTCTCTGTTCTTTCCTGGCTTTTGATAATGTCATGACTTCTCTTTACGTCGACCACGAAAGCTTTTCTGGTGAGATGATCCTTCAGTTTCGTGATGTTGTATCTTTTCTGTTTGACTGCAACTGGTCCAGCAGCTCTGAGTTTCACTTTCAGTCTTGCTACTACTAGGTGATGATCACTTCTCACATCTGCGCCTCTTCTTACTTTCACGTCTTGTAGTGCATGTCTCCATCTGCCATTGATCATTATGTGATCTATCTGGTTTCTGTCTCGTCCGTTTGGTGATTTCCATGTTAACTTGTGCACTTCCTTGTGTGGAAAAAGTGTTCCTCCAATGACCAGGTTGTTAATACTGCAAAAGCTTATTAATTTGTCCCCATTCTCATTTGATGTTCCACTGCCGCATTTCCCCATTACTCTTTCGTTATAATTATTGTGTGCTCCCACTTTCACATTTAGGTCTCCCATTACTATAATGAGATTGTACTTGGGTGTAGTTTCCATTTCTTTTTGTACCTGTTGATAGAACTCGTCCTTGATCTCTTCATCGCTGTCATTTGTTGGTGCATAACATTGTATAATTGTGGTGTTTGTGAACCTCCCTCTCAGTCTTGCTCTTATCAGTCTGTTGTTGATGGGTTTCCTTTCCAGTAAAGACCTTTCCATTCCCTGACTCCTACCCACGCAGACCAGTCCAGCTTGGTTGAACCTACCAGGAGTAAATCTCCCACTGGCATAGCTCTGGGGTTTGTCAGGGTACACAAGCTGCCATACCGCTACAAGGTATAGGTACCATTTATGGCAGTGACCTGCACTGCTTAGAGAAAATTAAGAAGAAATACTCCTTCCAGCATATGAAGTGCATTATTGCTATGCATTAACGCCTGTTTATTGACTTGGAACTTTTGAAATCCAACCTTATTCGCCAACTAAGTCAACTGACCTGTTGATGTGCTGCAGCATTCCTTCTTATCTGTACCATTATCTGTGACACCCTCCATCCTCTTTTTTTTTAAAAACATGTAAATTGTGTAGAAACTAACATTTTAGAACATTTGAAAAAACATGCACACACTTGCGCACATAATTTGGGAATTTTATATAGTCACAATAATTTGAATGGGGGAATGGTGCAATGACATGGTATTGCCAACTGACCATGTTATCTGGAATTATAGACACTATACATCTTTTCTATAGCCCAGAGGTTGAAAAGAATAGTTGTTTTCATAAATTAAGAAAAAATATTTTAAACATTTTTTTCATAGAATGTGAAAATCTCAGACTTTTATAAATTTTCTTTTAAACATTATTAAAGTTTTTTTCCCCTCACACTTCTCTCTTAATCAGATGTATGAACAATATAATGATTTTATTTGGTATCATTTTACATATAGTCTTGTTATTACATAAGAAAAAACGGCAATGACGAGATACAACTGAAATTGAAAAATAGTGGTGCAAGGTTATGTCCGTTCAAACCACAATATTAAATTGAAATTGAAGAGTCAGTTTCATGTTTTTAACATCACATTGACATTCAAGAAACGGTCACTACTTTCTGATGTCTTTTCAGATATTTAAGATGTTTTCAAATATCTTAACTATATCATCACGTAAAAAAAAGAAGGTGAAGTTTCATAAAATAGTTTCACATGTTGTTTAAAGTCAGATTAAAGGAGTCTCGTGCCTTTTCTTAATCATATGATCAGTATGCAATATTGTTTGCTGCAGTGCATTAAGTTATTTTCTTTTCATATTCTTTTTAACAGATGTTCTCAGTTAAGATTCAATTTAGACAAACTGAAAGATCCAGAAATCGCAGGAATCTTTGAGGCAACTGTTGGAGGAAAATTTGCAGCTCTCAACTTTCTGGAGGATGATATCAACTCAATCACAGAGAACATGAAAGACGTGCTCATTGAATCAGCAACAGAAATACTTGGTAAAAGAAAGAAAATAAACAAACCATGGGTTACAGATGACATTCTGAAGTTATGTGATACACGGCGGGAAATGAAAACGGTTAAGAAAGAGATTCCTGAAGCAGCATGGCAATACAGTATGGTGAATAAAAATAGAAAGAAAATGAAACAGGCCAGGGAACTTGGAAATGCAGCAATATTACGGTAAAAAGCGGAAGAGGCTATATGTTCAATGAAAGGAGGGAAGTCACCGGGTGTGGATAATATCCCAGCAGAGCTCTTGAAATATGGAAGACCAGATATAGTAAAAATCATGACAACAATTTGCCAGAAGATATGGAGTAATAAAAAATGGCCAAAAGAGTGGGCGCAGTCATTAGTAATACCACTTCCAAAGAAAGGAAATCTGAAAATGTGCAAGAATTACAGAACCATTAGCCTTATTAGTTATCCAAGTAAAGTGATGTTAAGGATACTTTTGAACAGAATAAAACAGAAATCAGAAGAAATCTTGTCTGAGGAACAGGCTGGCTTTAGACCAAAAAGAAGTACCTCAAAACAAATCTTCAATATTAGATTACTGATCGAAAAACATCTCTAGCATCAACGTGATTTATACCAAACTTCATCGATTTCACAAAAGCCTTTGATCAAGTCTGGCATGAAGGCTTATGGCAAATTATCTATTCTCTTGTATGGGTGTGAGGGCTGGACACTCACTGCAGATACAGAGCGAAGGATTCAGGCTTTCGAGCATAAATGTTATAGAAGAATTTTGCGCATTTGCTATAAAGAGCACAAAACAAATGTCTATGTTAGAGAGAAAATAAACACCTATGCAGACCACCAAGAACCACTTTTGTCAGTAGTGAAATGTGGAAAGGTTGCCTGGTTTGGGCATGTAACTCGTCATGACTCCCTTTCGAAAACGATCCTCCAGGGAACAGTCGAAGGTAAACGGAGAAGAGGAAGGCAAAGAAAATCCTGGGCTGATAACATCAAAGAATGGGCAGGACACGGTTTTTCCACACTTGTATGCATTGCTGAGGATAGAGAGCAGTGGAGGACCCTGTCTGCTGATGCTTCCACCATGGCACCCCTACGACCCATGACGGGTTACGGGTTGAGATGAGATGATGATTCTTTTTAAAATTTCATTCATGACAATGTTAGTTATTTATCAAGTAAGTTTTTTTTGTTGTTGTTAAAAACTTATGGGTTCTTAAATTTCTAAAAGTTAAGAATTTACTACTGGCTTGGAGGCTGTTATGGCATAATTTTACAGATGCATCAATTTCTTGTCATAACTAAAAATATATACAATGATTCTCTTTTCAGTTTATTTCAGATTCTTTCAAGTTCATAAGAATGAAAGCTAGCTTGAACAAAATTCTTCTCCAACTTCTGATGTAAAATGTGGTTAACTTTTGGCTTTACTTTATTTCTTTGGCTGATATCTATAGGTAATTTGTAATTATAATTTAGCCTGTATTTGTTTCTTATTCTTTTTTTACATGATCCCAAATTGGTGTTATTTAATTCACATACTAGCTAAAAGTATAAGTTAATCGAAATGTAATATGCTTTAGACCAGCAGCTAGGATGTTTTATTATAGATGAACCTACTTGTACAGATTTTTAAGAATATTGTATTTATGCCATTTAACTTGATATATAAAGAAAAAGAACATTTTATCAGTGTCAAGACAGGATTCCTCCTTACAACAGCCACAGTGAAGATTAGTGCTATGTTTGGACTGTTAGCTCTATCTTTGTTATGAGTATGGCATCAAGTGTACCTCCACATGTTGCTACATAAAAAAACCATTCTCAACACCTGTTAAATTCAGTCTCAACTGAAATTTTGTTACTACAGATTACACTGAACAATTCTATGTTGATAAGTGGTAAAGTAACATACACTTCTGAGCTGTCTAATTTATTAATTACACATTCAAACTTCTGCTGAATTACTGTAACAAAAGTTCTTTTATTGGATTTCATCAAATTTTCCCTTACCCGAATATTTTATACAAACTCTATAGACACAGAATTATTCTTCATGTCCCACAAAACTTGCCAGTCTTAGGACTAACTCTCAGCTGATTGACTCACTGACTTTCCTTCCCCACTCTTCATTGTTCATGTCCTAAATCACACTTATTACAACTAAGTGTTCATTCAGAATAATTACAGGCTTACTACATACTCAGGTAATCTGCATGTAACAACTATGAAAACATTGTATAACTCACAAACAATCAACTCAACAAATCTCCTTAGAGATCACAGATCCTTACAGCTGTAGACTTCCTTATGAAAATAAACACAACCTCTGAAGATTAGCATAAATTTTGGTCTGTCACAGTCTTCATTACTATAAATTCATTTTCTGTATTTTATAAGGTAATGTGCTAGGCAAAACTATATACATTTTAACACAAAATCAGACTTAAACAATAAATTTACATTAAGGTTGATACACTTTGACTGAACCCCCAGAGCTATGCCAGAGGGGAGTTTTACTCCTGGCAGGTTCTACCAAGCTCAACAGATCTGCGCAGGTAGGAGTCAAACTAAAGTAAATACCCTGGTCCTCCAAGTTGGGGGTTTTAGCACAGGGACGATACCCCTGTCTATGTAAAAAAAGAAATAAAGTTATGGAAACAGCAACAAATAAACAAATTTTGCTGCAGGATGGACATCCAGAATCTGAAGCTCATACGACTGCCAGTGGTGAAAGCTAAAAGGAAGAAACTGACACAAAAACGGACGTCCTAATTGCACAACATGAAACAAGAAAAAGATTTTGGAATGTTAGGACAATGAATGAGACAGGAAAACTGAATCAGATTGCATGGAAATAAAAAAAACTACAGGTTACACACATTCAAGGGATAAGCGAGAGCACACGGACTGGGACAGATAGAATTAAAACAGAAACAAGGAAAACAGTACTTTACTCTGGAAGAGAGGATGTTAACACAGTGAATGCATAACCATTATCCTAAAAAGTGGAATAGAAAGATCATTACTTGAATGGATACCAAACAACAATAAATTGATAAGAGCAAGAATGAAAGGAAAGATTCACTAACATCACCATGATACAATGCTACGAGCCAACAAATGACAGCGACAAAGAGGCCAACGATGAATTCTATCAACAACTACAAAAAGGAAATGAAAACTATACCTAGATATGACATTATCATAGTAATGGCAGACCTCGATGCCAAAGTTGGATCAGATAATACATGTTGTTCGTCCATCACGGGTGATGAAGACCACTCTGTTCATCCAATTATTAGGATTGTTAGGATAGTCTGTGAGTACGAAGGTGACTGATGAGCCCGATGCGGGCCTGGAAGGATCTCGGACAGTGTGGGCAGGGAATGTTTGCATCACAAGAAGGTTTTATTACAAGATAATACATACTATGAAAGGGTAATGGGGAGATGGCGGCAGTGGTACTGCAAATGAGAATGGTGACAAACTGATAGGCTTCAGTAGCATTAACAACTTAGTCATTGGAGGAACTCTCTTCCTACACATAGAAATTCACAAACTAACATGGGAATCGCCAATTGGTCGCGACAGAAACCAGGTTGATCACTTAATAATCAATGGTAGATGGAGGCATTCATTACATGATGTGAAAGTAAGAAGAGCTGGAGATGTGGGAAGTGATCACAACCTAGTGGTAGCAGTAATAAAGGTGAAGCTTAGAACTATTGGACCTAAGGTAAGAAAACCACAAAGATACAACATCAACAAGCTGAAGGACCATTTTACCAAGAAAGCTTTTGTGGCACATATAAAGAAATGTTATCAAATTGCCAAAAGTTAGGAGGGCACAGAGGCTGATGACATCAGCCAAAAATTCATTATCCTTTCAACAATTTGTAGGGAAAGTAGTGAATCATGCTTGGGTTTCCAGGAAAAGAAGAAACAAGATTGGATAACGCAGTAACATTGAAAACCATAGAAATAAGAAAAGTAAACAAAAGAAAGAAATCAGAAGCTAAGTCCCCTAGGTTAAAGGAAATATACACTGAAGCCAGCTGAACAAAGAAATAAATCATCAAACCTGAGCTGACAACAGAAATTTCCTAGAAGGCCTTGCAAAACAGGCTGAAGAAGCAGCACTGAGGAATGAACAAAGCACAGTATACAAATAACAACAACTAAAAGTCACTGGAAAAAGGTGCAAACAACAACTAGTAAGAGACAAGCAGGGAAATCTCATCACCACAGAGCAGGGGCAGGAAGCAAAATGGGCTGAGACATTTACAGACTACAACAACTGAAGAGTAATTATGATCATCTCTGTTCCCAGCAAAATATTGGGCAGGATAATTATCCACAGAATCTCAAAGCAGTAGATCATAAACTGAGGATGCATGGTAACACCAGATGGCGCAACAAGCAAAGACATCAAGAACAGAATGAATAAAGCAAGAACAGCCTTTGCTAGTCTCAATAACATCTGGAAGTCTTCCCAGTACAGCACAAACACAAAATTAAGATTATATGAGAGCTGTGTGCTTTCTATGCTTTTCTATGGTGCAGAATGCTGGAGAGTAACAGAGAAGGAAATGTCGAAACTGTCCTCCTTCCACACAATCTGCCTAAGGAAAATTCTCCAAATCTTTTGGCTGAATACTATCACTAACCAAGAACTACTTAGTCGGAGTTACCAAGAGGACATGCATACCATCATAGTTGACAAATGCTGGAGTTGGGTTGGCCACGCCCTCAGAAGAGCCCCCGATGCCATCACACAAACAGCTATGCTATGGACCCCTGAAGGAAAGCAAAAGAGAGGCTGACCAAAAACAACTTGGCGGAGAACTGTGGAGGCCGAGAAGCAAAGAGTGAACCAGAGCTGGGGCACTGTACAAAGGATGGCTGCTGGCTGAACAAAGTGGAAGCAATTTGTTGCTACCCTACAAGACGCCACCAGGTGCGATGGCCAATGACTGCTTTGACAGTCGGCAGCTAAGGATCAAAGAAGAAGAAGGTTATGCCGATATTTTTTCTCTCTCAAAGAAATACCGGCATAATGGAGGATAGAATATCTGGTCAAATTTCCAAAAGGAGGGAGATTTACCAGAGTGCACAGAATATAGAGGAATAATATTACTGTCAGTATCAGGAAACATTTTAATCAGGTATTATATTGAAAAATAGTCCCCCCCCCCCCCCCCCCCCCCCGCCTTTCCGATAGTATGAACAAGTGTTTCACCTCGTATCTCCTTTACACTCTAAGGGGGGTGG
>JAMPIV010013820.1:0-253296 GCA_024509875.1 Oreohelix idahoensis
TGAAATTGTTCTAACATAGTAGAAACTTGTTTCTGCTCTCCTGGAGATAATTCGGGAGAAATTGCAACATCTTTCCATGATTCATTAGAGTGAAGAGGAATCATTGGAAACGGTAAATTTACATCCGAGAAACTCGTTTCCTCATCCTGTATTACTGACAGAGATGAGTACTGTCCATGTTGGACTGGAAAATCGTCCGTTGCCTGGAAAACAGGTTGTAAATAATCCGGACGTTCATGGAATTCCGTGAGCATGTTGATGTGGAAGGTTTTACGCTTCCCGTCAATATCGACGATATAGTCAACATCGGAAACTTTTGATATTATATTGTACGGACCTTTCCAAGAAATAAGAAGTCTATTTTCCCTACAAGGTAGCAAGACAAATGCTTTGTCACCTGGACAAAGTTGTCGCAAGCATCTCTTTTTATTGGCAAAATCCCTTGCCTTCTGTTTCGCAAATTCAGAAGAAGCAGTTGCCAATTTGCATGCTTCAATAATCTTGTGTCTAAGTGCGATGACATATTCATAAGAGGATTTTGTGTCATCGACAATATTATCAGCAGTTATAAGATCATGAAGTAAGGACATAGGACCTCGCGGTTTCGCGCCAAAGGCAAGTTCAAAGGGAGAAAATCCTGTATGTTCGTTGGCGACCTCTCTATATGCAAAGAGAGCCGCGGGTAAAACCCTATCCCAATCCTGAGGATGATCTTCTGTTATCTTACCTAGTAGGTTTTTCAGAGTTCTATTCAAACGTTCCACCATCCCATTGGACATAGGATGATAAATACTACTCAGCGATCTCTCTATCTTAAGAGTCAACATTACTTGAGACATGGTATCCGATATGAGTTGGGTACCATGGTCGGATAATATTTCTGCTGGAAACCCCAGACGAGAAAATATTAACCAAAGAGCATCTGCGACATCAGCAGTAGTTATGCTCTTTAGAGGAACAGCCTCCGGCCAACGTGTGCACATATCAACACACGTCAAAATAAATTGGTGTCCTCTAGCAGACTTTATCTTAAATGGACCAATGATGTCTATCGCCATTTTTTGAAATGGTCGAATGGGAATGTCTGCAGCCTGAATAGGTGCATCATGGCGTGGACCTCTGGATTTAATCTCTTGACATACTTTACAAGATCGACAATAGATTCGTATGTCCTTATTCACAGCAGGCCAAAAGAAAGATTGAAGAACTCTAGCTTTAGTACGGGAAAAACCCATATGTCCAGCACACTGCGAATCATGAGCGTGCTGTAAGAGTTTAACTCTCATATTTTTAGGCACAAGGATTTGAGAATGAATGGACTTAGCGGAGTCTTGTACCATACGTACAAGTACGCCATTCCTCATCGTAATCCAAGATTTACGATTTGTATCCTTATTCGGATCACCTTTTGTTGCCAGAGTAAAGAATTTCTTTAGAGTAGGATCATCTTCCTGCTGTTTGATAAAGGAATCATGGGAAATCTCCAAGGGATCATCTTGGATCTGCGCATCATTATCTTCAGAATGTGAAGATTGTGGCATATTAAGAGCTTGAGCCCTAGTGATTACTGCATTAGCAGATTGCATATTAACATTTTCCCAATTAGAAATTTGCTGTGGAGTGCATTCTTTCACTCCATGAATGCGACCGATGATAAGATCAGCGATCGGATTCGGCAAGAGACATGCTTGCACCTCTCCTGTAAAGAAAGGCGTAGCAATATTGATAATGGCAGTGGAGTACTTCTCCAATGTGCCACCAAATGTTACACATTTGACTATATTGCCTGTAGCTCGAGAAGGATTTACGAGTGATTGCCTCACTCCGATGGTAGTGCACCCCGAATCGAAAAGAATTGATACCGGAGTACCATCTATTAGGCCCCTATTAAAGACAAGAGCACCCCTTCCATTATGCGCGATTGACGCATGGAGCGCGGGAAGCGGGTGACCGCAGCTTAAAGTAGAAACTGTGGTTGGATCGAATAATGTTTTGCATTGCGAACACTGAGATGCTCTAGCAAAATCGAAAGCGGAATTTGCTACACTATTGGAGTCTTTTTTATCATTATTCTGATTACCGGTGTCGTGGAACTCCTGTTGTGCAGAGTTAGCCTGGTAATACGATTTACCATGTCTTTTGTGTTGTGATCTACCTCGGTTATAATTGTCTCTATAATTATTATTTCCCCTTTTATAACCCCTATTTGGGTTTGAATCATAATATTCATGATCATAATCATCACGCTCATTATACTGAGTATCCCTGTAATATTGGTTCTTTTCTCTCCATGAAGCACTTGGGTAGTTCCTATAGCTACTCCCCTTTCGAGAATGTCTAAAATTATGGGTACCCCTCACGTGTCGAGGACTATCAGCCCGATTCCAGTTCTTCGAAGAAGAACCCTGATTTGAGTGGTTATCTTGGTTTTGATATTTATTCCAATTAACCTTTTTATCAAATTTATTTTTAGATCCTTGGAATTTGTGTGAGTAATTCTGATTATATTCTGTTGCCGAAGCAACTGGCATACTCTCTTTAATGTTAGAGTTACTAAGAATCATGTCAGGGTGTGCCGTGGCATACTGGTCACAATATTCTTCCATTTGCTTTAATGTACTAGGTTTACGTTCATGTAAGAACTCTAGGAATGATTTATTTACAGAAGACATGACCTTGTCTCTTAGCAATAAATCCGTAAGACCATCAAATGTTTTCTCTGTTTTGGATAATTCAATCCATCGTGAAAGTGTAATTCGTGCTTTTGAGATGAATTCTGAGAATTCTACACCTACCTCAGGTCTCATTGTTTTAAACAAAAGACGATAACCTTCCTCAGACAGCTGATATCTCTTTATCAAAGCTGCCCTAACAGCATCATAATTATCCTTGTCGGCCTCTTCAACAAAATATAACTTACTCAGAGAGTCCCCTTTTAGATTTTCAGACAACTGATTCACATACTGTGATTTGTCAACATTATGAGCTCGACAAGCACGTTCAAATCTATCAAGCCAAAATGCTATATCATCACTGGCAGAGTTGAACGCTGGTACCTTGACCTTGTACACAAAGGGTTTACCATTACCACCAGCTGCCTGATTAACATTACTCATACATGTCAATTTTAATTTCTCTAACTCAAATTCATGTTCTCTTATTGCTTTTCTCTCTTCTGCCTCTCTATCTAATCTTTTCTGTTCTGCAGCCGCTTCTAATTTTTTCTGTTCTGCAGCAGCAGCAGCTTCTAATTTTTTCTGTTCTGCAGCAGCAGCAACTTCTAATTTTTTCTGTTCTGCATCAAATCTCCTTTCCTCCACTTGCATCTGCAATTTCTTTAGTTCAGCAGCATTATCAGCTTCTTTTTCTAATCTTTTTTCTTCAGCCAGAGCTTTTCTCTCTTCAGCAGCTAATGCTTTGTCATATTGAGCAACAGCCCATTGTTCTAAGTCTTTCCCAGTCTTATCAAGAGATTTTCCTTGTGCAATAAAGTAATCTAATGTAGACATCTTGTCTTCTTAAATCAGAAACCTGAAAAAGTAAATAAATTACCCTATTTCACTTTAATGGGAGACAAGTCTATACCATAGACTTAGTCTTAGTGAAAACTTGTATGGTTTATAATAACCAATGATAACTTGAGTACCTGTGGACAACAATAACTGTCTATCTCAAATACTGTGGGAGACAAGCCTTACAAAGGTCTTGTATACCTCAATGTAATCAAAGATCACTTGGGCACCTGTGGAAAATAATCATAAAGTACTGATCTGTACTATCCTATCAGTGTATACCACTATAACTCCTATGTCATATGTCAACTAAAGACATTACAAAGGACAAACAAGAAAAGACAATATGAACACATTTGCAGAGATCAAATTAAATTAAATAGGAGAAATGAAAAAAAAAAATGATCACAGAAACCGTGATGATAACTGCAATAAGATAACAAGACAAATAACGCCACAGTGTATAAACATAAGGGTGTAAAAAACTGAAATGAAAGGAAAGATGAGACCTACAATTATACAAACAAATCAAACAAAAATAAAGAACAGAAAAAATGTTACAAATACAAATATGAAACAGTCGTCACAACTAACCAAATATTTGCAAACTATGTTGCATGCAAATTTCAATTAAGAAATTGCTCCCTATAGAACGCCAGAACAAGACCAATATCACTCGGTATTTCCTGTTCTAGTCACCTCCCATCCAGGCCCGCAACATATAAACACCTACACATATAAACAAATAACATGTAAACATAAATAGCATATAGCATACAATATAATTTATATCATGAATGGAATGTGTTGCAGGTATAGTGTTGTAAAGCAGGCACAGTTTATTTTAATACTAATAACTTGCCACTTTATTGAGTAATAGATTTAATTTTAAACTATTACACAGTTCAATTTTTTTGTTGAGCATATGAAGATCCAACGATGAAATATGCACTTTATGTTCAACAACACTGTGATTCTTCTGTACGTTGAGAAATGTCAACAATACTGCTCCAGATATTTTCTACACTTGATACAACTGTCCTGTGTAATACCGTCTGTACAGCGAAAAACTGTCAACAAGCGCTGACCTAGATACAGCATCCTATCGGTAATACAGGTCAAGCTGACATCGACTGTATAGCTGTCCTACTGGTGTTTATGTGGTCAAACAAATGTTCTTTCAAGTGTAAACTGTGATTCTCAACACAAAACTGCGTAGGCTGGACCCAGGAATCTGGCTCACCACTGTAAAGTTTGTTTCATTCCACGCTCTGTAAGTGTCAGTCTGTAAAGAAGTGTACAGAGTTGTTGAGATCGGGCATGCTCCAGTTTACCCAGCTGTAAATGGGTAACTCACCCTAGTCCTGAGTTAGGGAAGGCAAAGGCAGCTGTAAATAGTAGTTTCCCTCTAAGGCTCCAGGGGAAGCAGGCCCTAAACTTGGTCACTTCAACCGACGCAGGATGGTGTATGTATGGAGTAGAAGTGTAGAGTGTGATTAACGCGAATGGTGTACTGTTCGTGTTCTGACCAATCTAATCACTCATACACTTGTGTCTACAAGGCACCAATGCAGACTGCTGGAATCTTTGTTTACACAATTTATTCAGACGTACACACTGGGACATAACGAGTACATCATGGGTATGTTGACACATCAATTTGTAGGCATACATAGCAGATCTGAAGTCATGACACATTCATAAATAATGGGTAGTACATCAAAAGTTCAATGTCATGATACATTATGGCCGCATCCCCTATCTGACTAAACGCGTCAGTGAAGGCAGATCGGTAAATAACTAAAGTTGCTTGACGTCCATAGTTTGTAATATATTATGAAACCACGAAAAGGGGGTTCCTATAAAGATTGAGATCTCCTTGCCACTGTCCGATAATAGGATATGTAATCTGTTCTCTTGGCAGTGATCAAAACATATGATGACAGAAATATAACATGGCCGCCTCCCTGAGTTGTCACTCACTCACTCGTAGGAAGGTGAATATAAGCCAAAGTTAATTTATAATGGGCATATAAATCATTTCATAAATGTTTCCATACAGCTCTACGGTAATCAGGTTAATTCACGTAGCCATAACCGCTGTAGGAAAGCCTGTCATCTTCGTCGATACAAAACACGACCCTAGCGATACGAAGCACAATGTTCCATCTAGGTCTAACCGACATGAGATCATCAAAATAGGGTCTGGCAATACATGGAGTCCGAATTATACATTGTACCGTACCTTAGGAGAGTCTCTAACACAAACTCTAGTAGAGATACCATCTCCTTTAGAAGAAAACCACTTCATAAATCATTTTTCCTTAAGAATCTACCAGCCCTTTGAAAAATGCGTACCCGCCATTATCACGGTACATCGGAACTCATCACGACTTGACAAGACAACTCCTACTTCCGCTAGAGCGGTGTAACAAGAATATAGTCCTGCCTACCCATCCAAAATATACAATATAGGACTGATTCTACTTGTACTAATAATATGTAATACATATGAATTCAGGCCATAAACATAATAAGCAAATTAATCTATTTTCTGGCCCTAAAAAATAAGTACAGATATAAGAGCAATATCCATGCGCCGGATCAATATCAAGAACGATTACTCCTATAATCAAAAGTGTGAATCAAACATGGATTATCTCGCTTTCCCCATAGACAGCATTTTCATACACAAATGAATGAATGTCTATATCTTTTCCATATTAAATAGCCATATCGATTTTTGTAATATGTGCGTCAAAATATGCACGCAACAGATTACCACACCCCTCGGGAAAAAAAAAAAGGCACATTTTTTTTTTGTTTTGAAATACATCTAGGAGCAACATACAATAGGCTCACAACGCACCAATAACAATGCGCAGATGATAAGCATAAGTTTTATGACCTTAGAGAAGGTACTTCTCTAAGTATTAATATTTCCAGAGAGGTGTCACCAACGCATACTACAATATTAGCAATGACACAATTTCCACATTAGTTTATACATAAATTTCATCTAAGATATCTTAACATCATGATCATCAAAGACGAAAAACATTGAAAGATCAGCGGTGAATAAATATCAATGAACCGCTAAGTAGTGTTACAATCAATATATGATATATTACATATGTGTACACATTTCAACATAGAAACAACTGTATCAAAGTTGTATAACAGTTATGAATCATGTGGGCATCTAGACAAAATATCTGCCATCACATTTTCTGACCCACGGATAGCTCGCACCGAAAAATGAAATGGCTGTAGAGCAATCGCGTATCGCGTTGATCTCGCGCTCTTCAGATTTTTACTCTGAATAGCTGTAAGAGCTTTCTGGTCAGTTTCCACAATGAAATGCGCGCCCAGAAGAAATCTTTGCAGTTTAAGGATTGACCAAACCATAGCCAATAATTCACGGTCTAGGACCGAGTAGTTCTTCTCTGCGGCATTTAATTTACGAGAAATATACATCACAGGATGCAGAGTTCCAGAGTACTCTTGCATTAGTGCTGCTCCAATCCCGGTGGATGAAGCGTCACTACGAAGAATAAATGTCTTATCCTTAGAAGGCAATACTAGGATAGGTAAAGTAGAAAACATAGTTTTAACCTTATCCAAAGAGGATTGACATTCTTGAGTCCAATGGACTACATTAGGAGACCCTTTCTTTAGCAAGGAAGAAAGAGGTGACATAATGGAGGACAGATTCGGAATGAATCGTCCATAAAATTGTATTAGACCTAAGAGACTTCGCACTTGCTTTTTAGTCTTAGGAATAGAAATGTTAAGTATCTTACTTGTATTATGGTCTTCTGTTTTTAGGAACCCATGACCAACACGGTGTCCTAAGAAAGATATTTCGCTAAAACCAATACATGCTTTCGATGGTTTCGCTGTCAGGTTATGCTCGCGTAAGATAGACAATAGTTCATTTATCCCATTATAGTGATCGTTCCAAGTATCACTGAAAAGGCAGATGTCATCAAGATACGCAATGACATCTGAGCGATGAGATAGGATTCGACGCATCATGCGTACGAATGTTGCAGGGGCGTTCATAAGACCGAAAGGCATGAAATTCCATTGGAATAGACCCCTAGGCGTCGAAAAAGCAGTAAACGGTTTGGCGTGTTCGGATAATGGAACTTGCCAATATCCCTTAGACAAATCGAGTTTAGTAAAGAAATGAGAATTCGATAGTCTCGTCAGTAGCTCTTCTAGTAAAGGCATAGGTTCAGCATCAAATTTAGTCACTTGATTCAATTTGCGATAATCCACGCAAAGACGTATGTTATTGTCTTTTTTTCGTACAATAACCATCGGCGAAGAATATGCTGATGTGGATGGTTCAATAATTTTTAACTCTATCATCTCATCTAACTCTTTCTCTACCTGTGCTTGAAAATGTATCGGGATAGGATACGGTCTGACTCTTATAGGACTATGGTCAGTAAGAATAATGTCATGTTGAATGACATCAGTTTGACCAGGAATGTCAGTAAGGACATCCTGAAATTGTTCTAACATAGTAGAAACTTGTTTCTGCTCTCCTGGAGATAATTCGGGAGAAATTGCAACATCTTTCCATGATTCATTAGAGTGAAGAGGAATCATTGGAAACGGTAAATTTACATCCGAGAAACTCGTTTCCTCATCCTGTATTACTGACAGAGATGAGTACTGTCCATGTTGGACTGGAAAATCGTCCGTTGCCTGGAAAACAGGTTGTAAATAATCCGGACGTTCATGGAATTCCGTGAGCATGTTGATGTGGAAGGTTTTACGCTTCCCGTCAATATCGACGATATAGTCAACATCGGAAACTTTTGATATTATATCGTACGGACCTTTCCAAGAAATAAGAAGTCTATTTTCCCTACAAGGTAGCAAGACAAATGCTTTGTCACCTGGACAAAGTTGTCGCAAGCATCTCTTTTTATTGGCAAAATCCCTTGCCTTCTGTTTCGCAAATTCAGAAGAAGCAGTTGCCAATTTGCATGCTTCAATAATCTTGTGTCTAAGTGCGATGACATATTCATAAGAGGATTTTGTGTCATCGACAATATTATCAGCAGTTATAAGATCATGAAGTAAGGACATAGGACCTCGCGGTTTCGCGCCAAAGACAAGTTCAAAGGGAGAAAATCCTGTATGTTCGTTGGCGACCTCTCTATATGCAAAGAGAGCCGCGGGTAAAACCCTATCCCAATCCTGAGGATGATCTTCTGTTATCTTACCTAGTAGGTTTTTCAGAGTTCTATTCAAACGTTCCACCATCCCATTGGACATAGGATGATAAATACTACTCAGCGATCTCTCTATCTTAAGAGTCGACATTACTTGAGACATGGTATCCGATATGAGTTGGGTACCATGGTCGGATAATATTTCTGCTGGAAACCCCAGACGAGAAAATATTAACCAAAGAGCATCTGCGACATCAGCAGTAGTTATGCTCTTTAGAGGAACAGCCTCCGGCCAACGTGTGCACATATCAACACACGTCAAAATAAATTGGTGTCCTCTAGCAGACTTTATCTTAAATGGACCAATGATGTCTATCGCCATTTTTTGAAATGGTCGAATGGGAATGTCTGCAGCCTGAATAGGTGCATCATGGCGTGGACCTCTGGATTTAATCTCTTGACATACTTTACAAGATCGACAATAGATTCGTATGTCCTTATTCACAGCAGGCCAAAAGAAAGATTGAAGAACTCTAGCTTTAGTACGGGAAAAACCCATATGTCCAGCACACTGCGAATCATGAGCGTGCTGTAAGATTTTAACTCTCATATTTTTAGGCACAAGGATTTGAGAATGAATGGACTTAGCGGAGTCTTGTACCATACGTACAAGTACGCCATTCCTCATCGTAATCCAAGATTTACGATTTGTATCCTTATTCGGATCACCTTTTGTTGCCAGAGTAAAGAATTTCTTTAGAGTAGGATCATCTTCCTGCTGTTTGATAAAGGAATCATGGGAAATCTCCAAGGGATCATCTTGGATCTGCGCATCATTATCTTCAGAATGTGAAGATTGTGGCATATTAAGAGCTTGAGCCCTAGTGATTACTGCATTAGCAGATTGCATATTAACATTTTCCCAATTAGAAATTTGCTGTGGAGTGCATTCTTTCACTCCATGAATGCGACCGATGATAAGATCAGCGATCGGATTCGGCAAGAGACATGCTTGCACCTCTCCTGTAAAGAAAGGCGTAGCAATATTGATAATGGCAGTGGAGTACTTCTCCAATGTGCCACCAAATGTTACACATTTGACTATATTGCCTGTAGCTCGAGAAGGATTTACGAGTGATTGCCTCACTCCGATGGTAGTGCACCCCGAATCGAAAAGAATTGATACCGGAGTACCATCTATTAGGCCCCTATTAAAGACAAGAGCACCCCTTCCATTATGCGCGATTGACGCATGGAGCGCGGGAAGCGGGTGACCGCAGCTTAAAGTAGAAACTGTGGTTGGATCGAATAATGTTTTGCATTGCGAACACTGAGATGCTCTAGCAAAATCGAAAGCGGAATTTGCTACACTATTGGAGTCTTTTTTATCATTATTCTGATTACCGGTGTCGTGGAACTCCTGTTGTGCAGAGTTAGCCTGGTAATACGATTTACCATGTCTTTTGTGTTGTGATCTACCTCGGTTATAATTGTCTCTATAATTATTATTTCCCCTTTTATAACCCCTATTTGGGTTTGAATCATAATATTCATGATCATAATCATCACGCTCATTATACTGAGTATCCCTGTAATATTGGTTCTTTGCTCTCCATGAAGCACTTGGGTAGTTCCTATAGCTACTCCCCTTTCGAGAATGTCTAAAATTATGGGTACCCCTCGCGTGTCGAGGACTATCAGCCCGATTCCAGTTCTTCGAAGAAGAACCCTGATTTGAGTGGTTATCTTGGTTTTGATATTTATTCCAATTAACCTTTTTATCAAATTTATTTTTAGATCCTTGGAATTTGTGTGAGTAATTCTGATTATATTCTGTTGCCGAAGCAACTGGCATACTCTCTTTAATGTTAGAGTTACTAAGAATCATGTCAGGGTGTGCCGTGGCATACTGGTCACAATATTCTTCCATTTGCTTTAATGTACTAGGTTTACGTTCATGTAAGAACTCTAGGAATGATTTATTTACAGAAGACATGACCTTGTCTCTCTTAGCAATAAATCCGTAAGACCATCAAATGTTTTCTCTGTTTTGGATAATTCAATCCATCGTGAAAGTGTAATTCGTGCTTTTGAGATGAATTCTGAGAATTCTACACCTACCTCAGGTCTCATTGTTTTAAACAAAAGACGATAACCTTCCTCAGACAGCTGATATCTCTTTATCAAAGCTGCCCTAACAGCATCATAATTATCCTTGTCGGCCTCTTCAACAAAATATAACTTACTCAGAGAGTCCCCTTTTAGATTTTCAGACAACTGATTCACATACTGTGATTTGTCAACATTATGAGCTCGACAAGCACGTTCAAATCTATCAAGCCAAAATGCTATATCATCACTGGCAGAGTTGAACGCTGGTACCTTGACCTTGTACACAAAGGGTTTACCATTACCACCAGCTGCCTGATTAACATTACTCATACATGTCAATTTTAATTTCTCTAACTCAAATTCATGTTCTCTTATTGCTTTTCTCTCTTCTGCCTCTCTATCTAATCTTTTCTGTTCTGCAGCCGCTTCTAATTTTTTTCTGTTCTGCAGCAGCAGCAGCTTCTAATTTTTTTTTTCTGTTCTGCAGCAGCAGCAGCTTCTAATTTTTTCTGTTCTGCATCAAATCTCCTTTCCTCCACTTGCATCTGCAATTTCTTTAGTTCAGCAGCATTATCAGCTTCTTTTTCTAATCTTTTTTCTTCAGCCAGAGCTTTTCTCTCTTCAGCAGCTAATGCTTTGTCATATTGAGCAACAGCCCATTGTTCTAAGTCTTTCCCAGTCTTATCAAGAGATTTTCCTTGTGCAATAAAGTAATCTAATGTAGACATCTTGTCTTCTTAAATCAGAAACCTGAAAAAGTAAATAAATTACCCTATTTCACTTTAATGGGAGACAAGTCTATACCATAGACTTAGTCTTAGTGAAAACTTGTATGGTTTATAATAACCAATGATAACTTGAGTACCTGTGGACAACAATAACTGTCTATCTCAAATACTGTGGGAGACAAGCCTTACAAAGGTCTTGTATACCTCAATGTAATCAAAGATCACTTGGGCACCTGTGGAAAATAATCATAAAGTACTGATCTGTACTATCCTATCAGTGTATACCACTATAACTCCTATGTCATATGTCAACTAAAGACATTACAAAGGACAAACAAGAAAAGACAATATGAACACATTTGCAGAGATCAAATTAAATTAAATAGGAGAAATGAAAAAAAATGATCACAGAAACCGTGATGATAACTGCAATAAGATAACAAGACAAATAACGCCACAGTGTATAAACATAAGGGTGTAAAAAACTGAAATGAAAGGAAAGATGAGACCTACAATTATACAAACAAATCAAACAAAAATAAAGAACAGAAAAAATGTTACAAATACAAATATGAAACAGTCGTCACAACTAACCAAATATTTGCAAACTATGTTGCATGCAAATTTCAATTAAGAAATTGCTCCCTATAGAACGCCAGAACAAGACCAATATCACTCGGTATTTCCTGTTCTAGTCACCTCCCATCCAGGCCCGCAACATATAAACACCTACACATATAAACAAATAACATGTAAACATAAATAGCATATAGCATACAATATAATTTATATCATGAATGGAATGTGTTGCAGGTATAGTGTTGTAAAGCAGGCACAGTTTATTTTAATACTAATAACTTGCCACTTTATTGAGTAATAGATTTAATTTTAAACTATTACACAGTTCAATTTTTTTTTTGTTGAGCATATGAAGATCCAACGATGAAATATGCACTTTATGTTCAACAACACTGTGATTCTTCTGTACGTTGAGAAATGTCAACAATACTGCTCCAGATATTTTCTACACTTGATACAACTGTCCTGTGTAATACCGTCTGTACAGCGAAAAACTGTCAACAAGCGCTGACCTAGATACAGCATCCTATCGGTAATACAGGTCAAGCTGACATCGACTGTATAGCTGTCCTACTGGTGTTTATGTGGTCAAACAAATGTTCTTTCAAGTGTAAACTGTGATTCTCAACACAAAACTGCGTAGGCTGGACCCAGGAATCTGGCTCACCACTGTAAAGTTTGTTTCATTCCACGCTCTGTAAGTGTCAGTCTGTAAAGAAGTGTACAGAGTTGTTGAGATCGGGCATGCTCCAGTTTACCCAGCTGTAAATGGGTAACTCACCCTAGTCCTGAGTTAGGGAAGGCAAAGGCAGCTGTAAATAGTAGTTTCCCTCTAAGGCTCCAGGGGAAGCAGGCCCTAAACTTGGTCACTTCAACCGACGCAGGATGGTGTATGTATGGAGTAGAAGTGTAGAGTGTGATTAACGCGAATGGTGTACTGTTCGTGTTCTGACCAATCTAATCACTCATACACTTGTGTCTACAAGGCACCAATGCAGACTGCTGGAATCTTTGTTTACACAATTTATTCAGACGTACACACTGGGACATAACGAGTACATCATGGGTATGTTGACACATCAATTTGTAGGCATACATAGCAGATCTGAAGTCATGACACATTCATAAATAATGGGTAGTACATCAAAAGTTCAATGTCATGATACATTATGGCCGCATCCCCTATCTGACTAAACGCGTCAGTGAAGGCAGATCGGTAAATAACTAAAGTTGCTTGACGTCCATAGTTTGTAATATATTATGAAACCACGAAAAGGGGGTTCCTATAAAGATTGAGATCTCCTTGCCACTGTCCGATAATAGGATATGTAATCTGTTCTCTTGGCAGTGATCAAAACATATGATGACAGAAATATAACATGGCCGCCTCCCTGAGTTGTCACTCACTCACTCGTAGGAAGGTGAATATAAGCCAAAGTTAATTTATAATGGGCATATAAATCATTTCATAAATGTTTCCATACAGCTCTACGGTAATCAGGTTAATTCACGTAGCCATAACCGCTGTAGGAAAGCCTGTCATCTTCGTCGATACAAAACACGACCCTAGCGATACGAAGCACAATGTTCCATCTAGGTCTAACCGACATGAGATCATCAAAATAGGGTCTGGCAATACATGGAGTCCGAATTATACATTGTACCGTACCTTAGGAGAGTCTCTAACACAAACTCTAGTAGAGATACCATCTCCTTTAGAAGAAAACCACTTCATAAATCATTTTTCCTTAAGAATCTACCAGCCCTTTGAAAAATGCGTACCCGCCATTATCACGGTACATCGGAACTCATCACGACTTGACAAGACAACTCCTACTTCCGCTAGAGCGGTGTAACAAGAATATAGTCCTGCCTACCCATCCAAAATATACAATATAGGACTGATTCTACTTGTACTAATAATATGTAATACATATGAATTCAGGCCATAAACATAATAAGCAAATTAATCTATTTTCTGGCCCTAAAAAATAAGTACAGATATAAGAGCAATATCCATGCGCCGGATCAATATCAAGAACGATTACTCCTATAATCAAAAGTGTGAATCAAACATGGATTATCTCGCTTTCCCCATAGACAGCATTTTCATACACAAATGAATGAATGTCTATATCTTTTCCATATTAAATAGCCATATCGATTTTTGTAATATGTGTGTCAAAATATGCACGCAACAGATTACCACACCCCTCGGGAAAAAAAAATGGCACTTTTTTTTTTTTTTGAAATACATCTAGGAGCAACATACAATAGGCTCACAACGCACCAATAACAATGCGCAGATGATAAGCATAAGTTTTATGACCTTAGAGAAGGTACTTCTCTAAGTATTAATATTTCCAGAGAGGTGTCACCAACGCATACTACAATATTAGCAATGACACAATTTCCACATTAGTTTATACATAAATTTCATCTAAGATATCTTAACATCATGATCATCAAAGACGAAAAACATTGAAAGATCAGCGGTGAATAAATATCAATGAACCGCTAAGTAGTGTTACAATCAATATATGATATATTACATATGTGTACACATTTCAACATAGAAACAACTGTATCAAAGTTGTATAACAGTTATGAATCATGTGGGCATCTAGACAAAATATCTGCCATCACATTTTCTGACCCACGGATAGCTCGCACCGAAAAATGAAATGGCTGTAGAGCAATCGCGTATCGCGTTGATCTCGCGCTCTTCAGATTTTTACTCTGAATAGCTGTAAGAGCTTTCTGGTCAGTTTCCACAATGAAATGCGCGCCCAGAAGAAATCTTTGCAGTTTAAGGATTGACCAAACCATAGCCAATAATTCACGGTCTAGGACCGAGTAGTTCTTCTCTGCGGCATTTAATTTACGAGAAATATACATCACAGGATGCAGAGTTCCAGAGTACTCTTGCATTAGTGCTGCTCCAATCCCGGTGGATGAAGCGTCACTACGAAGAATAAATGTCTTATCCTTAGAAGGCAATACTAGGATAGGTAAAGTAGAAAACATAGTTTTAACCTTATCCAAAGAGGATTGACATTCTTGAGTCCAATGGACTACATTAGGAGACCCTTTCTTTAGCAAGGAAGAAAGAGGTGACATAATGGAGGACAGATTCGGAATGAATCGTCCATAAAATTGTATTAGACCTAAGAGACTTCGCACTTGCTTTTTAGTCTTAGGAATAGAAATGTTAAGTATCTTACTTGTATTATGGTCTTCTGTTTTTAGGAACCCATGACCAACACGGTGTCCTAAGAAAGATATTTCGCTAAAACCAATACATGCTTTCGATGGTTTCGCTGTCAGGTTATGCTCGCGTAAGATAGACAATAGTTCATTTATCCCATTATAGTGATCGTTCCAAGTATCACTGAAAAGGCAGATGTCATCAAGATACGCAATGACATCTGAGCGATGAGATAGGATTCGACGCATCATGCGTACGAATGTTGCAGGGGCGTTCATAAGACCGAAAGGCATGAAATTCCATTGGAATAGACCCCTAGGCGTCGAAAAAGCAGTAAACGGTTTGGCGTGTTCGGATAATGGAACTTGCCAATATCCCTTAGACAAATCGAGTTTAGTAAAGAAATGAGAATTCGATAGTCTCGTCAGTAGCTCTTCTAGTAAAGGCATAGGTTCAGCATCAAATTTAGTCACTTGATTCAATTTGCGATAATCCACGCAAAGACGTATGTTATTGTCTTTTTTTTCGTACAATAACCATCGGCGAAGAATATGCTGATGTGGATGGTTCAATAATTTTTAACTCTATCATCTCATCTAACTCTTTCTCTACCTGTGCTTGAAAATGTATCGGGATAGGATACGGTCTGACTCTTATAGGACTATGGTCAGTAAGAATAATGTCATGTTGAATGACATCAGTTTGACCAGGAATGTCAGTAAGGACATCCTGAAATTGTTCTAACATAGTAGAAACTTGTTTCTGCTCTCCTGGAGATAATTCGGGAGAAATTGCAACATCTTTCCATGATTCATTAGAGTGAAGAGGAATCATTGGAAACGGTAAATTTACATCCGAGAAACTCGTTTCCTCATCCTGTATTACTGACAGAGATGAGTACTGTCCATGTTGGACTGGAAAATCGTCCGTTGCCTGGAAAACAGGTTGTAAATAATCCGGACGTTCATGGAATTCTGTGAGCATGTTGATGTGGAAGGTTTTACGCTTCCCGTCAATATCAACGATATAGTCAACATCGGAAACTTTTGATATTATATCGTACGGACCTTTCCAAGAAATAAGAAGTCTATTTTCCCTACAAGGTAGCAAGACAAATGCTTTGTCACCTGGACAAAGTTGTCGCAAGCATCTCTTTTTATTGGCAAAATCCCTTGCCTTCTGTTTCGCAAATTCAGAAGAAGCAGTTGCCAATTTGCATGCTTCAATAATCTTGTGTCTAAGTGCGATGACATATTCATAAGAGGATTTTGTGTCATCGACAATATTATCAGCAGTTATAAGATCATGAAGTAAGGACATAGGACCTCGCGGTTTCACGCCAAAGACAAGTTCAAAGGGAGAAAATCCTGTATGTTCGTTGGCGACCTCTCTATATGCAAAGAGAGCCGCGGGTAAAACCCTATCCCAATCCTGAGGATGATCTTCTGTTATCTTACCTAGTAGGTTTTTCAGAGTTCTATTCAAACGTTCCACCATCCCATTGGACATAGGATGATAAATACTACTCAGCGATCTCTCTATCTTAAGAGTCGACATTACTTGAGACATGGTATCCGATATGAGTTGGGTACCATGGTCGGATAATATTTCTGCTGGAAACCCCAGACGAGATAATTTTCAGCCTCAGGAACATTCAATTGTGTCTCTGGTGGTTCCTTGTTCAGAGTTTCTCTGAAATGCTCTGCTTATCTTGTTTCCTATCCCTCTGCTGTCGTTATGAGATTTCCTTGCTTATTTCTTACTAATGTAATATTTTTTGCACCTCGTTTTCCGCTGATGATTTTAGTTATTTTGTATACTGACACCCGTGTGTTACCGGGGCCTGAAAGGGGAGCAAAGAATAGTAATACTGTTTCCTGCCATGCATGTCGTAGAAAGCTACTAAGCACCGTTGGGCATGGGGCTGGTTACCCCATCCTGTAAAAAATTTTAAACCACAAAAAACTTCAACAAACATGGACAAGTCAATTAAAGAAAATAAAACACAGCCATCCAAGACAGGGGAAGGTCCTCTCGCAGGGAGGCGTATGATGCAACACATAGAAAGCCGAAAGGAGTCTGTGTTACTGACTAACCTTCTTTCTTCTAGAACTTCCAGATTTGGCACCTGGAATGTTCAGACATTAAACGAACAAGGGAAAGTGGCACAAGTAGCAGTAGAAATGAGGGAATATAAAATCGAGGTTCTGGGACTGTGTGAAACAAAGTGGAAGGGGGTAGACAAGAAGAAACTCATCAAAGGTGAATTGGTGCTGTCCTCAGGACATGAAGATGAAAGTTCACACCACAGTGAAGGCGTAGCTCTTATGTTATCTAAAGAAGCACAGAAAGCACTCATTGAATGGGAAGCCGTTGGACCCAGAATAATAACAGCTACTTTTAAAACAGCTAAAAAGAAAATAAATGTAAATGTCATCCACAGTTATGCACCAACTAATGACAAAGAAGAGTCTGTGAAAGAAGTATTTTATACTAGACTACAGGAAATTATGGAAAAAGTATAAAGAAGAGACATCACAATTTTGATGGGTGACATGAATGCAAAGATAGGTACAGTCAACACCGGCTTTGAAGAAGTCATGGGAAAACATGGGCTAGGAATAATGAATGAAAATGAGGAACTATTCTCAAACTTCTGTGCTTCAAATCAACTGGCTATAGGAGGAAGCATGTTTCCACATAAGAGAATACACAAGGCAACATGGATATCACCAGACCATAGAACAGAAAATCAGATTGATAATATATGCATAAACAAGAAGTTTAGATCATCATTGCAGGATGTAAAGGTATATAGAGGAGCAGATGTGGCATCAGATCACCACCTTCTGATAGCCAAAGTAAAAATGAAACTCAAGAGATATGCAACAATGCAAAATTATAGACAACAATTTAATGTAGGACATCTAAGAAATCAAGAAACGAGAGAGAAATTTGCGGTCACAATATCTAACAAATTCCAAGTGCTCCAACAGCTGGAAGATGTAGATAATACAGAAGACTATTGGCAGCAAATCAAAACTGTATGGAATGAGACATGTGAAAAATACTGGGGAACAACAAAAAGCATGGATAACAACAGAAACCATCAATGAAATAAAAGACAGAAAAAACAAGAAAGCAGATTTAAACACAAGTAAAACTAGAAGTTCCAAAGCCAAGGCTCAAGAAGTGTACACAGAAGCAAACAAAGAAGTATCAAAAGAGACAAGAGGAAGTATGTTGAGGAGTTGGCAAGAGAGACAGAAGATGCTGCAGCCAAAGGAAATATGAGAGAACTGTATAACAGCACAAAGAAGCTAACAGGGAAATACAAGCAAATAAGTTGCCTCATAAAAGACAAGAATGGAAAACTGCTCAGCAATATACAAGAGCAAATGAAGAGGTGGACAGAGTATTTTGAGGACCTTCTCAATAGACCAGCTCCACAAAACCCCCCGGACATCCAGCCAGCAGAAGAAGAGCTACAAATTAATGGCGAAAGACCAACGAAGGAAGAAATAAAGAAAGCCATAAAGCTTCTAAGAGATGGAAAAGCGTCTGGACCTGATGGCATTCCAGCAGAGGCCATCAAAGCAGATATCAACACGGCTACAGAGATGTTATATAAATTACTTGGTTAAGTCTGGGAAAAGGAAGAGATACCAGCAGAATGGAAGGAAGGATATCTGGTTAAGTTGCCTAAGAAGGGAAATTTACAAGAGTGCACAAATTATAGAGGAATAATGTTACTATCAGTGCCAGGAAAAGTATTAAACAGGATTATCCTCGAGAGATTAAAAGAGTCCATAGACAAGAAACTCAGAGATGAACAAGCAGGTTTTTGACAAAACAGATCCTGTACAGACCAGATAGCCACTTTGAGAATAATAGTTGCACAAAGTCTGGAATGGAATTCACCACTATACATCGGATTTGTGGACTACGAAAAGGCATCTGACAGTGTAGACAGAGAATCACTTTGGAAATTGATGAGGCATTATGGAGTTCCCCTGAAGATCATTAATTTAATAAAGAAAACATATGAAGACATGACATGCAGAGTTCTTCATGAAGGACAGCTTACAGAACCGTTTGGGATAAGAACAGGAGTGCGACAGGGATGCCTCTTGTCTCCATTTCTGTTCTTACTAGCAATAGACTGGGTTATGAGAACATCGACAACACACAACAGAAATGGAATCCAGTGGACTTTGACTAAGCAGTTGGATGATCTGAATTTTGCTGATGACTTGGCTCTTCTGTCCCATAACTGTAATCAGATGCAGAACAAACTGAAAACACTCAATGAGAGGTCACAGCAATTGGGTCTGAAAATACACAAGGAAAAGACAAAAATAATGAGAATAAATGCAGGTAATGATAACAGGGTTGAACTTGAAGAAACACCAATACAAGATGTAGAATCGTACACATATCTTAGCAGCAATATAGACAAAGTTGGAGGGACAGACAGTGATATCAAAATAAGAATACAAAAAGCAAGAGGAGCTTTCATTGCATTGGGAAATATATGGAAATCAAGTGAAATTGGATCCAACACGAAAATAAGAATCTTCAACTCAAATGTGAAGCCAGTCCTATTGTATAGCTCTGAGACATGGAGAACAACAAAGACAACAACCAAAAAACTACAGACTTTCATAAATGGGTGCTTGCGTAGAATAGAGGGATTAAAATGGTATGACAAGGTTACCAACGTGGAACTGAGGACAAGAACTAGACAAGTGCCAGTGGAACAAGAGATGAGAAGAAGACGATGGCGATGGATAGGACACACACTGAGGAAACCTGTTGATAGCATTACAAGGCAGTCCTGTTCTGAAAGCCCCAGGGCAAGAGAGGCAGAGGTAGACCAAGAAGCACATGGAGAAGAGAGCTGGAAACAGAGGTGAAAATGATGAGGAGAATGTGGAAAGAACTTGAGATGATGGCACGTGACAGGAGGACTTGGCAGGTGTTTGTTGAAGGCCTGTGCTCCTTTGAGAGTGGAGGGTTATAAATGAATGAATGTATACTGTGCTTTGTTCATTTCTCAGTGTTGCCTCTTCTGCCTGTCTTTGCAAGATCGTATAGGAAATTCGTTTTGTTGGCTCGGGTTTGGCGTTTAACCTCCTTGTCCAGCTGACTGTACTGTTCGCTATATAGTTGCTTTAACCTGGAGGACTTCGCTTCTGTTTTCTTTCTTTTCATTTCCTTTCTCTCATGGTGTTTAATGTTTCTGGTGTTATCCGGTCTTGCTTCTTCCTTTCCTGGAATCTCAAGCATGATTTGCTGCTTTCCTTATACAAGGTATATTGTTGAAATGGTGTTGAATTTCTGGTCTATATCATCAGTCAGTCTTTTCCTGACTTTTGGCAAATTGAGATCGCTTCTTTATATCAGCCGCAAAAGCTTTTCTGGTAAGGGGGTCCTTCATGCTGATGTCAAACCTTTTCTGTGTAGTTACAGTTGGTCCAGCCGTTCTTAGTTTCACTTTCAGTTTTGCTACTACTAAATGGTGATCACTTCCCACATCCGCACCTCTTCTTACCTTCACATCTTGTAATGCATGTCTCCATCTACCGTTAATCATGATGTGGTCTATCTGGTTTCTGTCCCGACCATTTGGTGATTCCCATGTTAATTTGTGAATTTCTTTGTGTGGGAAAAGTGTTCCTCCAATGACCAGGTTGTTAATGATACAGAAACTTATTAATTTCTCTCCATTTTCGTTTGCTGTTCCGCTGCCGCATTTCCCCATTACTCTTTCATTATATGTATTGTGTGTTCCAACTTTCGCATTGAGGTCTCCCATTACTATAATAAGATCATATCTAGGTGTGTCTTCCATTTCTTTCTGCAGTTGTTGATAGAATTCATCCTTGACCTCAACATCGCTGTCATTCGTTGGTGCGTAGCATTGTATTATTGTAGTGTTGGTGAATCTCCCTCTCAATCTTATTCTTATCAGTCTGTTGTTAATGGGTTTCCATTCCAGGGGCGCTTAAGCGCTTATCATATATTTTATACATAAGTGTCTAATGAAGTATAAAGCAGAAGTTAATTTCATGCAGAATCAGCACCTCACGCTTTTTGTCAATTTGATGTTACTTTTTTTTTACTGCAAGCTATAAACTCCTTGAAAAATTATTTTTGGGTTTTTAGTGCATTAAAAGCCTGTGTTTAAAATATTTTTGTATTTTGACACTAACGCTGTTTAAGCTCAACGTGTAGTTGCCAGGGTTCTGTGACGAGACACAGAAAGATTAGAACTACTGCTGACTCTGGCAAGTCATACAAGGACATGACTGATATGAGGTCATGCATGGAGCTGGCAATGTCATCATGTCAAACATATTGCAACAGAAACCACAGCTGCCAGAGCACACAAATGCTTGATGCAGGTTCCCTACAAGGGGGACCACTTGTGATGGTGGCTACATGTGCCGTGAGGAGTTAAAAGGAAAATGATGACAAACGCTGTTTACGTGCCATCATTTGAAATAACAAATGTAGGAGGCATAAAATCTTTACCTGTTTTTTGCTTGAGTGTACGCAGTGTCGTTGTAGCTAGCAGTAGTCCTTTTCAGGACTAGTCCTTTTCAGGGCTTCACTCATACTGGCTGATAGACACTATTAGTCCTTGTCAAGACTTTATATTTATCAGTGCTGCAAGAGCTGGCAGTCCTTTTCAGGACTAACCCTTTTCAGGGCTTTATCATGCTTTTCATGTCCTTTTTAGGGCTTAGTTATTAATCTTTTATACTTCTTTTAACACTTATTTTTTTTTTTTTTTAGGGTCAAGGGGGCTAAGAGGTATGATCTGCCTCTAATTCTAAAAGTACTGGGTTCGCTCCCTGTACACAGAATAAGATTCATGGAAACTTTTTTTAGTGTTTCCTAATGATGTTACACTCCCCCCTGATCTCACGGGTAGTGAGATTGGATGTCTAACCTTCTCGGATAAGGGCGAAAAAATAGGTCCCGTGTGCAAATTGGGCACATTAAAAATCCCTCTGCAGTTGGAAATTGTAAAGAGTAGGCCTTGCGGCCGCTGCCCTGCCAAAATTGAAAAATTAGGAAACCTACCCACGACAAACATATTGATAGAATGTGTGACTCCTGTATGCATAAACTAGCATCCTCACTGGTACTGCAGAGTTTGTGCACTGTGCTGAGATCCTCCTTGTGTGGGAGGAGATTGTAGAACTGATGGAGTTGTCTGTGTGCAGTGAAGACGGTCCTTAAAACCAAACGATTACTTTTTAAATGGCAGTGGTGGTATCTATAGTCATTTTGTTTTCAATGATGAGGTTGGCAGCCTCATTCACAACCTCATGTTAGTCACCTCTTATGACATACCTGAGGGAGCAGTGATCCTATTTTTTTCTTTGTCTTCTCAGAAACCCCTGGGGAACAACACAGGGACACTAGAGGTAGTTATCTACCTTATATCTCAAATGGTCTCAAAATGTAGGGGCAAAGTGTCAATTCCTGTGGAAGTTCAATAACTTCTGCAACTAATAAACAATGGTAGCCCAAGCAGATTCATGTCTTGGAACTGGTTTGAAAGTGGTATCTGCTGGTTATTACAGGCACTACAGTTGTCCAAACATGTGGTGGGTATGACAGGGGATGGAGTCAACGATGCTGTAGCTCTCAAGACAGCAGATATTGGCATCTCCATGGGGAAAACAGGAACAGATGTCTCCAAGGAAGCTGCAGATATGATTCTGGTAGATGATGACCTCAGTACTATACTGTGAGTACTATCGGCGTATGTCTGGAAGTTTTTTTTTGTTTTTTTTTCACTTGTTTTTGTGTGAGTCTGGACCTGAAATGTATGTTTGCTCAGGACAAAATGAGTGTCAAAATGTGTGCCAGGGTTTTTCACAGGAAAGGGAGTTCTAGTTTTCATAGCTACACAATAAAGATAAACGTAGTCCCATAGCACTGCAGTAGGGGAGTGAAGTGTTATAGACTTCACTTAACTAGTTGTCAGCTTTTATGGGGTAAGGTTGTTAGTTCCTTTATTTGTTGCCTTTGTATTTTTTTAAATTTTATTTTATAAATAATAAATATTTATTTATTCTTTTTTCACTTTTGTTTTCTTAAGTATTATTATTCTTATTATTAATACTGGAATTATTATCATCTTCATTATCAATACACTTCTTCTTCTTCCGTCCTTAGCCACCGACCGTCAAAGCAGTCAGTGGCCATTACGCCTAGTGGCGTCTTAGGGCAACAGCAGATAGGTTTTCTTTGCCATTGTTTCCCATCACGCCTAGTGGCGTCTTTAGGGCAACGGCAAATCAGCCCATTTGCTGTTGTTTCCGTAATCGAAGTGACTGGCAAACGGGTGATCAGCCCGTTGTGGATCAATACATTGTTATGATTATTATTATTATTATTAGTTGGTTCATTGAAGAGGTCTCTCCCACAACCAGTGTGCATGGGGTAGAGTGCGAGCACAATCAGGATAAGAGAACTTTGAGGCATCTTAAGTCATGAGTACAGAGATGAAGACTTCCAACTGCTGGGATTTAGTGACACACTGCATCTGGCATGTAAGAGGAATTACAGCTGGCTGTGATGAAACTGGACCCTCATGTCTTCAGCCCCCAAACCCCAAGCAGTGCTTGCAGTGTTGATGCTTTCAGGAATTAATACCTCTTGTTGTCTTTGTTTTTGTGATTTTTATTTTGCCCCTTTTTTCTATAATTGTTTTTCTTTTTGTTTTCCTTCTTGGTATAATAGCTCTGTATGTATTATTACCATTTACTGTGTTTCATAGGTCTTCATACATTATTAGGTCTTCCATTGTCTCCATCCTGTAGGATGTCTGTTTGGATAGACGGGCATGCTTCAAACATTTTGTTGGCTCTTAACAAAGGCCTTATCAGAATTGTATGTTTCATCTTGAGCAGCTTTGGTCCTTTAGTTAATTCTGAGTTCTTTGAGTTCCTTCCACCTTAGTTTAAGGGACATTATGCTGTTAGCTACTTTATGTGACTCTGATGATGTTGATCTTGTTGTATTTTCTATTACGGTCATGGCTAGATTTTGTATTCTGTCTAGTTTGACCTTGCTGGAAGCTAAAGCTGAGTCATACACAGTGCTAGCGTAGTTATTAAATGGGCGATCTGTCCCAGGCTGATCTTGTCATGATGTAGTTTCTGCCTAAGGGGAAGTTGATGTCTCTCCTGCTTCTCTCCTGGAGTTGATTTTCTAGAACTACTTCTAGTTCTACTGTTTGTATGCATTTCCAACATGGACATGTATCTTTCCAGTTGTTAATTAATTTTTTTTGCTAGATCATATTTAATCTCGCTGTAGTCAGATCTCTCTGAAAATTACAATGTGATGTCTTCTTATGAAGGAATAATACAATACCTTAATTTATCTAACCTAGAAAGCTTTCTTTGCCACTTTTGTTTAAAGTACAGAATCATATTTAATTTAATTTTTGTGGCCTTATTTTTTTCTTTACAGGGCAGCCATTGAGGAAGGCAAAGGCATTTTCTTCAACATTAAAAACTTTGTCAGATTTCAGCTCAGCACGTAAGTACCACATTTGTTTGTCTATATCTGAGGCTTGGCTTTAAGACAGTAAACCTCTCTTGCCCTGGGGATGCCAGAATAAGGACGGTCTTATAGTGCTCTATAGTAGGAATTCTGTCGTAAAATGTCCTGTTTCTAGTTACCAACCAACTAGTCCTGGCAGAGGAAGCCCTGCACCAAAGCTAAAAAATGCTGTGCTCTTACAGTGGTGGTTTTCTTTTGCAGATTCATTTTAAAATGATGATACCTCTTTCATACATCTCATTTAAAATTTTGTATACACCATATTGTGACAAAAGAAATCAGGTGGATGGTGGGACGGCGACCCGCTGTTGTAGAAGGACTGGAATTCAACCAGACAACTTGATAAAATCAAATGCAACTGGATAACATTCCAGATCAATCACAAACAACGACATTCTGACCAAACGGAGCGCCACATACCTAACTTATTAAAATAAAAGAATGCACCAATACGAACCAATATGACGCCCCAGCTCGTAGAAATCTGCAAATGACAAATAACCTAGACATCATCAGAAGGACAGGAGTAGGAGGAGGAGGGGGGGGGAAAGGGGGGGGGGGGGGGGGGTGGGGGAGTAGGGGGGCGTGGTATGGGTGGAGTGTGTTTGGGGTGGGGGGGGAGATGTTAGGTATGATGATGGAAGATATGGGGGTTGATAGGTACTAGCCTAACTCCAGGGCGTTACGTGCTCATAATGTTTAAGTATTAATTCCCCATAGGCCCAACTAACTTGCATAGCCAACTGGTTTACCCGACAGATTTGGAAAACTGGCCATTTTGAAACTGCCCACTAATGCTTTCCTGCTACTCGACGGAGCCGATTCATCTTGTCGCGTCTGAGCATTCTTTATTTATAAAGTATAGGGCGCACCGAATTTAGTCAAGAAATAAATACAGTGGGAGTCTCGTGTCTGGTCTCAGTCACACATCTCAGTTAGTCTTGGGTACACTACAGGTTGCGATGAGCACAATTGGTGAGGTCTAGTTATTTAGCTGATACAACTTATTATAGACAGTGACACAAGCTACCGTTAAATTGTGCCTGCAGTACAGAAAGCACACGTATAATAGTTCTAATAAACACAATCTCATAAGGACAGCAGTGATTGGACGTGTCGAGCCAACACTGGCCATGGCTGTGCTACTAGCGCGTTCTATATCGCACAGGGTGCGGGAGGTAGAGCATGGAGGAGGAGTGGTCCATTCATATTTCACAGAGAGGGGGGGAGAGCGGGTGCATTATTTAATGAGAGACATGGAGAAGTGCGACTGATATGAATACGACGATTAGTTCAGGAAGTTTGTAAACAGAAAGCATTGGCAGCGAGCTCGGCTAGAACGCACAATTTTGTTGTTTGAGGTTTTGTGTAGTAATGATAATGGTGATGTGTGTTGTGTTTTTGATTTTGGAGGTTTAATATGTGGGTGGTATTTTAACATTGGGTATTATATTGGTGTTTTGTGTATAGGATTTGTAGGGAGAGTTTGTGACGTTGTTGTGTTTAATGAGGTTGATGTTTGAATTGAGGGAAGATTCAATTTGGTGGTAAGTAAGAGCATGTATGGGACCGTTGTTGGGGGGGGTAAGGGGGGGGAAAGTAATAAGGTGGTTTTGGAGGTGAGAGACAGCAGGAGGCACACAAGCGTCTTAATGCACCGACTGAAAATACAATTAGCAAACATCAACATGATTTTGTGGAAAGTGGGGGGGGGTAAGGGGGGGGGGGTAGGATGGGGGGGGAGGTGGGGGGGGTGGGGGGGGGGTTGGGTGGGAGGTTGGGGGTTGGCCTATGGTGGGGGGGACCACTGGAGGAAAGAATAAATGGATAAGTGATGGGGGTTAAGGAGGAATGGGGGAGGAGGGTGAGAGTATCGAGGAGATACAGGGGGGAGTGGAGCTAGCGGGGTTGGGGGGGGGGTGTAGGGGTAAGATTTGGTGGACCGAGGGGGGAAGGTGGGGTGGGACTGTATGAGGAGTTGGGGTGGGGGGGTTAAGGGGGGATGGGGCGGCAATGGTGACTTACGGGGATAGGGGGTGGGGGGGGGTGGGTGGAGATGATTGTTATGTGGATGGCTGGAGTGTGGGGGTATGGACACAGGACGGGGCAAGCTGGATCTATCTCGGGGGGGCACGTGGGGGTGGTGGTGGGGAGGGGGGGGAGGGTGTGCTTACGCGGATAATTCGGGGGGGGTGGACTCATGGGGGGGGCTCAATATGGCGGGGGGGGGAGGGGAGGGGGGGGGAGAGGGGGGGGGGGGGGAGAGAAGGGGGGAGGGGGGAGGGGAACGAGGGGGTGGGGGGGGGGGGGTGGGGGGGGGGGGTGGGGGGGGGTGGGGGGGGGGGGGGGTTGGGGGGGTGGGGGGGGGGGGGGGGGGGGGTGGGGGGGTGGGGGGGGGGGGGGGGGGGGGGGGGGGGGGGGGGTGGAGTCGTTGGCGTAGGGGGGCGATGGGTGCGGGGTGGGGGGCCGAGGTGGGGGGGGGGCGACTGGTGGTCGATTTCGGGCGGTGTGGACTAAGACATGTATCAAGGGTCAGGGAATGTCATGGGGGTGGGCAGCAGGGGGGGGGGGGGGGGGGAGGAGCTGGAAGTGGGGTTTGTTAGTTTGGGGTTTTGGGTCGGGGTAAATGATTGGGGGGGGGGGTATATGGGCGGAGGTGGGGGCGGGGGGGGGGGGGGGGGGGGGGGGGGGGGGGGAGGGTGGGGGGGGGAGGGGGGGGTAGGAGGGGGAGTGGGGGGGGGGGCGGGGGCGGGGGGGGGGGGGGGGGGGGGGGGGGGGGGGGGGGGGGGGGGGGGGGGGGGGGGTGGGGGAGGGGGGGGGGGGGGCGGGCTATGGGGAGAGCGCGGGGGGGGGGGGGGGATTTTTAGGGGCAGGGGGGGGGAGGGGGGGGTTTAGTTGTTGTTGTTTACTTGCACTACATTGGTAGGTGTTAGGGGAGGTGTAGGGGGGGGGGTCACTGGGGGGGGGGGCGCGGTCCTTAGGGGGGGGGATGCACAACTATCAGGGGGGGGGGGGCTGGGGGGGGGGTAGAAGGGTATGATATGTACAAATCTCAAATACATGACATCTGGAAGTCTAGGGGTGGGTGAGGGTGGGATGTGTGATGTTGGTGTGGGGGAGGTTAGTTATTTAGGTTTTTACAGGGGTGTGGGGAGGTAATTAAAAAGGGGAGGAGGTGGGATGGTAATGGGTGAAATTGGGTGGGGTTTGGATGGGGGGGTGGGAAGGTACTTATTATAGCTATAGATGATAGCTATAGATTGAGTAGTTATATAGATATGGTGATCTTTTTATGGGTGTTTGAAAGGTAATTTTTGATATTCTTGTGTTGAGGAGAGTGTTGGGGGTGAGGGGGTGATATTTTTATGTTAGGTAATGTAGTAGTTAGAGTATGCTACACAGGTTACAGACATCTTATTACGGAGAGATTTGATTCTGGGAGGAGGTGATAGAAGGTCTGCATGTAAGGAGCGTAGAGGTTCAGGATATAGTGATCTCTATACATGTGGCACTATGTGAGGCTCGAATACGTGTATTCTACTACTGTAATGTCTATATACACAGGACATGGGTTAAAGATTATTGAAATGAATGGGTAGATGTAGTGGTAATAGTATACATGTAATGATTGTATGTGTATCTGGTTCAAGTACACTGACATGTCAGAGATGTCAGAGGGTTCAGTCGATCATATGCATTATACAATAAAATTGAGATTGTGAGTGTAGTTGGAGGGGGGGATTATCTACGAGAGGATTGGCATTACATGACAGAAGATTTAGTGAGTATTAGAGTGTTTATACAGAGAGGAAATCTGAGTATAGATTTGGAGTACATAATACAATACAGGGGGCGTGGAGTGACATCACGTGATGGTATGGGAGGTACAGAAGAAATGAGGTTTAGATTATAATGGGAGACTTTGTGGATATACGGCATGGATAAGCTTGGACAATGGTCAATCATATTAGATATGTCACACATGTGAGATTGGGACCTGGAGCTTATTCACTATGGATTTGGAGTTATTATAAATTGAACGTACATTGGCTGCGTGAGAGCAGGAGTATGAGATCCACATTTCAGGGAAGCGTTGTTGGGGATAAATGGGAATGGAGGAGGTTCAGGGGGGTGGGGGGATAGAATTGGTTGGAGTTACACAAATATGACTTAGATTTGAGACTGTATGAGATGAGTTGGTATGTGATTTGATATGTAGATTTGACTGAATGTGGGGAACATGGAATAATTTTGGTATAACTAGGTATTTATCTCTATCCTTATTATCTATCTATCCATCCTACCTAACGGATCAACTATCTAACTATCTCATCATATATATTTACACACTAAGTCTTTCTATACACAGTGTCATTTAGTGTGGGTCAGACAGAACTTGGCATTATAACAGTAGAAGGTTATCTCTTCTATCAGTACTTATGAGGAATTAACTGTTATGAGTCCATTTGGTGTATATTGCGTTATGAAATAGGTGATACAATATAGATCTAAATGAGCAGAGATTGCCGATCTAACTTTGTACAGACTAGAGAAACTCTATATTAGACACGCTGAGATATGACTCATTGTGTACTAAAGTGGAGAGTTAAATTCCATATTCACGAGGGAGAGAGAGTGGGGGGTATATATCATTTTACATATAGCAATTTTGCCTCAAGTGTATAGTACAAGCTAGGTCGATTCGCGAGAGACCATAGTAGGGACACACAGTAAGCCATATGAGAGGAAAAATATGCTTGCAAAGTTAAAAGACTACTAAATAACCTTTTTGACAATATTTGCAATGTATTTAATTTGATTTAATTTGTAAATCCTATCTATCTCTCTGAGTTTATCGTGAAAGATCTTTCCACACAGAAAAGAAAAAAAAACTATGTAAAAATAAAAATTGTAAATGATTTTACAAGCGAGTACTTACTTAGAATTATTTAAGTTAAACTTTCATAGTTTCTTGTTGGTAAAGATCCCAGTTTTTAGTATACCAATTCCCTAGCAGAGCTTAATAATATTAACAGAGGAGGATCTGGAGAGCAGCAGTTTTAGAGCACTCTAACTAGTGAATACAGTACCCACCTTCTCTAGGAACTTATACGAGCTTGAAATCCTTCCTTTGATGTCCCATACACCCATACTTCTTTTTCAGAGACAGGGGGGTATTACATATATACAGACCAGACTCTTTGTCAATGCAAATATTCCTGTATCACTTATACTTACTTTGGTGTCCCTGATACTTTAATAATTGCAATAAAAATCAACCCTCATCGTGACATAAAAATATGCCTGAGGTAACAGTCTTATAAAGCTATGCCGTTCGTCTCTTAAGACACCGTCCGGGAAACTACTGCAACAAACAAAAACACCTTTCTAACTTGACATACTTCAACAGAATTAGTAGTCTATCTACATTGATCTATATAACTAATTTTTTTTTTTTTTCATTAGTGACAAGTTCACTGACAAAACTCTACTTGTTTGAGAATGAGTCACTCAGATGTCACGGCAGTCCTACCGTATAGTTCTGAAATGTAGAGGACAGCAGAAACGACAATAAAAAAGTAAACGATGTCTATCTAATCTAGACTATCTATCTGGAGTTTAATTTTTCCTCATATCTGCTGTATGATTGATTACCATGAGCTTTTAATGCCATATCAGTAGACTCATATCCTCATATAGCAACACTATATTCTAGCGAGTTGCTCCACTGATGTCGAAGACCAGTAATTGAGTTGATCATGATTGCAGACCATTTGTAATTCTCATGATAACGTCGACATATTGGCTTTGAGCCGATCCGAATGGCATGTAGTCATGGCCAACACACACCTCAATACGAGCAATAGAGATATAACCGCATACGAACCGAGAGTCGATGGTTGGAATTAGTACTGCATTGTGGTGGCGCATGCATTTGAGTTGTGTGGGCTCGACAACTCGGAATTGCCTGCACCAAGGAACACATCCGCCAATTGCATATATATGGTAACCTACGTCAGGTTAATGCAACTCTACAATGGCCAGGTCGAACAAGCCCCGCGTGTGTCTTTGTAAGGACATTCGACATGGCTGAGATGGGTGTTCTAGTGAACCCGACAGGGCAGTATGAATATGTAGAAGTCAGAGGTGGCCATTGCCGACTTATTACATACTCTATTCTTCTCCTAGAGAGTGATTATGTAATCTCAACCCCTGGGAAAATGTGTGTGAGTCGTATAGTCTCACATCTTTCTATATTTAACACACTCTCTAATGTAGTATATTAGAGGCTGGGAAGTCACCATTCTTGAACACAAGGCAGTGTAAAATCCATTAGCAGAACCAAAACCAGTACACAAGTCGTGAATCAGTACAGGACTATACACCGCAGTACAGTTTGTCCTACATTTCAGTGATGTCCGATGAGCCCATGGCGTGAGCTCTGCAAAAGGACCACAAGTATATATGTATTTCACTAGCAATATCAGCGCGTAACGAACTAGTGAAACCTATGAAGACATCTGATCATTAGTCGCGTGATAGTTAAACAAAAGATCTTAGCGGCAAGCGTCAAGTCCCTTTAAGTGTAAACTGATGATATTAAACGACTAGCAGTAGTACCGTAAAGCCTAAGTCATAAATAAGTGTATTGCTGACTAGCCGACGAATCGAACAGTTATTAAGTAATGATCTACAGCTTATATACGTCCACTGAAAATGATGCCCACAGGAGTCTATTGAGCGCGATAAAAAGGAACTAGACCTCTAACCAGGACTCTATAGATAAGAAGACATTGTGAACATGCTTGCTATGTACTGAAATAATGAGAACACTTACAGCGATCGGTACAAGAAATAGTGAATTTTGAGACTAATTTGTTTCCCACATGAGTAGTAGGTGATCTCAGCTTTCAAGGAAGCTAAATAGACTATCTAATTAAATCTTTTAGAGTCATCGTCAAAATGCACAGTGATATCAACTATCGTATTCGGAGTTGAGTTTAAATGCTATTCATTCTCAACTGATCCATAGAAACAGTGTGGATGATTAATGTCTTAAGCACGGCTGCATACTCACACTGCCAATATAATTAGTAATAAATAAACAATGACAAAGAGACAAATCCAGGTTATATAGTTCAATTGGGTGTCCGAAATTTAATTATGAAAACACATTCCAGCCACATAAAGAAAACAAAGGGTTAAAAGCAGACCATTAACGATAGCCAACAACAGTATAACGGAATCCTACAAAAGTGATAAGTGAACCCGATGGACTTTGACTCTATGAAACTGAATACGAACACAATAAAAACTTGGTCATCCGTCAAATACTAATAAGTCAACGAAGCACCCAGAACCATACAGGGTATACTAATAAGCCCCCTTAACATTCAGGTGCATAAAAGTGTCTGGATTTCGTGAATACTGGAAATTTCCCCCTTCAAGTATCGAATAAAGTCAAACTGGGATGATGCGTAAAACGTTATGAAGGCAACATCAATCTATCAAGCCTAACCGGACAACTGACAATGCGCCGGACAGAAAGTGGACGTCACTACTCAAAATCCGATGCAGTCAACTCTAGCCGACAACATTGCTTGAGAATCTGAAATTTTTCTTCCATCAATGAAATCTGATTCACCATAATAGAACTGTATTACTTACCATCAAGAACCTGAACCAGTGGAGAAAGGTATCTCTTGATCAAAATTCATCTGCAGCTGCGAACGCAGATCGTCTTGAAGAAACTACGTACGAAGTACCGACAGCAATTACCTTTTTCAAACGGGTTCCCTACTGGAAGCGAAGGTCAAGGTCTAACCAAGCAATGGACCGTACAGGCTGTTTGAAGACACGGTTGCGGAACTTGGATTAGAATTACATGCACTCATGTATTTCTCAGAGGGACAAGCTTCAACAGCATAAGTCTCTGATTTTTACTATGGCGCTTGAACAATATCATATTTCCTTGCATTATCTTGGTCTACTCAGTTTCCATCGTTACTTGATACGTACTTTTAGACTCATCCATCGTGTGTCTCCCCATTTCATGTTTTTTAACGTATAGTCTACGGTGAGATCGATCGGCAAATTCCGGGATGGGGAAGAAGCGAAATGGCGAAAAGACAATAGTCGAAATATTCGTATTTTAATATTGACTGGAATTTTCCCAGGAAAACTTCAGTGAAATGTTAACTTACTAAATTAGAATGTGCATGCTGTAAGTTATCTGGACTGAGGAGTCTGACTGAGTATAATTTTTTTCTTTCGAGTCAGTGTTTAAATCCCTGTATTCTATCACGTTCCAATATAACCATGATATATGTGTGACTTACCTGTTTCGTCTAGGGCATTACGTCCTCTTCTATTTTACGTAACCTACCCTTTCAGTACTGGTAACATTTGAGTCGTTGTCGTAGTGTGATCTAAAACTTCTTTGTCCTACACGGTGCTTGTCTAGGACGACATGTTCTTAGTAATTATAGTTGTTGTGATGTAAAGTCGGTTTCGTGCTTTTCCTACTGGATTACTGTCGTAGAGAGTCTTCCCTTAATGACTTTATTAGTGAAATGTGTTGTTGTATAAGGCGGATCAGTCAATGCTTATGTACAGGGTCAAGCCGGCGCGTGGGGGTATGAGTTAGTATGGAGAGAGCGACTGTCTTTTGTCACATGTTCATGTGTAACTTTGTTTCTTATTGATTAAATATTTTTCATGATGATACATATTATATGTCGAGTTTCTATAATCTACTAGGGTAGGGATATAGACTATTGAAGGTACTCAGAAACCTATGGTGTCATGTCGTACACTACAGGAATTACATTTGATTGGTTGGGAAAGTTAATGAAGAAACAGTGCGCAGAACTACATTAACCTTATATTGCAGATGTACAAAATATTATGAATCTTTATCACGCGTCCTGGAAAGAATGAACATCGCAAAAATGACTACACCGAGCTGATGAACTGTTTTTAGGAGGTTTGAATTAACCCATAGAAAGGGAAATGCGAAAGCGAAAAGAGATGCAGTTTCAGAAAGATAAAGAAATATTCCATGTAAAATTGCAAATTACTAAACGACTGACTGAGGATATCTCAACCCAAGAAAATGTGTAGACAGATTATCCCATGAAAGAAAAGAAATTGTCTATAGCTCAACGTGATAAAGAATTAGCTCAACAAGAAAAAGACCAAGTGAATTTGAGAAGGAAAGAATGGCACAACGAGATAAAGAAATGGAATTAAGGAGAATGGAACTTATGCAACTGGATCAAGCACATAAAAATGCCATTGGAAAATGGAAACATCATTTTAAAATAAAAAAAACTTCATGCAGAAAAAGAAAAAGCTTTAGAATATAGCTGAAGTTGCAGGTTCTGAACAGACTAAGAACTGCGGCTGCTACCAAAATACTTATTTTTTATCCTAAGTTTAAAATGCCACATTTTGACCAGACTCGCGATTGTGTTGTTGACTCTTTTCCTATCTAGATTCATCATCAAGGTCACAGCTCTGAACATACCCAAAAAAGATGGAGCAGTCTTTTACTTGATTTTAATTTGACTGGTGACTCACTTAAAATGTTTCATGAGTCGTTGATGAAAGAGCAGAAGCGATTTCGCGATGTCGTAAAAGAGGTAATTACTAAGACGTTTTCCAGTTAACTGATCCTGGGATTAGAGATCGCTTTCATGCTGCTAAACCAAGCAAGGATGCAGATTTTGGTGAATTCATATGCAATCTATCTATTAAACATTTCCTTAGCAGATGGAATTGATTTATCAGGTATAAATAAAACATATGAAGGTGTTTTATAGATCTCATGCTGCGAGATAAAGTTATATCCGCATGCAGCACTGAATTAGAAGCATTTTTACACAGGAAAGACATCCTAATATCCTATATGATGAGTATGAAAAACTCGGGAAGACAGTATCAAACCGCACATCAGAACGTAAAGATCTTCATTCTAGATCGACTATTCGAGATCCTATGCCTGTATTCGCGGAACAACATGATCACAGACCACGATCGACGAGCTTTGATCGACGTTGTCGTTCAGAGTATTATCAATCCGCCAGAGGCTTTTATAACTTCCGTCGTCATCGCTCTCCTTCGAATTCATATCGACGAGGTTATAGAGGATATTCACCTCATGATCGTGGGTATCACAGAGGCAGAGATTATGATGGTTCACATCAAAAAGGGATACTATAAGCAGAGATCATCTTTATGGTAGAGATGCCAGGAAGGATGACTCTACTGATTTTTATTATAGCAATAAAAAGTCAGTCAATAATAACAAAGGTAATGCCAGATCTCCGTCTAGAGACAAAAATAAACACAGACATGCAAATAGTTGCAGTGTTTAAAAAAGGAAAAAGGTAATGATGATGATGATCGTGCGAACGGATGTAGGGTAATGGATGATAGATGTTATGCGTGTCAGTCGAGAAACAGATTGAAATCTACAGATGCACTTGATTGTGGTCATTGTATGCCAACGATGTCGGCATGTGTAAATGTCGGTTTATCTTACATTTCATCCGGAATATTGGGTGGTAAGGTAGTGAGAGTTTTACGGGACACAGGGTCTTCAACGATAGGCATTAAGCACTCGCTTATCGAGCCCTCTGCTTTTACAGGCAAATCAGTTAAGTGTGTCACATTTGTGTGGAATATAGAAACTTTCCCTGTGGCACGAGTATACATTGATACTCCTTTTTACACAGGCACTGTCTATGCCTGCGGCTTGAGAGCACCCATAACTGAAATTATAATAGGAAACATACCAGGAGTTAAAGATTGCATTCCTGAGGAGATTGCAATGTGGGTTGAATCTCACCCACAGGTGGCAAATGCTGTTGTAAACAAGAGCACAACAGTTAGCTACGGATATGGCTACACCACCTTTTCCTATAATAGATACAATTATGTCTCAAGTTGGCACTGTTTCACCTTCTGTTTTTGCAGAAAAACAGAAGAGTGACCCAACTTTACAAGGATTGCTTAGCCGATCAGAACAAAAAACTATTAAATACACAAGAGGGGCTAAACAATGGTTCAAGATAAAGAAATCAATACTCACTAGATATTATGAGGATGGCAAAACAATTATACATACAGTAATAGTAGCTAAAGAATACAGACCATTGGTCCTACACAACATGTCATGACTCCCCTATGGCAGTGGGCATATGGGGATCAAAAGAACATTGTTTTTCGTGTTACGTCACAATTTTATTGGCCTGGGGTTAATAAGGATACAAAGTTATACTGCAAAACATGTACAACATCCAAGGTATAGCACGTAAGGGCAGGTTCCATACGCAATTGCACCCTTACAGATTACGGACGTGCCTGAGAGACTGTCAAAGAAGATAGCAGTAGATATAGTGGGTCCATTATCAATTGTTTCAAATAATGGATTTCGTTATATTTTAACTTGCGTAGATCTTTGCACGCGTTGGCCAGAGGCCATACCGTTGAAAACCATCACAACTGCATCTGTGTCTGATGCATTATTTTCGATATTTTGTCGAATCGGTTTTCCGGAAGAGATTTTGTCAGATCAAGGATCACAATTTACTTCCAACATTATGAGGGATTTAGAATCCATGCTATCTGTTCACCACTCGTTTTGTAGTGCGTATAGGCCTCAATCAAACGGTGTGTGCGAGCGCTACAATAGCACTCTAAAACAGGTGTTATCTAAGATAACTGAAGAATGCCCTCGTGAATGGGATCGGCTTCTGCCGGCGGCCCTCTTCGCTTTTCGTGAAGTGCCCCACGAGAGCACGGGGTGGTCTCCGTACGAATTGGTTTATGGTTCGAATCCGCGCGGACCAATGATGATACTCAAAGATTTGTTGATTGGAGCGTCAATTGATACAACCAATCGAAACAGCTACGAGTTAGTGATTGATCTCCGACAACGAATCATCGATGCGTGCACTTATGCATCCCAGAGTATTAAATCAGCCACTCAACGATCACGATTATTACATAATCAAAAGAGAATATTAAGATCATTTAAACCAGGGGAAAAAGTTTGGTTGTTGCTACCTCATAACGATAACAAATTACTGATATCATGGCAAGGTCCATTTGATGTTATCAAACAAGTCACAGATGTTGACTACTCGGTAAACGTTAGAGGAAAAATCAAAACCTTCCATGTCAACATGCTAAAATTAGCAGTTGAAAGACCACAGGAATTAATTCCTGTCATTAACTCTATTGATGATTCTTCACATCATACTGCTTCTTTTGCAGTTGTTCATGAAGAAGATACCACTTCGTCTATCCCTTTACAATTCCAACTACCTTCTTTGCAATCATCGGAATCTTGGAAAGACGTGACTATTTCTTCTTCACTGTCTTCTTCTCAACAAGATCAAGTTCGGGATATTCTCATTTCTTTCAATGATGTTCTCACCGACCTTCCAGGTCAGACATCGCTTATATCCCATGATATTACTCTTACTGATTATAAACCTATCAAACTTAGACCCTATCCTATATCTTTACACCACAAAGATAGGGTGGAAAAAGAGTTAAAGATATGATGATACGTTTAGGTGTGATATCTCCTTCGGAATCACCATATGCATTCCCAATGGTGATTGTTAAAAAGAAGGATGATTCTTTACGCATTTGTATTGATTTTAGGCGATTGAACAAAATTACAATCACAGACGGTGAGCCTATGCCACTTTTAGATGATCTTTTGTCAGAATTATCTAATGCTACCTTCTTTAGCAAACTAGATCTCTCTAAAGGCTACTGGCAAATTCCTCTTGCCGAAAATGCCAAACCTTACACAGCTTTCACAACTCCTTTTGGGCTCTACCAATGGAATTATATGTGTGGTGGGTTGGTAAATGCGCCAGCGTCGTTTGTGCGCATGGTGCGCTGCGTTGTTGGCGATCGTAAAGATGTCATCACGTACATCGATGACATCTGCCTATTTCATGACTCGTGGGAAGACCATATTGATGGTTTAACTTCCCTTCTACATACGTTACGTATGCATGGTTTGACTGTGCGACCTTCAAAGGTCCAAATAGGTTGTCAGGAAATTTCTTTTCTTGGTCACCGAATAGGTAACCACAAACTGTATCCTGACGACAATACAGTCAAAAGAATTCTTGAGATTTCTACCCCTTCTACTAAGAAACAAGTTAGAAGCCTTTTAGGCCTAATAAACTATTACCATAAGTTCATCCCGCATTTCGCACAACTATCTACACCTTTGTCCGCACTGTTGACCAAAGGTAGTCCTAATAAGGTACGTTGGGACAAAGATTGCGAAAGCGCTTTGGTAACAATTAAGAAATTATTTAGCAATGCACCTATTTTGTTATTACCGAATATACGTATTCCATTCATTCTGCAATCAGATGCCTCGAGTTACTCCATGGGTGGTTGTTTGCTGCAATGTTACAAGGAAACACTCCATCCATGTTTCTATGTGTCGAGGAAACTGACTCCAGCTGAACAGAAGTATGCGACAGGTGAACGTGAGCTCCTGTCTATGGTCTGGTGCCTGGAGAAGCTGTCAAGATATCTCATCGGCACGCACTTTTACATTATGACAGACCATAGTCCTCTTACTTACATAACAGCTAGAACAATGCGTAACGCTAGAATACACCGATGGTATTTGTTGATTCAAGAATTTTCATTTACAATTCTGCCTATTGCTGGCTCAGACAATAACTTGGCAGATCTTTTATCGCGCAACGTCTTTGAGAAGAAATTGAATTAACTCTTTAGTCACCATGTTGACAAGTGCTATTATTAATGTCATAAAATTTAATGTGTCTACTTAATGATTATCATACTTATAAGTAGGTAGTACTAATATTGAGATGTTCGGGAGACGGGCGTCTTCTCCATCACAATCATCCGTGCCACAAGTGTCACGTTTGGAAGTGAGGGGGATGATGTTGAGGATTGTTTCATGATTACAGACATTTGGATTTGAGCTCGATCCGAATGGCTGTATCATGGAACACCTCAAACGAATAGAGATATATCTCATCGACCGATGTCGATGATTGTTGCATGTGTGCAGGCATTTGAGTTTTGGCCGACTCGAATTACTGCACCATGGAACATCGCAATTGAATATGGTAACGATAGGTATGCATATCACTATGCATGACGCGTGTGTCTTTGTAAGGACATTCGACTTGTGGGTTTTGACCCGAAGGGCAGTGTGTTTTAGAAGTGTGGCCATTGCCACTTATATTGTGTGGTATAACCACTGGAAAGTGTGTGGCGTAGTCCACTTTTTAATTGTGTGGCTGGGAAGCCATTTGAGCAGTGTATTTCTTGAACCAAACGTAAGTCGTAGTAGGAATAACGCAGTTTGCATAATTATGGCAGATTAGCCTGGCGTGGTATGCCAAAGGAACATTATGTTACTAGCAATAGCGTAAGACTAGTATAGATTGATATTGTACAGCTAGCGGCAAGCGTAAGCCTAGTGTAACGGATATTAAACGACTAGCAGTAGACGTAAGCCTAGCATAATAAGTGTATTGCTGACTAGCAGGATAGTTAAGTCTAGTTAGCCTCTGAATTTATGCCAAAGGACATTGGCCGTTAAAAAGGAACTGACCTCTAACCAGGACTCTAGATAGAGATTGTGAACATGTGCTTATGAAATAATGAGAACTCTTACAGATCGTACATGAATGTGATGTGACTTTTGTTCCCATGTAGTTGGTGTCTGCTCATGGTATGAAATAACTAATTAAATATTTTGAGTCGTCAAAATCACAGTGTTATCAAGTATCGTATTCGGAGTTGAGTTAAATGCTATTCATCCTCAACTGATCATGACCAGTGATGATTAATGTCTTAACACGCTGCATCTCACACTGCCAATATAATTAATAAGACAAGAGACTAATACAGGTCAGTCAAGGGTCGAATTTAATATGAAACACATTCAGCACATAATGAATCACAAGGGTTAAAGCAGACATTATCGATACCAACGAACAGTATTACGGAATCCTACAAAAGTGATAAGAACCCGAGGGACTTTGACTCTATAAACTGAATACGAATATAATAACTTGGTCATCCTCAAATACTAGAAGTCATCGAAGCACCCAGAACATACTGGGATCCCGAGAAGCCCGTAACAGTTGTATTTATCAAGTTGCCTTGGTTCAGCTAATAATTTTATATGAACGGTTGCTCTATTTATGTAACTTTTTTTGTCCACTGTTTTTCCATGAGTGCTGTAGCGGTATAACTTTTTGTCAACTTTTTCTGTGAGTTGCTCTAGTTGTATAACTTTTTGTCCACTGTTTTTCTGTGAGTGCTGTAGGTGAATAACTTTTTGTCCACTGTTTTTCCGTGAGTGCTGTAGCAGTATAACTTTTTGTCCACAGTTTTTCCATGAGTTGCTCTAGTTGTATAACTTTTTGTCCACTGTTTTTCCATGAGTTGCTCTAGTTGTATAACTTTTTGTCCGCTGTTTTTTCATGAGTGCTGTAGTTCTATAACTTTTTGTCCACTGTTTTTCCATGAGTGCTGTAGGTGAATAACTTTTTGTCCACTGTTTTTCTGTGAGTGCCGTAGTTGCATACATTTTTTCCCACTTTTTTTTCTATGTGTTGCTGTTGTTTTATAACTTATTTGTCTACTATTTTCATGAATAGCTCTGGTTGTATAACTTTTAGTCTATTGTTTTTCCATGAGTTACTCTAGTTGTATAACTTTTTGTCCACTGATTTCCACAAGTTACTCTACTTTTTTAACTTTTTGTCCAGTTTTTCCATGAGTTGCTCTAGATGTATAAATTTGAGTTACCTTACTTGTATAACTTTTTGTCCACTGATTTTTACAAGTTACTCTAGTTGTATAACTTTTTGTCCAGTTTTTCCATGAGTTGCTCTAATTTATTTAACAAATTTTTTTCAGGAGTATGGCAGCTTTATCTTTGGTGGCCATTGCCATGATAATGAGGTTACCCAATCCCCTGAATGCCATGCAGATTTTATGGATAAACATCATTATGGATGGACCACCAGCGCAGAGGTTGTTTTGACTTTTTAAAAAATGTGTTCTTTATCCTCCTTTTGTTTAATATCATTTTATTTTTCTAAAGTAGCGTTGTGTAGTTTATAGAATTTTTAAAGTGCAGAATCAAATAGAGCAGAAAATATAAAAAGAAACAGAATCCTACTGACTAGATCAAATTTAAACCAAATGGAACAATCTGAAATATAGAACTTAACATATGTATGTAGCTGTAACTAAATAGGTTATATGTTCTATATATTCTTCATTATTGTAAGGTGTAGAAACATGGACAATGAACAAGCAATTAGAAGAAAGAATTGAGGCTCTTGCGATGTGGATATATATATATAGAAGAATGGGGCACGTCTTGTGGAAAGAGAAGAAAACAAATAAAGAGGTCCTAGAAAAGCTAGGAATGAAAAGAGAATTAACTCTCTTCAGACCTGATATTTTGTATCATTTTCTCATACTCTGACATATCTGACTTCTAATGTTCCTTGGTTCATTTTAATTTGAAGTCTACCCAAGAGTGTTATACATAAAATTGTTTGTAATTGAACAGACTACAATATTTAGATGTAAAATTAATATTTAAAAAATTTATATTGATGTGAGTTTTAAAAAATTGAAGGAAAGTCAACAGGAAAAATACACAAAAATTATAAACATGATATTTCACAAAGAAGATGAAAAAAAAGTATTATCAGAACAATTAGCAACAGTCATATTTTATTGTAGTCTGACCATTTCTGCATTATATGTTACATTTCCAAAACAATTCAACATTAAATAATAAAATTATGCAAATTTTTGAAATGTTACATAACTAGGCTTTAAAAAAAAAAATCTTCCACTGAATACGTTACAGTTATTATAGGTAGCTGCAACATCTTAGCTCATCATCATGTGACGTATTCTTTCCAGAACGTTGTCTCCATTACAGCTGCTCTGAACGCATCACGATTCTGGGCAAGTCGACCTGCATCAGCCAAAGACAAGTTCAGACTCTCTGTGATGTCCTGGGTCCACCGTCGTCTAGGTCGACACCTTCCCCTTTTTCCAGGGACCATGCCTTCCATCACTGTTTTTTTCCAGACTATTATGTCTTTTTATATGACCGAAAAATTTCAGCTTCCTTATTGCGATGGTATTTAGGAGCCAATGTTCCTGTACGTTTAGTGAGTGCAGTACTTCTCTGTTGGTCTTTTTTTCTGTCCAGGGTATTCTCAACATCCTTCTGTAGCATTTCATTTCGAATGATGTAATCTTTTTTGCAACTGTTTTATTGAGTGTCCAAGTCTCGCAGCCGTATGTTGCTACTGGGAATATACATGCTCTGATTAGTTGTAACTTTGTTTCTTTGCTTGTGCCTTGCCATAGGTTTTTCATCTGTATTAGTTTATGTGAAGCAATTGCAAGTCTTCTTTTAATTTCTACTGCTAAAATAATGAAATATGACTTCAGTAGACATATTTCTAGTGTAACACTGTATGATCACTAACACATAAGTAAAATCATTTATGATTGTGGCATAATAAAGACTCAACACATCTTTATATATTTCCTACTAAAGCTTGTGGTATTGACAGACAATTCCTACCTGCATGAAAACATAAAAAAATATCACAAACTTTATATTTAACTTTTGTTTTTCTTTCTATCTTTACAGTCTGATAGCAAAGCTTACAATTTCTTTCTGTCTCTGTAAACTCGGGGTCCATGGTGTGCTGAGAAAAAACTTTGTGGCTTTGAAGCGAGTAGTGCATCATCATACAAACTTATGTTCCCCTATTCCCGGATTAGTTCTTCTGTAAAATCTAGCTGACCATATCTAGCTGGTCTTCTACATCTGGGTGTTTTTTCTGCCAATCTTTAAATAAAATGTAAGCATTTACCATAGCAATATCCAGAAAGTGAAAAAAAGAGTTTTCCAATATTTATTGGTCTTTCTCAAAACATTGTACTTGTTAATCAGCTGGTCACTCTTGTCCACTCCTTTCATGTATATATTGTAATCTCTTACAAGATTTGGCTGTCTAACATTAAGTTCTTGAAAATTCCAATTAACCTTAGTTCTACGCTTAGTGAACCTATGGCCGTTTGCATTGTGAATGCCTGAAACCAGTGTTATAGTTTTGTTATCTCTCCACTGCAGTGCTAGTAATTCTTCATCTTTAACCCACATCATTGCACCTCTGATACTATTTTTTTCAAATTCCTTTATACTTGAAAGTGCAGCTGGAAATCTCTTTCTGTTTCTAAGAAATGTGCCACAAGCTCCAATCTCCTAACTTCCACAAGTCCTTCAGTAACTGATTGGACATATAAAAATTATCAAAATAAACCCTATATCCTTGACTCACCAAAGATTTCATAACTAACTACAGTATAAGCTAAACCAAATGGTCCATTTGCAGTGTTCCTACCTAAATAAACATCAAAGTATATCCACTAACAGCATAACTTCATCCCCCATTTTGTTGGCTTGTCTCTAATATACTGTCAAAAAGAAAACACCCTTTTCTTATAACCATTCTTTCATAAAATTAAAGTTTGAAGAAGTCAATGGGTCTCAAAAACTGCTTTGTATTTTCTCTGGTCCTTACCTCTGAAAGTTGCAGACCTAGAACCCTCTCAGGCAAAAAGGGTGGAGCGTTGGAAGGTGGGCCTTCATCAAGTCCATCATAACCAAAACATCTGCAAGAAGAACAATTTAAAATTAATTTTTACAGATCAACAATAGAATTCAAAGTTACAGTTTAGTGTACACAGGAAAATTGACACACATTACATTTTCCATACAAAGGAATACTGTCAATCATAAAGTCATATGATGTAAATAATAATTTTTTAAAGCAGAGACACAGGGCAAATGAGGTCAGAAAAATCAGCTGATTCAGAAGTTACGTTCGGCCCACTTTATATTTATTTCCTGGTGCCATGAGTTCTTTGTTAACTGTTTGAAAGGTGAAATATTTGTTTCTATTTTTCAAAAACAGACAGAAAGCAGCTATACTGATTACAATAGCCCACTAAAATGACTGTTTTACTGCTTTTCAAAATCAGCTGTTATCATTTCGTTAACGAAGTAACATTACCTTTGCATGTGATTTGAGTTGTTCTGAGCTGTATTTTCACCATCCGACTCATCAGATGTTTCCAAGTCCTCTGAATAATCATCAGAACAGGAATCTACATCACTAGATGTATTGTAGTCATTATCAGACTGCATTTAGTTTATGATCTGTTAAGTCGAGTTGTTCGGAAAATATCCAAAATGGCGGACGGACAAATGCGGTGTTTACATTTTTCTGCGTGAAATTTCAAAGTCAAAATAAGTGAAAGCTGTATATTTTTTAGCACAGATATAATTGTTAATATGTATTCTTAATATAAAACATTGATTTGAAGTCAAAATTAAAAAATAAATGTGCTTTTTTTACTTCAAAAGTCATCGTTACGTTTCGAACGATTTTTTGTATTTCCGGTCCGAAGAGTATTAACACATTAACTACCGCGAGCCGGTGGGACCGGCTTTTAAAATCCTATAATTTGGACCGTGAGCCGCTCAGAGCGTCAATCTATGTTTAGTAATAAAACAAATGAAAAATGTACTGAAACACTTTCTGATCTGGTTCGAGATTTTAAGTTGCCACCGGAAAACAAATTCCCAAAGCATGGTTGTTGAAGAACACTGGAAAATTGATATTATGTTCATATTTTTCCACGTTTTGGGTTAGTTACCAAATCGTGTAAAACTGTTTACTGTGGCAGCTAGTGATAGGACCACAAAAAATATGTATACATCTCGTCTAACGGCTGAATAGGATAGAAACGTGTTTCAACAATTGACTGATAGATCTAGTGACGAGGACAAGAGTGAAAACGGTGTGCACATTGATTGAAATTGTGATTTTGATAGAGATGGGCTGCACAAGCAGTGCTTATAATTGTGAAAATATTGCAAGTCCTCGGCCATCGGAGGGCCGTTAAATAGCAACAACCTCTATTAGAGTTACAACCGGTGTTTATTGTAATAGTACATTCATTTATCTTTAAAATGACGTGTAATTCATACAAATCTGTAAACAATTATGAAAACTACAGCTTACTTTATGCAGACACCTCCAGGATGAAAATGGGGAAAAAAATTTAATTCAGCCACAGTGTGTTTTTCAATTCGGTAGTTAATGTGTTAATGAAAGAGATCAAAATTAGAAACAAAATATTTTGTCATGTAAAAAGACGTAATATCTTATTGAAGACCATAATAGAAAGCTGAGTTGAAGGCAAATGTGCAAGAAGAAAACAGCGCTCTAAATGGGAAGATAACATCAAGAGATGGACTGCCTTATTAGAGTGCACTATCAAGACAAGAGACAGAAGACATTGGCGATCCATTGCAGCATACCTTCGTTGTGAAGATGGTCATGAACTAGGTCTGAGCTGTTAAGTTTAAAAATGTATCAAAGAACATTAAAACAGTAGAATTTAATGTGACAATGCTGCAACAGTTGAAAACTTATCTCCTTCAGTTGGCCCCACACATGGTTGAAGAAATCAGACAACTTCTACACTGAAGTTTTGGTCATTGCTGTCACTTTCATTCTTTGAATTTTCATTCATAAGCATAGCATGTATGTTAGATATTAGTAATTCTGCTTCTTCCTTTTGTTACTATGTATGTTTTCATTATCAACATCATTAACTTTTCAGCTCCTAAGAAGCACAGGCTTTCAACAACTGTCCTGTGTCATCCTGTCCTGTGTCATCCCTGTCCTGGGCCTTCCCTGTCCTGTGTCATCCTGTCCTGTGTCATCCATTCAAGGTCCTTCCATGTCTTCCTTATCCATTGTATGTGTTACCAGTTCCATTCTCCATGTTTTTTTTAGTTTCTTATCTCTTTCCCTGGGGATTTCAGAAAGAGGACTGCCTTGTAATGCTGTCAACAGGTTTCCTCAGTGTGTGTCTTATCTAGTGCTAGTGTCTTCTAACTTCCTATTCCACTGGCATTAGTTTAATTCTTGTCGTCATTTTGACATTAGTAATCTTGCTGTTACTCGCACACTCACATCAACACATCCAAGAAAAAACCGATAGACTGAATAAGTATAGCCAGCAGGTTGGCTGAAGATAACATAGGTCATAACACTCAGTGTGGGCAGTCCTGAGCCAATAACAATAAGGAACCAGAAGTTAAAACAGACAGACACATTTACTTACCTAGGATGCATAGTAACACCAGACGGCGGAACAAGCAAGTACATTAACAACAGAATGAATAAAGCGAGAACAGCCTTTGCTAGTCTCAACAACATTTGGAAGTCTTCCCAGTACAGCACAAACACCAAAGTAAGACTGTATGAGAGCTGTGTACTTTCTGTGCTTCTCTATGGTGCGGAATGCTGGAGAGTAACAGAGAAGGAAATGTCGAAACTGTCCTCCTTCCACACAATCTGCCTAAGGAAACTTCTCCGAATCTTTTGGCCGAATACCATCAGCAACTAAGCACTGCTTATTTGGAGTAACCAGGAGGACATGCACACCATCATAGCTGGCAGACGCTGGAGTTGGTTTGGCCACATCCTCAGAAGAGATCCTGATACCATTACAAGAACAGCTTTGCTATGGACCCCCAAAAGGACAGCGAAAGAGAGGCTGACCAAAAACAACCTGGTGAAGAATTGTGGAAGCCGAGATGCAAAAAATGAACCAGAGTTGGGGCACTGTATGAAGGATGGCCGCTGACCGAACAAAGTGGAATCAATTTGTTGCTGCCCTACAAGACACCACCAAGCGTGATGGCCACTGACTGCTTTGACAGTCGGCGGCTACTGATCAAAGAAGAGAATCTTGCTGTACCATTTCAATCTTTCTGTTATATGCAGGCATCCATTTATGAAAATTTGTCACTTCTTATTACTGTTTGTGTTCTAGTAATTTTAGTTTGTCTTGTGTACTATGCAACATATACTTTCATTTTGCACTTACTATTTCCAGAGATCTCACTAACATTTTTTACATGTTGTGTAGGAATATTTATGTGCAAAAGTAAATGCTGCATGACCAATTCAAAAAGCATGAACAATTTGCATTACAAATTCCCGGGATGTCAGAAAACCTAAAGATGAATGGCATTCTTTAGAGGAAAAATGCCGGGCCAGGTAGTATGCTGAGCTTTGGAAAACAAATAAAGGCTGACTGCAAAATAATTCAAACATTCAATTTAACCAGATTTTTATGTCATTCCGATATTTTTTCTCATGATTTTGGAGCATTGTAGAATGTTCAGGGCAGCAGATTACAGAGATGTCCACCCAGAATCTGTACTCGCTTAAATTGTACTCGACGGGTTATTTATAGTTTGCACAAGGTAAATATAAACTTGGGACTAGCAGGGAAGATAAAAGGGTGAACCCGCAGCACCCCCCACAGTACATACTACCATAGAGGAGTGAAGTGTTAGAGACATCACTATAATAGGTTCTGTTTAATGAGGTGGCGTAACCAGTTCTCTTCCTTGCTGCCATTGTCTTCTCTTACTCAAGAGCAGAGTGTCAGGTACCCATTATGCCTAGGTAGACTAGAGCAGTGCTCCGTAATCTTTTTATTGGCCTTCAAAATTCCAGGGCACGCTATAATATTTAAGTAGGTGAGTATTTTAAAATTTGCTGCAGTCAAAAGACAAAGCTTCCTAATTTTATGTGATGGATTGGATGTCGATGTTGAATAACTTATTCAACTTATTTTTGTAAAAGTGAAGTGTACCGCCACGTTACCACAATGAGTTTTCATGTAAACTGCATTTTAGCACCATAACATAGACCCCTATACTTTAGTAACCATTACATAAAAACGTACCCCATTCAAAAAAGGTGCCTGGCGTCACAGCACACTAAATAGACACTTGCGGAACTCCAGTTGCAGAGCACTGGACTAGTGCATGGCACTGTCAGGTTTGGAACCCAGAACCCTGTAACGGCTATGAGTCCACAAGAAGCATAGCCACTGTATACCAACTCTGCCCCATTCAGATGCATCGAACAGCAATAGTTAATGGGAAGTCAGAAGGGCATGCGAAGGTAAGGGACTGGGTCTACATCCAGGACACAGTTGGAAGATGAGACCAGGTATAGTGAGAAGGTTTCTCTAACACTTCATTTTCCCTGTGGGTAAGTAATCTTGCTGTGGGGATACCTTTATCTTTCTTAGAACCACTGACTGGTCAACCCAGCCCTTGATAATCAGCTTTAAAAACAAATTCCGACCTTTGAAGATCGTAACAACGCCGTACTAGCACACGTCAATTTTTCCATAAGCCATAATACTACACACCCGTACCATCCCAACCACATGGGATTACCTTACATTCTTTCTTAGGACCACTCCACCAACCCCCCCATATATAAAACCTACAATTAAAAAAAATTTTTGACATATAGAGTTACTTATAACGGCCACCACCAATCAACCACTAACAACTATCACCTATCATCATTCTTATAAATATCGCCACACCATCACAACCACTACCCATTTCAACCACTAACCACCACACACAGAACAATTTCTTTACTACTGATTAATTACCACATAATCAGACTTAGAACATTTGATTTTATGGGAAAAGGATTGAACAAAAAAGGTTTGTAACACCAAAACTTACAACCACCTGTTTCAGTCATTTGGTGTTCGAAAACCGGTCAACCATGATGTGTTAAGACAGCCACCCATCGTTCAAGGTCAGCGACAATATCAATACACATCACCACTACGCACCGCTGCCATATCGCGCACATCCTTTTATCACTCGGCAACTATCACCATAACCATCATCAATTCACTGTGGCACATCATGGTGCGTCATCTCACTATTTTTCATGAACCAGTCATCTTCATCGCCACCCACAATCACCACCACTATCACCCATATGTATCACCTTATTCTTTTTTACCACCGAAATACAACAATACCATCCACTACTGGGAAGGGGGTATCACCAGAAGAACCCAGGCATCAGTAATCAACTTTCGCCTGTACCATAACGGTTATATACCACACTTACCACTATCACCCATCATTTCATCACCAGCACCATCACCACTACACTTAGATCATGTGGCCACCAACCATCAAACCACTATAACATCAGCCATCTTGTCACCATCACCACAACCACTATTCACCTGTATCTTTGTGCCATTTGCATGTGTCTACCACCACTTCACCACCTATCGTTTCTCCCTTTTTTTCTTGTTGGAAGCTAGTGGTCCCCCAGGATTTTAAGCTGCACCAATTTGATATGTTTTTTAGCCGTGTTAAAAAAGGGCAAAACGTTAGGACTTGAACTAAAGTTTGCCAAGCTACATAAATTCTTTCAGTAAGATCGCCTTATAGGGGTGCCTGGAGGGTTCAGGAATGAGAACCGGATTGGGGCATGGTATGACAAACTGCGTGGCGCACAGATGTGGAACTGATGACAAGAACCAGACAAGCACCAATGGAACAAGAAAGAGATGAGAAGAAACACCGTATAAAAAAGTTTGGTTTTTTGGAAGATAGATAGGACACGTCATAACCTTGCTTTGTGTTACTGATTTTCTCATAACTTGCTTATTTATTCATCAGTCAACGTTAGATTTTTGCACAAATTTTTTTGTCTAAATAGAAGGAAGAGGGACAGAGAAGGAGAAATGAATAAGTGATTCTAAGTTTTTCAGTTGAATTATATTTTCAAACATGCAAAAGAGACATAAATTATTTTTTAATAAGATTATTATATCATTTAAAATACATCTGGTGAAAGAAAATATGCAACAGTTTTTGTATCTATACTTATTTACTTAGTCGTTCCCCTTCTACCGTGAGGTGTAGAGGTTTGAAAGAGAGAGCGCCAGACTATCCTATCGGCTGACTTTCTCCTGGCCTGGTTCCATTCTAGTCCTCGGTCCTTCAAAGATTGTCTAATGTTGTCCTCCCAGCAGACTCTGGGTCGTCCTAGGGGTGTAGATCCCTGGCTCTTTGTTTCCCATGCTTGTCGTGGTACGATCTTCTCCCATTCTGCAGACATGGCCAAACCATCTTAGTTGGGACTGTTCTACTTGGGTCTGCAGGGGGTGGGATTTTAGGCCTTGACGTATCGTCTGGTTGTGGACCATGTCTCTTCTTGTTACTTCAACCACCTTCCTCAGATACCTCATTTCTGAGGTTTGGATCTGGCTTTTGTGGGTTGTAGTCATTGCCCATGACTCGCATCCATATGTCAAGACTGGGACATAGGTGGAGCGGTATACAGCCATCTTCGTTTTCTTACCAACCTCTCTCTTGCTGAGGAGTCCTCGATTTATGGCCTGAAAAAGTCTCCCAGCTGCTGCTTTTCGAGTGGCCAACTCTTCTTTGATGCCTCCCTTTCCGTCTATAATAACTCTGAGGTATTTAAAGTGGTCGACCTGCTACAGGACCTGTTCTCCCAACTTAATTTGATGTCTTCTTTCTTCTCGTGATATCACCATGGATTTTGTTTTACAGCTGCTTATGACCATCCCTCTCTTCTCCAGCTCTTCCTTCCAGACTTGCAGGTTGGATTGGAGATGTGCCTCTGATTTAGCAACCAGGGCAACATCATCAGCAAATGCCAGCTCTGAAATACAGACCTGTCTCATCTTCCAGTACCCCACTGAATACTTTCTTGTTATCTCCTTACATGCCTTGATGACATCGTCAAATGCCTTTTCCAGATCTATGAAACAAAGATGGATCTCACTCTTATACTCAAGGGCCTTTTCACTCAGCTGTCTGAGTGTGAAGATTAGGTCTTGAGTACTTCGGTTTGTTCAGAATCCACACTGGACCTCATCCAATTGTGGCTCAGCTAGGTGTCGGAGTCTCTGCTCTAGGAGTCTAGAGTAGATTTTACCAGGGACACTGAGAAGGGATATATCTCTATGGTTTCCACATTGTCGATTGTCACCCTTTTTGAAAATTGGTGTTATGATGGCAATCTCCCAATCCTTTGGTATGGTCTTGTTGCACCACGCTGCCTGTAGGACCCTTAAGAGTAATAGGTTGCCTGATGCTCCCATGTACTTAATCATTTCTGGTGTTATACCATCATGCCCGGCTGCTTTGCCCATCTTGATTTTCTCCAGTGTTGCCTTCAGTTCTTCCATCTTTAAGTCATCTTCACCACCATTGGTTTTCTCTTCTGTCCTAATGGTTATCATTTCTGATGCTTGACCTTGCTCACCATCAAGGAGTTCTGAGAAATATTCTTTCCATTTTTCCATTACTTCCTTCGGGGCAGAAAGCAATTTGCCTTGCTTGTCCTTTATAAATTTGAGAGGGCATTGTTTTTCCTTCCTCGTGTTCTTTAGGGTCTTATAGAACAATTTCTGTTTTCTTGCGCATCTTTTTCTAGCTTTTCTCCAAATTCTTCCCAGAACTTCTGTTTTGCTTCTAGCACCGTGTTCTTTGCTTCTGTTTTGAGTGTCACATATTCTCTATATTTCTTTATTTGTCCTGTGTTTTTAGCTCCTAAGTATTGTTTCCATGCCATTTTCTTCTCTCTTATTTTCTTTTTGACTTCCTGTGTCCACCAAGGTATCCTCTTTCTCTTGTTCCCAAGTTGGACTTACCACATGCTTCTGCAGCAGCTGTCATTATGATGTCCTTGAATTTAAGCCAGAGGGTTTCCAAGTCATCAGGTTGTTCTTCTGTGTTTCTCACCGCTTTAGCAATAAGCCCCTGATATCTGGTCTTAATTTCTGGCTCTCTCAACTTGTAGGTCTTAATGCTCATTCCTCCCGTTCATTAACTTAGTTTCTTTCGTGATGTTGGGCAGTTCCTAGGCTATGCAACTCTTTCAGTTGTTCTTTTGATTGTAAGCAGGTAGTGATCACTTCCAATCTCTGGCCCCCTCCAGACTCTAGCATCCCGGACATATTTGAATGAGCTCCTCCTAACTATGGCATAGTCAATCACTGACTTCTCATTCTTTGTTGGTTCACATCTAGTGTATGCAAGTATGCGCTTATGGGGGAACTGTGTTTGTAATGATCAGATTCTGCTCACTGCAGAATCTAAGGAGTCGCTTTCCGTTGTCATTGAGAGTATCTCCTCCATATCTTCCGATAACTCCACCCCATCTAGCATGGTCATTTCCAACTCTGGCATTGAAATCTCAGAGCATGATAATTTCATCTAGGCAGTCATCCACTGTCCTTTGAAGCAGCTCGAAAAATTCCTCCTTGACCTTTGCTCTCTCATCCTCATTTGGCCCATACACTATGACCAGGTTGATTATGGTTTCTCCTTCTTTTAGTTTTACAACCATAATGTCCTCCGAGACAAAGTTCCATCCCTTGATACCATCTTTTTGGTTTTTGGCCACAATGCAACCCACGCCCCCTTTAGCTCTTTCAGATGTAGGTACACCACTGTAGAGCAGCGTGTCGCCATCGAGATCCATGACTCCTTGTCCCTTTTTTTTCATTTCTGTTATAGCCAGGATTTCTAGTTTTGCTTTCCTCATCTCTTCCACCAGCTCCTCTTCTTTCCCATTTATACTTCTTGTGTTCCAAGTTCCATAAGTCGTAGTCCATGCCAGTTCATCGCCTTTAGAATCAGTCCGGTTTTCTCTCTTGTAGTTCGCGTAATCGTGATTTAAAGCAAACAGGTGATTGGCCTGTTGTGCCTTTGCATGCTGGAGGGGCTGCCTCCATGCAGGCCACCCTCCTCCTTTTTCAGCCAGAGCTTGGGACCGGCCTAGTATCTACACTGTGTTATTTATTTCATTGAATTTCAGTTTTACTTTGAGTAACAAAGTTTATTGAGAAATATGGAAATATTGTTACGCGAACACAGGACCTGGGGCAGTTACTCTCCTTGCCTGAAAAACTGCTCTGTATATAATGTTTTTATTGTTTTTTTGTTCCAGATGGAAGATGGCAAAATCACACCCCGAGACACCACAATGACTTTCACCTGTTTTGTTTTCTTTGACATGTTTAATGCCCTCAGCTGCAGATCTTATGTGAGTATTCATATTTGTTTCCGCTCATCAAAATTGGTTAACAGTAGTTTTGAAACAATCTTTGGCTTGTTGAATATCTATCATACAATCCATGATTAGTTTTTACATCTAATATGTGATTTGTCAAATGTTAATGGATGATCACAGTACATGATTTTTTTCAAGTTTTTACTCAGTTTTAAAGTTTATTTTATTTTTACATTGATTTAATCAAGTTTTTACATAGCCTGTGATATAATTATCACCGGGAAAACCTCTGGGAAGGAAACCATCGATAATCATTGGTGTTGTTATTGTTGTTGTTGTTGTTGTTTAACTAGGGCTGCTGAGCTTCTCGCTCTTTTGCAGCCAATACCAAGTTGAAGACTCCTTGGTATTATCTACACTGCAGATCTAGGCTTTTCCTGTGGCTTTTCTGCCTTTCTGAAACATGCTGAGTTGAAGTTATGTTCTCCAGTTTCTACAGCTTGGCTTGCATTTAAAGGATCATCACATCTGGTCCCAAGCTAGGAGTAAGAAGCATGTGGCATACTGTGCATTCCCCACCATCCAAGGGGGCTCTCCCAAAGAATTGTCACATCCTGCACAGAGCCACTTCTCAGCTCCCCCTGCCTATCACTTGGTCTGTAATGAGATTCTCCTACATGTAGTCAACCAGGTCAAAACCAAAGAATCAAGTCTTCAATAGGCCCCATTTCGTTTTCTCGTCGTAACTATTGAGTTTGCCATTTTTGTCTTCCCTCTATTAAAGATTGGGAAGTACTCTTTTGCTCTCTGAATAATAGGGGTGTTTAGATTTGTTCTGTAGGTAAAGTAATTGCAGGTTTTTTTCTATAGGGATTAACGTAAGTTAGTACTGAATGGCACCAGTCGGCCTTTTTCTAATTATCGCGATCTTGAAAATTCCATTTTTTGCGTTGTTAAACTTATCGCGGTCATTTTTCGTGGGGAAGGGGAGATGACCCCTACCCAGGTAACGTCCAACTTTCTGCTCACGCTAGCGGACGACGTTAGGTAACGTTACGTAGCCGGAAATACGCGCGCATTTAAAGTAAGCACGAATACACTGGTTCTAAATTTAGAGATGAGCGCATGGAAAATTTTAGAGTATCTTTAATTCTATTGGTTGTAGGGAGACGCCTTGCCTCAAGTAGGTCGGGGGTCAGAGCAGGAAAATCTAAGATAAAGTAGCGCTTTTCGATTTAGCGGTCTCTTCCTGCAGAAATCCTGGGCCGTGTATCCAAGCATATTGTCGGCTTCTAACGCTGAACGCAATATTTGGTATGTCAGTAATTTAAAGTAGCGTGGTAATTAAATCTAGTTCTCTAATAGAGACTTAGTCCGTTCTAATTTAATTTATTTTTGAACTTTATAACTTGTAACGCCATCATTTATTTCTACAGTGTCTATGAGTGATAAAGAGATATTACGTAGGTGTGCTCCGTAGATTTAATAGAAAGTCTGTAGACATACACGCATCCTAGATTTATATTAATTTACAGAATATTCTGAAGCACGTGTATTTTATTTCATTGAGAGATTAATTCTGATAAGTCTCCTAATAAAATACGGGAACGGATTTTTTCGGGAAAATTTAATCACGTGGTTTATCGGGATTTATTCGAGTAGGAATTCTGGATGGATAGAGTAGATAATTAAGTATTTTTCTATCGGGGGAGTTAAAATATAATTGCAGGGAAACCACGTGGGGTAGAGGTGAAAGGAAAATTATGGTGCCTTAAGTGGTTGTGTAATTAAATATTATGCAGAGTAGTATTTGATTTGTGTGTTATGGAATTTAATGAGTTCTAGGAAATATAGTCTATAGAGATAGATATATTTCTGTGTATAGAGATGTAATATAAATGTAAATGGTGAATTTTAATCATTGATGTGCAGTTAATTGTTGTGCATTTTTATCATAAGGGGGAAACGATGATAAGGTCCTGTGACCGCTTACAGAGTTAAAGTAGGCCTAAGTACGGGAGGTTCCCCTACCTGTTTTTAATGTTTTAAGGCCTGAGGCAAGCTGTGTATAATTAGTATTGATCAGTGAGTCTGGGATTTACTAGACAGGCAGGGAGTTGATGGGAATAGCTGACCCAGGGTCAGGAAATATTTATGTATTGTCCTGCACAAGATGAAAGGGGAAATGGTGAAGCAGTCTGTGTTTTGGGTGTTTACATGTTGTGCTAAGATATGAGCGTGACTGAAGCATCCACTGTTTACGTTTTATATGCAAGTTTATTATATGGAAGTATTTTGGTATTGTAGTACAGAGTGGCATGTCTTTTGTGTCCACAGCAGTGGTCACGGCCCGAAGAGCGGGAGTTGCCAATAAATCTTGTTCCTGACAGCTGGCTAAGGTAGCCAGTCTTCTCAAGAGAGAAAAGTCGAGGAAACGCCAGAGGCGTAAGAGCTTGTACCGTGGAGGGGTATCGGCTCTGAGTATTGTGGGCCCCAGAGAGAGGGAGCGAGGAAGAGCAGGTCGAGACAGCGACGCAGTCTTCAGTGAAAAGGGTTTTCTTAAGACCCGGAGCTCTAAGCTCATATACACACCCATCGAACCCAAGCAAGCGGGTTGGTGTGTCGTTTTTTTTAGCTTCGGTAACAATACCGAAGGGCCTAAACCCAAATGAGGGGTAACATAGCAAGGGAGAATCAGCTTTCTTTTCGCCAAATAGAGAAGCCTCTACAGTCTACGGCAAGTGCCTAGTCATCAGAAGTACGAGTCAGAACCAGGAAGAAAGGGATATCATTTCCCGGTTGCTGAAATGAAACGAGAGCAGCAAGGCAGGAGAAGTGGAGAGAGATGGTGAAAAATAGATCAGGGACCTGCAGAGTCTCATATTATTCTTAGAGGATAGCCTCTGAGCCTTAGAGTTAGAAAAAGTCTATTACATAGCAGTGCAGAGTGTGACTTAGTGGCGTATACCGTTGACAGAGTTAGCAGCTGTGCAGATAGTCTTCGGCAGTACCAGCAGAACCTTGACATTAGAAATAGTAAATTATAGAGCGTGGCTACAGTTGACGCCCCACCAAATTAGACTGTAGTTAAGATCACTTATCATTTTTTTTTTAAATTTTGTCCCCAGCAGGGTGTATGAAGGAGTGGAAGTGGTTGGAGTTTTAATTTGGTGTGCTTATAATCAAATTGATTTTCTTTGTTTTCCAGGTCGGTGCAACCTTGCACGATATATGCTTTTCTTTTGTTTGTTACTATGTTATGAAAATTCTGTTGATTTGTATAATAAACTTATTTAATGTTCACTGGATCAGCTTCGTCACTGTATAGTCCTTAACTGTTGTCTGTACAGTGGTGTCTGTAGTGTTAGTTTAACCTTATCTCCTTTAGTCTGTTAAAGGTAGCCAGAGGTGGTGAGTTTATAGCATTTACTGACGTCACGATTTGGCGAGGAAGATTTAATTTCGGTTATCCTCCTCGGGCCAATAGACTCACCTTACTACATTCACTGTCATTTCTCAAAAATTAATCTATTATCTCAGTCTTTTCTCACACTAGGGTTTTGTCCTACACTTGGGCATAACTCTAACTTAAATCCAACTCGTGACAATATGTTTATTGTAGCATTGTGCATGGCTGGTGGTCATATAAAGATGACTCCAGATATGCCTCCATGCATAATCATTGGTGTAAAATCTAGGGAATAGTGCAGAATCCATGTGAAGAGGTTCTTGGCAAAAATAAAGACCATAAAGAATGGCTCACAGTCAACACATAAACCCTCGAAAATGAAAGCATGAAATGTGTGTTATAAAAGGCGGGACAGGAGGAAGCAAGCAGCCATGCAGAAGAAAAAAAATTATAACTGTGCAGCTGAATCAGAAAATGAAAAAAAAAACACCAAGCAAGATTTTAAATAATGCATGGAAAATCTGACATAGGACAACACAATGCTAAAGACTTGAAAATGCATCCAGATAAAAGAAGAAAAAAAAACAATAAACCAAGGTGTGAAATTTCCTGTTGCCAGCTTGTCATTGCTGACCAGAAATTTGAGACAGATGACCGAATGTTAAATCAAATTTTACTAAGGATTTTAATGTTTTATTAAAACTTAATTCTGTTGTGATTTTGCCACCACCACAAAGAATGCTTTTTCTTGGTGGCAGCATTTCGATAACCAGCATGTGTATGGTTCTTTCCATCAATTCCACGTTGGTGATCTTGTCATACCATTTTAATGCTTCTATTTCCAGGGGTCTCTAAAGAGACAAAGGATCCCGTTACACGCCCATTGAGGCATATTGGGAATATGGTGTTAGGCCCATATTTTCTTGACCATCGGCACACTAGGGGTGATGTGGTCAGCATCACGCCGGCCGCCTTAACCTTCCCAGAATTGCTCTGGTACCCAGTTCATGAGGCTGGTTTTTTTTTTTTTTCGTACGCCCGCTAATACTCGAGGCGAAATCTCAGGTTATTTTTAATGTCTAACCTGACATTGATTTTTACGTGAGTATCCTATTTTCTTGTACAGAGACAAGTGTCCCTCGCCTTGAGGCTGGGTTGACCCCAGAGCCGTTTGCAGTCTAAATAAACCCACCTCAACTAGGGATCGAACCATGGACCACCGAGCTAGGAAGCCAGTGCACTAACCACTGTGCCACTGCGGCTCCTAAAGACACAAAGAAAGAATAAGACTACTGTACCTTCAGGCACGACAAACAAGGCGACCAATGAAAAGTTGTGCACGAGGCTGGCAACCTAATCATGTAAACAAACTGCCACAAACACCAACACTACAAGAGTTTGTGAATGTTTGGTGCAGGCTTCCTGTCATGGGAGACCAGCTACAGTAGTGGCTTCATGTTCTGTAAGGACCGTCAAGGAAAACATTGATGATACTGTGCAAGCACCCATTTATGAAAATATGTAAAGTCTTGGTTGTCACTGTTATCTCAATCAAATTTCTACTCACATTAATTAGAAAAAAGTGTGTCTTCAGTCTCATCATGATGGATAGTAGCAACAATGGCTTAAAATAGATGGAAAGTATAATATATATATATATATACATCATAAGTAAAAAAGTAAACTAAATGAAAAATAGGTACAGATAATACAACCAGTGCTGCAATCACATGGATATACCCAAAATAATCTTATCTTATACCATTTCAGTCCTTCTATTCTGCACATGCCCATTTATGACAGTCTTTATCTATCTTGTTCTCCATGTTTCACAGCCATACAATCTAATGCTGCGTTTTATCCTCCTGGCTGATGTTAGAGCAAATCCATCTTCCAAATCGGCCTGACATCCAATAAGATGTTCTTGTACGCAGTGGGTGGATCGATCATTGGCCAGTTGCTTGTCATTTATTCGCCTCCCCTGCAGAAAATCTTCCAGACAGAGGCTTTGTATTTTTCAGGTAAGCTTGCAAGTTCTAGCCGTGGCAGCATAGTGGTTAGTGCACTAGCTTCCTAGCGCAGTGGTCTATGGTTCGATCCCCAGATGAGTTGGGATTTTTTTAGGCCACAAATAGCTCCTGGGTCGACCCAGCCCCAAATGGGTACCAGAGCAACTCTGGGAAGGTTAAGGTGGCCGGCGTGATGCTGACCACATCACCCCTAGTGTGCCGACGGTCAAGAAAATATGGGCCTAACACCATATTCCCAATATGCCTCAATGGGCGTGTAACGGGATCCTTTTTGCAAGTTCTGAAAATAGCCGTAACCAGAAGTAACTAACATTAATGCTGCTAATTTGATTTGTTTGTGTTTGAATTTTTAAATGGTGGACAGTTGCTAAGTGGATTTGTCGGTAGTTTGAACAAAAGCAATGGATTTTAAAACTGCAAACTGATTTTTGTTTATACAGTGTGTCTTTAAAGTCATGGTGCAGCATTAAACTTTAATAGTAACTTTGGATGTACACATGATAGAAGTAAACTGTCAGCAGTTTATAACAAAGTAATTTATTTAGTTTTATCACAAGACCGTTTCAATTTTAGGCTAGCTTGCCACGTCATTCAGTATGATTTGTCTGATTTTCCAGCTCACAGTTAACTCTTTCTTTTTCTGTCACCATTTTTAGTTGGTTACAAGGATCTAATCAAAACACACAAAAAACACACACAAAAAAACCACAAAATCGATAACACTAACATTTTAAAAATGTATACACTATGTTTTTTTATGCTGTTTGCAGTGTGCTTCTGTCATATGTACATCAAAAGTTATAACAGTTTAAAGTTGCACAAGGACTTGATAGACACACTGTATGTATTTGAGAACAAAATGGAACGACTGTTAATTAGGTTTGTTTATAGCTTAAAAACTCAAAATTAGTAGGTACTTAATCTGGGTGCTCCATGTATTTAACAAGCGGTCTCTGTGGACACAGGTCCTGAACTGAAAAAATATGGCATTAACTTGTAGTTATGCTCCTAAAATACCAAACTTTCATGTTTAAAAGAAAATAGGATTTTTATAGTTTATTTTAACTTCCAGAATAAGCCTACATTAATTGTGTATGAAAATAATAATATATATTTTTTTCATTACTAAAAACTATTTAAACCAAAAGTGGAATGTGGAATGTCCTAAGGGGAAAAAAAGAGCAATTTAGATTTCAGCTTCTGATTTCATTTTTTCATTGTTTGTTATTGATATTTATGTCACATTGTTTGTTACTGATATTTATGTCACATTGTTTGTTATTGATATTTATGTCACATTGTTTGTTACTGATATTTATGTCACATTGTTACTGATATTTATGTCACATTGTTTGTTACTGATATTTATGTCACATTGTTACTGATATTTATGTCACATTGTTTGTTACTGATATTTATGTCACATTGTTTGCCACTGAAAATTATGTCACATTGTTTGCCATTGATATTTATGTCACATTGTTTGTCACTGATATTTGTGTCACCTTGTTTGTTACTGATATTTGTGTCACTGTGTTTGTTAGATATTTATGTCACCTTCTTTGTTACTGATGTTTGTGTCACCTTGTTTGTTACTGATATTTGTGTCACCTTTTTTGTTAATGATATTTATGTCACCTTGTTTGCCACTGATATTTGTGTCACCTTGTTTGCTACTGATATTTATGTCTCATTGTTAGCAGTTGTTCTGACTTTGTTTCTTCCATTTAGAACTTGATTTCAAAAGCTCTTGTTTAATCCAGATTATTTTGATGAACTAATTCTGCTGCGCTTGTCACTCTTTCACAGCCAGTGCAAAGTTGAAGAATTTGCATGTGTTCTGTAGTTGTTGAGTGGTGCTGTATAGTGTGTTCTGTAGTTGTTGAGTGGTGCTGTATAGTGTTTTTGATTGTTGGGGAGCCCAGCAATAACTTTCTTCTTTCAGTGGAGAGTCCTGGGCAAGTGAGCAGCACATGCTGAACTGTCTCATATGGTTGGGTGCATTTATGGCAGTTAGGCTCATGTGTGGGGTTTAATTTGTTTAAGTGCTTGTTGAGTCTGGCATGGTCTGTTCTTAGTTGTAAGATTGTGCTCTGCTCCACACGTTGTAGGTTATTTATGTTGTCAGTTTTGCGGTGGGCCTGTTTTTTATTCAGATATGAAGCTTCTTATCACCATTTTGGTCTTTAGATTTTTTTATTCTGCTTTATCTACCATCTTAATCTACGCTTCTGATGATCAGATTGGCTCCTGTTGTATCGCTGTGTAAAGAGTTTCCTATCACCATCTTTGAGTTTTATAATTTCAGATTTTATTCTCCTCATTCATATCACATCCACCATTGTTTGATCTAATTTCCTACTTTCAGATTAAGGCTTCAAGTTTCACTAAATCCTTAATGTGTTTAAACTTTTTTCTTTCTTTCAGATTTTTGCCTTTTAATTTCACTGACGTCAACCGTGTTAGTAGCTTCTGAAGTGAGAAAGTTTTTCATACGACGACAAGAGGACAAACAAATGCATCTCCAGGAGAGTTTATTTTATCCAGAAAACTTGGTATAGCATCAGAATTTTTAGTATTTTGTCTCATTACATTCATTGTAATTATAGTTGTTCTGTTTTTTGTGGTAAGATATTTGATGTGTACTTTTCATTTTGTTGATCCATTTTTCAAGGTGTATTTTCCAAACCATGCTGAAGCACCATTTTGTTTCTTTCGTCTGTTCACCATTTGTCTCCTTTAATTAATTTTTTGGCATTTATAGCTGAAATATAAATTCTCTTTGAGACTTGTACCAGTGTGGCTAGTTAAGACAATAATTCTTTATAAACAGAATTTGTAGAAAGGGCTCAGAATTTTGCAGTTATCAGATATTTTAGCAAATATGAGTGCTACATGCAAAATTACATCTGGTCTGCTTTGACATGTTTTTGCTTCTAGAAATACTGACAGTTTAAAAAAAAGGACTGGAAGTTATTGTCAATGCATGTGCTAAGGGGAGTAGCCAGATAGTTAAATGATTTGCTGGTCAAATCAGAATTTAAGTGAAAAGAATAAATTAATATTACTTGTATTAATTTGACTTTGTGTTGATGCATTTGGCATTACAGGGATTTTTAGGTCCTGGCTAGCCATTTTCATTCATTCTTTATAGGTACATAAACTTATGTTTACTTTGTGGGATATAGTAAGCTGTTAATTTCTGTGGATGATTACTTTGAAAATTTGGGGAGAGATTAGCAATAATATATTATCTCTTCCTTTGTCATTCACAGTTCTGTCCATTTCTTTGTTGCGCTTCATGTTTCTGCTTCATGTTACCTTCAGTGTTTGTTTAGGGGGTCTTCGCATTTTGCAAGTTCCACAACCATATTGTGATGCCAGATGAAGGTTTTTGAAAATACTATCCTATCCTTTTTATGCCATAACTCTCAGCATATGAGGTTTATCATTTTGAGGTGTTCAGTCTCTTCTAGTGTAACTAGTAACAGAGTAGTGACTGTTATATCCAGGGCTGTTGACAAGTCACTCCCTAATTTTAAATTGTTATTTCTTCACTCTTCTCCAATTAATGTATATGAAACAAATGTCATAAAGAGAATTAACTGTTATTTTATCACATACAATGCTTCGTCACATTATTATTATAGCTAAACCTGAGGTTCGGCCTGTTTAAGGCATGACCTCTTAGCAGGCAGCAATTTTTGCTGTCTATTGTAGCATCGGTGTATTGGCCATTTTAGATTTTATTGATTTAAAAAAAAAAAATGGAAATAAAATAAAAGTTTATTAGTCAGATGTCAAAGTTCAATATTGCTCCTTATTCTGACATGTGTCATGTAAGTGCAATGGATATAAGTGAGGATATAAAAATAGGGAGTGGCTTCTCAATCGTCCTGTCGAATCTAGAATATGGAGGTCATGGGTTGAGTTTGACTTAAGAAAGAGTTCATATGTGTAGCACATATTAGATAGTCAGCATAGCTGTGTAGCACAGCCAGGGAACAGCAGAGGTGATATGGCTGTCACTAGAGGTTGACCTTAGATGTAGATGATTGCAGTGTTTGACACACATCAGCTTGTTACCAGACCAATGTGAATCAGCCATCGGGCAATCTTCAGAGGTTGATCTTGGCAGTAGATAAGTGCACGTACAAGATATACAAGATTTTTCAGAATAACAGCATAGCCAGGCTATCAGTAAATATTGATCTGAAGTTTTGTTTTGTTTCGTCAAAGTTTAAGATATTTATTTATTGATATTCATTATTTGAATAGATGATTTTGTTAGTATTTGGTCTTGTCTGGAAACTGCTACCAGCTGTAGATTGTGTTCTCAGAGATTGGTCTCAGCTGTAGATTGTGTGTTCAGAGATTGGTCTGAGCTGTAGATTGTGTTCTCAGAGATTGGTCTGAGCTGTAGATTGTATTCTCAAAGATTGCTCTGAGCTGTAGATTGTGTTCTCAGAGATTGGTCTGAGCTGTAGATTGTGTTCTCAGAGATGGTCTGAGCTGTAGATTATGTTCTCATACATTGGTCTGAGCTGTAGATTGTGCTCTCAGAGTTTGGGTGAGCTGTATATTATGTTCTCAGACATTGGTCTGAGCTGTAGATTGTGTTCTCAGAGATTATTAACTTTTGTACATTATGTAAGATATTGATTTTAACCATTGTTTATGTGATGAGAAATTAGTCTTCACTGTTAAGATTGTCACATGTAATGTTAGAAGGCAGCACTTTGGAGCAGTAGTGTAGGGCTGTCACAGTTGTTTCGAACAGTCCTGGTGCATTTTCTAGAACTGTATTTAAGGACTGTCTTAGTGTAGTTGTTTGAGATAGTCCTAGTTTGATTGTTTAGTGATGTCTTAGTGTAGTTGTTTAGGACATTCCCAGTATTACAGTTGATCATCTTCAAGTACCATGCCTAATGGCATACATAATCATGTCTCTTCTCATCCTTCAGTCTCGTTCATCAATTCTGTTGTTGACTTCTTTCAACGCCATGATGTCAAACTGTCCAGTATCATCTCTCTTTGTCATCTTTTTCCCCTTCAGTCTTGCCTGTAGTCACGATATATCAAAACTTCTTCTCATTACATGCTCAAAGAAAATGGTTTCCTTTCTTCTAATATGAGTGATGAGCTTCCTTTGCACATTGTCTTCTTTCAGAACATCCTCATTACTCTTGTTAGCTGTCCATGGTATTGTTAACATTCTTCCATCAAACCACATCTCTGTGGCCTCCAGTGCTTTTCATGCTTGATTACTAATTGTCCGTGACTCACTTCCATATGCCAGGTGATCTTACCCAGCAGTATTCCCATCATCAGTGTCATGATTTTCTGTGGTGATTAATCTTGTCTTCATATTTACCAGTAATCATGTTCCTGTAGTAAACATTTTTACTCCTTTACCTTAACTCATCATGAAGCATACACCATTGAGACGTTGTCCTCACATGTGCCTGTATTGTATCTATCTTCTGCAGTGTTTCTTTGAACATTCCATTTTGCCCTTCACAATTTTACTTTTTGAACTTGCTGGACTTATCCTTAGTCTACTAATGATTCAGTAACATTTTGCAACTGTTGGACATCTGTATTGTCCTGGTGGTTTAGTTTGAGTATGTCTGTAAGTTACTAGTGGATCAGCAATAACTTTCAAGATTAATTGAAAATTTTCTTTTGTTACAAGTGGATCAGCAGTAATGTTCAAGATTAATACAACATTTCCTTTAGTCATAAGTAGATCAGCAGTAACTTTCAAGATTAATACAACATTTCCTTTAGTTACAAGTGCATCAGCAGTAATGTTCAAGATTAATACAGCATTTCCTTTAGTTACAAGTGCATCAGCAGTAACGTTCAAGATTAATACAACATTTCCTTTAGTCACCAGTAGATCAACAGTATCGTTCAAGATTAATACAACATTTCCTTCAGTTACAAGTGCATCAGCAGTAACATTCAAGATTAATACAACATTTCCTTTAGTTACAAGTGCATCAGCAGTAATGTTCACGATTAATACAACATTTCCTTTAGTTACAAGTGCATCAGCAGTAACTGTCAGGATTGTTGGACATCACTTTTAATTTGTGAAAAGCTTTTCTCAGCTTGAACGTTTATAATATGTGTACTTGATTGTGCTGGTTACATTCTGATGCCAGAGATACTGTTATCTTAGTACAGTCTCATTCAGGTTGGTGATTTGATTGTAAAACATTGACCAAAAGTTAAATGTATATAGTCAGTAGGATTGTTTCCAAGGAACTGACTATCTTACCTATGTTCTGATAATGAAAACCAAAATGTGCATTGCTTTACATGTTTGAAATATGAAACTTTGACTTGTAGAATAATGAGGGGTGGTTGGAAATGAAGAATACAAGATGAATATTTGAAAGAAGCAAGACAAGTTTTCTGTTTCTGCCGTGTCAAATATGAACTTTAAATTTGTCGTGGCAGACAAGCATATGGGAGATGCATACATGTCATGGATGTACTGTAAAACCATAAATAAATGGCAGCTCGTCCAGACAAGTGGTCTTGTAAAGAAGTTTATTGTTGTTTTATACGATTCTTTGAACAAATTATGTCTGCAGCTAAAATTCATTGACGGGTTGCTGAAGTGTATGTTAAGAATGTGCTTGACAGCTACAATATCACAAATAGTTGTAGATTTTTCAGTTGGAAAGAGAATGCTGCTTTGTGCTCCACTTATGAGGTGCTTGGCTTGCTACTGCTGTTATCATCACAATCATCAACATTCTATTAAGCAAAATTTTGGCACCAACTTGCATCATTTTGACATCTCGTTATATTGTCACCATACATCAACAAGCTGCCAATGAATTTAAACTGAAGATATGTTTTGCCCAAAAGAAATCATATAACACTGTTGACCCATTCACCAAACCATGTGTTTAGAGAAGTCAGCATTTTGTAAAAGGCTGTTAATGTACACCCATGATATGTGTGTACATCCCAAATGTTTATTGGCACAGAGTTCAAATCTTACTTACTTTAATTTTGTCAGTTTAGTTTTACTTTTTCGGTTCAATCTGGAGCAGTGTAGGGAGCTGAAGTTTTCACTCTTGAGCCAAGTAAGTTGCCTTGGCTGGTGTGAGCCTGTTTTGTTCTAGGATTTCTGTGATATTGTCTATCCATCTGCCTCTTGATCTTCCTTGTGCTCTAAAACCGGATCATCTAATGTTGTCATGGTAATTGATTGAGCTGCATTTTCAAGTGGCCAAACCACTTTGTTCTCTCTCTCTGTTTGATGCAGGTTGTGGTTCCTACAATTTTCCTAATGTTACCATTTCTCAGTCTCCTGGTAACCTTAATGGCCCTTCCTCAGCATCTCATTTCATACAATGTGATTTTTGTTGTCTCCTGTGCCTTGGGCTGGGACCATGTTTGACACTGATAGCAAAGAGTTGGTAGAAATATACTATTTATCATCATTTAGTTTCCATGCTGATGTTTAAGTAGTGGTGACAGTTGGTAAGTCACTGCACTGACTTTTTGACATCTTGTTTCATTTTCTCTGTAGACTTCATGTCAAAATGCAAAAAAAAAATTGTCTTCCTTCTTTTAAATATGCACTTTATATTCTGAATTTCCGACTGAGCTGTATAAAATACTGGGTGTATAAAGTCCTTGTGCTCATAATAGAAGCACACTGTAAAAGGCATGTTAAAACATCATTTATTAAGTAATACAATACAGTTCAAATTTTCCTGCAATGAGCAGTGAATTTTATCAACACATAACTTCAGTTTTTCGACCACAGTGCACAGTTAACCTTTCTTCTGCTATCACCATTTTCAATCTGTTACAGGATTTTCCCCAGCCTGAAAAAATGGACAAAGTTTACACAGAATTGATAACACTAACATTTTTTTAAAATGTATGAATTATGCTTATACATTCTGTTCACAGTGTACTTCTATCATGTGTACCTCCAAAGTTATTAAAGTTGAAAGTTGCACAAAGACTTTTGGAACACCATGTGCTGTGTCTTGCTGGACTATGTACTTAAAATATGAGAATGAGGCTTAATTTTGTTTGTTTTATGTTGATTGGTAATTACACATAACTTACTTTCTTTGTGAGGTCACCATTTCAAAGTTTAATAGATTTGTGATAATTTCATGTCAAAAGAATATTTATTATTTGTGTTTATCTTACATAATTTTCTTGGTATGTCTGAAATGCAACGCTGAAAGAGGCAGTCATTAAAATATCCAAATCCAAGTGAAGGGAAATCATTGTAAATATTCTTCTCTCAACAACTAGAACACACAGACATCAACTTGCATGTGTTTGAAAGAAGCAATAGTCAGCCGAATGAAGCATTGATCAATGAGTTTTGACATTTGTTAAACAAATGTTTTGATTACCATCATACTGTGACTAATAATACATTCATCTTTCTTGCTTTTTTTTTTTGGCACTGTGTTAAAAAAATACATTGGCATAGTTAAGATTAGCGAAACCATATATTACCTAGGTACATCGTTGATATAGTGATTAGAATGGCTGTATTCCAAGCTAATGTTCTGTGTTCAATTTCCAGCAGAAGCACTTTAAAAAAAAAATTATTCAGTCATGTCTTTAGTTCTTGTTAATTATAGTTTCCAAGTGTCTGCACGATGATGGGTTTACTTGCTCGGTGGAAGGTGAAAAGAAGTGAAGAAACTAAATATAGGAGAAATGGTGTTATTCTCAGGACATTAGACAGAAATTGCACACAATAATTTATTACCGTCATTTCTTGACAGGTTACTTGTTAATGTGGCAATAATTTGTATATTGCTTGCCTGGTACATCTTAATAAATTTGAATTTCTTTTCATGTATGGATATTAGATTATGACTTTACAAATATGTGCAGAACAAAGACAAATCTTAACTTAACAGATATGTGTATAAAACAATTGTGGAATGTCAGTGTGCTAAGAACCAGTGCTTTGACCTCTTGGGCTTGTACATTTTATATATAGTTTCTTTTATCATAGAATATTGCCTGGTAGTTTGTCATGTGATGATTCAGTATTGAAGGTTTTACAGGTGGTGACTGGTAAATTTTAGAATAGATAATTTTATCAGAGCTTGATCTCTGTAATAAGAACATATTATCAGAAATTGGTGTCTGTAGTAGAATATGTCTTTTGTAGCCAGTACCTTGTTAAAGACTCGTTGGCATTATCTACTTTGTAGATCTAGGCTTTTCTGCCATTCCGAAACGTGCAGAGTTGGCATCATGAGCTCGATTCTCTAGCTAGACTGGCATTTAAAGGATCGTCACATCTGGTCTCAAGCTAGGAGGAAGAAGCACGTGGCATACTGTGCATTCACCGCCATCCAAGAGGAGCTCCAGTTTCTCCAGCTAGGCTGGCATTTAAAGGATCATCACATTTGGTCCCAATCTAGGAGGGAGAAGCACGTGGCATACTGTGCATTCCCCACCATCCAAAGGGACTTTCCAAATATGTAGAACTAAAATACTGTGCTCTGGTTCTGGGCTCTCCCAATTTGTCACGTCCCACACACAGCCACTTCTCAGCTCTCTCTGCCTATCATGGGCCCATAGTGAGATCCTTCTGCATGCAGCCAGCTAGGTAAAAAGCCAGAGTTACATCTGGGGCTCAAGAGACTCCTCCAAGCTTAGTGTGCAGAGCTGGGTTCTCAACATGTTTCACTACAGTGGGAATCCTTGGAAGTGTGTGGATGATTTCAAGAGTCAATGAGGGTGTAATTAGTCTCACTGACAGATGTTCTCTTCCACATTTGAATAATGTAGCATTGAGCTTAGCTGGTGGTCATATAAGGATGACTCCAGATATGCCTCCATGCTTTAGTCTCTGCATTAGAATATGGTATCAGAGATGGGTCTGCAGTAAGATATGTTATTAGAGGTTAGTCTCTGCAGTGAAATGTGTTATCAGAAATTTGACATTTGGAGATTGGTCTCTACAGTAGAATGTATCAGAGATTGGTCTTTCTGGAGATTGGTCTCTGCAATAAAATATGATATCAGAGATTGGTCTCTAAAGTAGAATATGCTATTAGAGATTGGTCTCTACAGTAGAATATGCTATCAGACATTGATCTTCTTGGTGATTGGTCTCTACAGTAGAATATGCTATCAGAGATTAGTCCTTTTTGGAGATTGGTCTCTACAATAGAAACTGCTATCAGAGATTGGTCTTTCCTTTACATGATTTCTGTTTCATGTTAACAAAAATGATGTCCGATTGATCTGCATTCTAACAAAGCATGCAGACCATTATGCTCTCTACCTGTCTTATATTTAACACCGTGCACTGCTCCCTCGTTACTAATTTCTCATTCTTATATGATAACAAACAGCATTTGTCACATATCTCATTTCACAAAACGTTGGACTTAATTTGTGATCATAATATGGTTAATGATAATGAAATGTATGGTTTTAAAGTAGAATTTGATAATTTTTGATAACTCTTGATGAATATATTACTTATAAATTGCAATTACAAAAACTTGGTCATTGTATGGTGGGAAACATTGGTCTGATATTTTTATTTGGTTTTGTCTTTAATTGTTGTTTTTTCTGCACAGAATTTATGTTTTATCTCTTTGCATCATTTTTGTCTTTATAGTTGTTACATTGTTGTTAGTGTTGTTGTCACCTGGATAGATGTTAAATGCTATCTGTTGGTGAAACGTTTGTCTGTGTATGTGGCATTTTATTGGTCTTGCTTTTTTTAATGCCTTTTTTCCTGTGTTGATTCTGTTTTTGTATTTTCTATTTATTTAATTATTAAAATTGTTTTGGGGGGTCAGTTGATGACTGTTTCGATTAATCATTCCTTTATCTGCTAAACTTCATAAAAATTGATACGTATGAATGCTATAATTGAATAGAATTGATACATACACATTATTACTGCAGTAATTTTGTTTATAACAAGAACATTCTGCAGTATAGGATATACTGTGGTGGTGATGTTTTGTATTTATTACTTTATGGTTCTGTGAAAATGTTCTATATGAATGTTTTCTACATGGCTACAAATGCCAGTTATCACCTGTCCTGGAAATGTCTGATCTCTCAGGAAAGCATATAGTCTTATGTTACTGCTCACAGTTATGTTTGATACGTTGCAATGGTATCAGTCAGGTTGTTGGGGTACATGAAATATTGAGATATTATTATACTTACAGGGTGATTGAAAAAAAAATCACTTCCTTATTTTGAGTTGTTATTTCTTCACTCCTGCTGAACTAATTTAAATGAAACAAATGTCAAAATAGAGAGTTAACTGCCATTTATCTACATACAATTCTATTTACATTAACATTACATCTCCGTGTGAGGTCCGATCTGGTCTACTACATGATTTCATAGTAGGAAGCAATTTGTGCTGTCTCTTGTCATGTGAGTTTATTGGCCGTTTTTAGAGTTATATCTTATTTTTATGAATAAAAAGAAACAAAAAAACTTATTAGTCAAATGGCAGTTATCTCTCCTTGTTTTGACTTTTGTTTCATGTATATCTGCAGGATAGGAGTGAGGATATGAAAAGTTCAAACTCCCTGTATTCAGATATTTTTTTGCTGTGATGAGCTTTGTGGAAGTCAGTGAGAGTGGCTACGAGTTCTGCTTGGTTAAAACAGATAATGTTTTGAAATGTCTGTTTCTGAGAAAATGAAACATAAAGTGTGTGTGTTTTTTTTCCATACAACTTGGAAGTAAAACAAATTTGGTTCAAAGACATTCTTCTGACAGTGGGTGGACCATGTGCTCAGTTTTATCCTTTAAGGAAATAGAACTAACCTTGCCCACAAAGTTTGTAAGTCATGTTGAGAAAGTACGGTTTTAAAAAACAAAGTGTAAAGTTGTTTTTTTTAAATTGATTTGTGAATGAGAGTATATTGATTGATTTTAATGTCTTTCTGTATAAATATGTTTGACCATGTCGTAGATTATGACATGTTGTATTAGGAAATGTTGACTTTATGAAGGGAGAATACTACTGTTGGAACTCACGCTGTTTGTATTCTCATATACCAGAGTTCTGTCTTCGTCCCTGTCTTGTTATTATTATTTTTTATAATGTTGTTAGGAAAGGCTATTGCTTCTGCTCGTTAATGTTTTTGGCTTCTTACAAAGACTGTGTCAGTCACAACTTTCGACTCCTTACAGCAGTGTTTCCCAGTGTTCAGCAGAAACATGGGCTTCTGCAATTCATCATCAGGCGTTCAGCAAGAAACATTGGTGTAAAGTATACATGACAAATTCCAAGTATAGTTTTTATTTAGTTGTCTGTGTCTATGTTTATTTCGTATTGTATTGATAAATGTCTTACACGTATAATAAAATAAATGTTTTTTTTTAATATGATAACACCATTCCGTTTTATTTAAAGAGACAGACTTCGGTCTCAGTAATAGTGATACCCAAGAGATAAATGTAGAAGAGATGTCACAAAAGAATGAAAAAGTACGAGGGGCGTTCAGAAAGTAATGCACCACATCGTTTTTCTCAGGAGCTGTTTATTCAAAAAGCATGAAATTTATACACAATATACATGGATATGTCATGTAAACATCGGTATTATTCAACATAATCCCCATCAACTTGTACGGCTTTATGCCAGCGTGAAACAAGTGCATGTATTCCTAGCCCGTACCAGATTTTGTCTTGATCATGTAGCCATTTCTTCGCTGCATGAATCACTCCTTCTTCATCTTCAAACCTTGTCCCACGGAGTGCATCTTTAAGAGGACCAAATAGATGAAAATCAGAGGGTGCCAAATCGGGACTATAGGGTGGATGGGGTAGTACAATCCAACCCAATCTGATGATTGCTTCCCATGTTGCCAGACTTGTGTGAGGTCGCGCATTGTCGTGAAGGAGAAGCAGGTCTGTTGGATTCTTGTGCGGCCGAACTCTGCGAAAACGTTGATTGAGTTTTTTCAATGTCTTAATGTAAGCTTGCGAATTGATTGTCTCTCCTCTTGGCATAATGTCCACAAGAATCACACCTTCAATGTCCCAAAAGATAGTGATCATGATCTTTCCAGCTGAAGGAATTGTCTTGAATTTCTTTCTTCGTGGTGATTGCGGATGATGCCGCTGTCTTTTTGTCTCAGGTTCAAAATGATGTGCCCAGGTTTCGTCACCTGTAACGATCTTAGCCAAAAAGTTCTCTCCATCAGCATTGAAACGCTCCAACAATTCAGAAGAAATTGCTTTCCTTTGCAATCGGTGGTCATTTGTGAGACTTCGAGGAACCCATCTTGCGCAAACCTTAGAAAATCCGAGAGTTTTTATAACTGCATTTGCACTACCAATGCTGACTGACAGCTGTAAGGCCAAATTGTTGAGTAGTGGTTCGCCTATCAGTAAGAATAATGCCCTCAGCGCATTTCAACATTTCTGCGTTGTTGGCTGTGGCAGGACGTCCACAGTGCGGCCGATCAAGCAGCTCTGTATCTCCACTTCCTGATTTTTTGATTCTCTGAACCCAGCGACTGACTGTACTCCTGTCGACTGCAAAACTTCCATACACATCACATAGATGCTTGTGAATGTTCACAACATTTTGAATGTTTCCTACCTCGACACAGCTAAGTGATTTTTTACGCATTTTATTAGTGTTGTTCATTCCTATCTTCGTTTCGTTGATTATTTACTTTCTTGTTTCGACATGTCTTTCTGGTTTCACGATTTTCTTGCATTATTACTGTTATCGTTTCGCTCATCACCGTATTTCATCTGGTTGTATCGCTCATTTGACGTTTTCCTCATCATCACAGACCTTTGTATTACCTATATGTAGCTCTTGTCCTTGTCACCTGTTCGTAACTGTGGCTGACGAAGGGTAAAACCCAAAACGTCCCTTGTCTCATGTGTACCGTTTACTTGTAAAACTGATTTCATACCATATTATTTTTTAATTTATATAAATGTTCACAACAGTTTCCTTCTCTGCAACGAGAAATTCTATCACAATTCGCTGCTTATAACGCAAGTTGCCAACACGCTCCATTTCAACGGTTTAGGACAGCCGTATTATTTGGCCGGTTGCAGTGCAATTTGGTGCACACAATTGGCACATACCATATTTGAAGTGTGCAAAATTTCATGCTTCTAGCTTCATTATTAGCTGAGAAAAGCGATGTGGTGCATTACTTTCTGAACGCCCCTCGTATATGTTTTTAGAGTTCTGAAACAAAACACAATTTTTTTAAATTCAGCTTCTCTGGTCTCCCTTTTTTTCATCTGTTATTATGATTTGACATGTATCAGATATTACTTTTCATCTGTCATAGTTTTGTTTCTTGTGAAATTTGTTCCATGCCTTTGTAACAAGTTTCTCAAGAAATATTTGTTTAAAGACAGGGTCAATATTTTTTTAAATTAATGACAGCAAGGGACCTGCTGCAGTGGTGGCTCCTTGCTCTATAAGGAGCACAAGGGACCTGCTGCAGTGGTGGCTCCTTGCTCTATAAGGAGCACAAGGGAAAATGATATCATAATGACCCTTCAGTTCCATGAGGAGCACATGCCTTATTCACATCATACTTTCTTGTCCTGTGCCAATAATGTGAGGTCTTTCCACGTCTCCATTATCCCTTGTGTGTGTCTATCTCTAGTTCCCTTCTCCGTGTGTTTGTCAGTCTTCCTCTACCTCTCTTACCCTGGGGATTCCAGAACAAGGACTGCCTTGTCATGCTATCAACTGGTTTGTCCCATCTATCACCAGCATCCACTTATCATCTCTTGTTCAACTGGCACTTGTCATCAGTTCCACACTGGTGATCTTGTCATACCATTTCAATATCCTAATTTGTATAACAAACTTAAAACATCAAAATTCAAAACTTCAATAGGTGTAATAGGATATTATAAATGTGTTCTATGACAATGTGGGAATTTTATAATGGTACCATGATTATTATTTGTGCAGTATTTATTAAATATTTTACAAGACAAGCCTGTGAATAAATTGTTAAATATGATTTCTTTGTTGGAGATTCCAACTTGTGTAATGGACTTGAGAGACACTGTGTGGATTGTAGTTGCTGCGTTAGGACAGTATCACTCTTATCGAATACATACATACATCCTTTTGGTAACTTGGTGATTCTTATAATACTGAAGTACATCGTTGTGCTACATGATAATTCTTAAAACTGCAGTAAATATAGCCCTTGTGTAAGTGTTCACATGCTCTTGGAGCAGTGGTTTCTATAGCAACTTGTTTTACATGATGATTTGGCTTACGTTTGTTGAGAGCTTATGTTCCTTGGGGTACCTGAGAAGTGATGATCCTATTTTATTTAATTACTTTAAAACATATCTTCTTCTTCCGTCCTTAGCCACCGACCGTCAAAGCAGTCAGTGGCCATTACGCCTAGTGGCATCTTAGGGCAACAGCAGATAGGTTTTCTTTGCCATTGTTTCCCATCACGCCTAGTGGCGTCTTTAGGGCAACGGCAAATCAACCCATTTGCTGTTGTTTCCGTAATCGAAGTGACTGGCAAACGGGTGATCAGCCTGTTGTGACTTTAAAACATATATTTCTATATTAATAACCTTGTACATCTGTGACTATGTCCTGTGTTACACAAATTTTATGTCAAGCGTGGCTTCGTTCAAGATCTTAGATATGTTATAAAAATGACCACAATTAGACATTCAGTCAGACCTGTAGCTCAGAGTTTAAACCTGGGGCTAAAATTCCCACATTAACCCTTTGAACCCTGGCCACCCAGCCTGTAAAATCCCATTCCCCTGGGCTCCTGAGCAAAAAATGCACAAAACAGACACATAAGCAAAACTAGTTACTGTGACACAACCATATGGTCAGTTTTAACTATTTTATCTCAAATTGACTAACCTGATCATCTCCAATATTCCTGCTTAGTGTGCCAGTCCTCCCAGCATGAAGACCCTTCCTTTAGGCACAGATAGCTTTCACAATATTTACACCAGAATTTAGTCTTCACTTTTTTGAATGGTCTGTCTTTGTAGGCCATGTCTGGGAAGTCACTAACATGTTTGTTGAATTTGTATGCACACACAACACAAATGTTATTGCCAGTAGCTTGTGGAGACACTTGAGGATGATGCAAGCCCACATTTTGCAGCCTCTGATGTGCATCAACACGGTTGTGAAGCTTCATTGCCGCTGTTCTGTAATCGCCAATGAGTGATAAACAGATTTCATTCATGAACATACCAAATGTTCTGTAGCGTCTTCCAGTTACATTGTGGGGATTGTATTTATTCATTAGTATATAGGCATTATTGCATGCCCACATGAAAAATGTCACTATGAGCCGTCGAGGCCAGCGAGGCGCGTTTTATTGAGACGACAAACTTGGTCGTTGACATCGCAGCCACCCATGAAAGTATTGTAGTCAATACAAAGTTGTGGAGTTTGAACATCCACAGTTGTTCCATCCTTGTTTCTCCTTCTAACAGTTCCCATTTCTGTTGGGTTATGATAATTAGATATAAAATTGGTGGGTCTTTGGTCCATCCATACAAGGCAAACAATGTTATTGAAACAGACAAATTCTGATTGCCCCCTGCACATTTTCTTCTTTCCTACCAGTTCTTTTGGATAATATTTCCTATTTGTCATTGCTGTCCCTACTGCAAGTGTTCCATAATCACTGTATAACTTGTCAAAGAGAGTTACACTGTTATAAAATCTGTCCATGACAAGAATATGGTTTTTGTTTGCCAAATCACCTGAAGTCAAAATCCTGATGACGACACTACCAACAACACCGAGTTCTGGAATAACATCCTCTGTTTTTCCAGTGTAAATTTCCAAATTTAGAATATAGCCCGAGCTCGCTTCACATGCCATGTAAGCCTTTATTCCCCACTTTACGGGCTTTGATTTTATATATTGTTTGAAGGCAAGTCTGCTTTTAGTGGGGATCATGCCCTCGTCTAAACTCAAGTGTTGTGAGGGTGAATAATAATATCGAAATCTTGGAAGCAACAAATTCAGCATGGGCCTTACTTTGTACAGTTTATCTGCTTTATCCAGAGCAGGGTCCTCTTCATCTACAAGATGAAGAAATGTCCATATAGCAAGAAAGCGATCGCGTTCCATTACAGTGCGAAATCCAGGAGTTTGCGAAATGAAGTTCGAAGACGAGCTGGACCAGTAATCTTCGTAACATGGTTTATTCACACTGTGCTCCATTTGAAGACGCAGTCCAAAGAATGCTTTTACCTCTGGCACTGTTACATCTTTATAATTTTTAGCATAGTAGCTGGTTGGCTTTTTGCTTTTTACTTGCTCAGCACGTCTGTTTGTCTGCTCACACAAATTGTGCCAGAAATTACTGTCGAGGAAAAGTTCCAAAAATTCAATGGCTTTACTCTCAGGAGAAATGGAATCTGGAATATTCTTAGGGCCTATCTGTTCCACAAATGTTGTGTCTACGGTAAACATAGGTCTAAATATATTTGCGGTAGACCAACCTGTATCAAATTTACTTGATACATTGTGTGGGATACGCCAGGAACAGGGTTAGAACTAACTTGATCATAATCTGATTCACAAGTTTCGTCACTCGATTCATTTTCGATGTCACTTTCACAATAACCACCATCTAAATCTAATTCATCATCCTCCGAATCATTGAGCACAAGTTCAACAGCTTGTTCCGTTGTTAGCCTTTTAGAACGGCTATTTCCTGGGTTTTCAACACGCCTTTTCATTATGAAAACAGTTAAAAAATTGCAAAATATTATCACGTCGTGGGCACCGCCATTTTGGTATAACATTCCACAAGACATGTGTACTTCCTGACGTCGTTATTTTTCACACATTTCCATTCCGGCCACGTGCTGCTAAGCTAGGTGTGTCAGGCCGAAAAAGCGGTCGCTCGGGGGTACGGATTATTTACACACGGGACCTCGGGTTCAAAAGGTTAACATTTAGCTCTGTTTTAACAAACAATACCTTTAGCTCAGAGCTTACTCACACAATCAGAGTGCAGAACACAATCAAACATACAGTTCAGAATACACATACAATCATAAACATTTAGCTCTGTTTTAACAAACAATACCTTTAGCTCAGAGTTTACTCACAATCAGGCATTTAGTGCAGTACACGTCAGACATTTAGTTCAGAATGTTCACACAATCATTTAGTTCAGGATTTACTCACACACACTTTAGCTGATTGCTTACACCAAATTAAATCTTAAATTTATTCACAATGAAACTGTCCACAAAAATCCCCAGCTTAGATTTATCAGAACACAATTTCTTACATGAAAGTAACCACTAGAATTTCACTCTGTGCATGACGATCAATGGGAGGTGGAATGCAGAAGAAAAAAATAAATAAATAAAATTTGTCACTGCATGAGACTGCAAAGCAGATTCCCAATCTTTTATTTAGTCTTCTTGCCAGGCAGAATAGGTGATCATGTCTCTCCACAACTCCCTGCCTGCAGTACTGTTCTGTCAATTTTGTTGTTGATGTCTTTCAAAACGCATGATGTTAAACTGTCCAGTATCTTCTCTCTTTGTCATCCTCTGTCTCTTTTTTCTTCAATCTTTCCTGTTGTCATGATATATTCCAACTATTTCCTTCAATCTTTCCTGTTGTCATGATATATTCCAACTATTTCCTTCAATCTTTCCTGTTTTCATGATATATTCCAACTATTTCCTTCAATCTTTCCTGTTGTCATGATATATTCCAACTGTTTCCTTTAATCTTTCCTGGTGTCACTATATATTCCAACGTTTTCCTTCAATCTTCCCTGTTGTCAAGATATATTCCAACTGTTTCCTTCAATCTTCCTTGTTATCCTTATATATTTCAACTATTTCCTTCAATCTTTCCTGTTGTCCTTATATATTCCAACTATTTTCTTCAATCTTTCCTGTTGTCATGATATATTCCAACTGTTTCCTTTAATCTTTCCTGTTGCCATGATATATTCCGTTTCCTTCAATCTTCCCTGTTGTCATGATATATTCCAACTCTTTCCTTCAATCTTCCTTGTTGTCCTTATATATTCCAACTATTTCCTTCAATCTTTCCTGTTGTCCTTATATATTCCAACTATTTCCTTCAATCTTTCCTGTTGTCATGATATATTCCAAATGTTTCCTTTAATCTTTCCTGTTGTCATGATATATTCTGTTTCCTTCAATCTTCCCTGTTTTCATGATATATTCCAACTGTTTCCTTCAATCTTCCTTGTTGTTCTTATTCTTCTTCTTTGATCCTTAGCCGCCGACCGTCAAAGCAGTCAGTGGCCATCACGCCTAGTGGCGTCTTGTAGGGCAACAACAAATTGATTCCACTTTGCTCGGTCGGCGGCCATCCTTCGTACAGTGCCCCAACTCTGGTTCATTCTTTGCATCTCAGCCTCCACAGTCCTCCGTCCAGGTTGTTTTTGGTCAGCCTCTCTTTCGTTTTCCTTCAGGGGTCCAAAGCATAGCTGTTCTTGTGATGGCATCGAACTCTTCTGAGGACATGGCCAACCCAGCTCCAGCATCTGCCAGCTATGATGGTGTGCATGTCCTCTTGCTTGTTCCAAGTAAGCAGATCTTGGTTGGTGATGGTATTCGGCCAAAAGATTCAGTGAATTTTTCTTTGGCATGTTGTGTGAAAAGAGGACAATTTCGACATTTCCTTCTCTGTAACTCTCCAGCATTCCGCACCATAGAGAAGCACAGAAAACACACAGCTCTGATATAATTTTAATTTTATGCTTGTGCTGTATTGAGAGGACTTCCAGATGTTGTTTGTTGTCCTTATATATTCCAACTATTTCCTTCAATCTTTCCTGTTGTCCTTATATAATCCAACTATTTTCTTCAATCTTTCCTGTTGTCGTGATATATTCCAACTGTTTCCTTTAATCTTTCCTGTTGCCATGATATATTCCGTTTCCTTCAATCTTTCCTGTTGTCATGATATATTATAACGGTTCCCTTCAATCTTTCCTGGTGTCACGATATATTCCAACGTTTTCCTTCAATCTTCCCTGTTGTCATGATATATTCCAACTGTTTCCTTCAATCTTCCTTGTTGTCCTTATATATTCCAACTATTTCCTTCAATCTTTCCTGTTGTCATGATATATTCCAACTGTTTCCTTTAATCTTTCCTGTTGCCATGGTATATTCCGTTTCCTTCAATCTTTCCTGTTGTCATGATATATTCCAACATTTCCTTTTAATCTTTCCTGATGTCATGATAAATTCCAACATTTTTCTTCAGTCTTTCCTGTTGTCATGATATATTCCGTTTCCTTCAATCTTTCCTGTTGTCATGATATATTCCAACATTTCCTTTTAATCTTTCCTGATGTCATGATATATTCCAACATTTTTCTTCAATCTTTCCTGTTGTCATGATATATTCCAACTGTTTTCTTCAATCATTCCTGCCATCTTCCCTGTTGTTGTGATATATTCCAACTTTTTCCTTCAATCTTCCCTGTTGTCATGATATATTCTAACGTTTCCCTTTAATCTTTCCTGGTATCACGATATATTCCAACTGTTTTCTTCAATCATTCCTGCCGTCATGATATATTCCAACTTTTTCCTTCAATCTTCCCTGTTGTCGTGATATATTTCAACTTTTTCCTTCAATCTTCCCTGGTGTCATGATATATTCTAACGTTTCCCTTTAATCTGTCCTGATATATTCCAACATTTTTTTCCAATCTTCCCTGTTGTCATGATATATTCCAATGTTTCCCTTTAATCTTTCCTGGTGTAGTGGTCGTGATATATTCCAACTTTTCCTTCATTCTTCCCTGTTGTCATGATATATTCTTACTTTTTCCTTCTATCTTTCCTGTTGTGATATATTCCAACCTTTTCCTTTAATCTTTCCTGTTGTCATGATATATTCTTACTTTTTCCTTCTATCTTTCCTGTTGTGATATATTCCAACTTTTCCCTTCAATCTTTCCTGTTGTCATGATATATTCCAACTTTCTTCTTCTCATAACATGCCCAAAGAAAATGGATTGCTTCTTTCTAACATGAGGAATGAGCTTCTTTCAGGACATCCTCGTTAATCTTTTTAGCTGTCCAAAGTGTTGTTAACACTCTTCTGTAAGACCACATCTCTGTAGCCTCCATGGATTTTCTTGCTTGCTTACTAATTGTTCATGATTATCTTTCGTATGTTAAGATTGGATCTACCTTATACTGAAGTACTCTTTTACTTCCACTGAAGCAGAGTTGTTGCATAAATCACATTTCATTTTATGGAACACTGTTTTTTTTTTTTTTTAAAGAGAAAATTCTTTACAAAACCAACACGATTTCATAACACAGTATTTTAATGATATTATGGCAATTATATTATGGCAATGATATTTTGTAAAAACAGAAGACATCAAATTAATAATGAAGCATTCTTATTCTCAATACACAAGAGGAGCTTTCACTGCATTTGGGGAAATATATGAACATCAAAAGAAATTGAGTCCAACGCACAAATAAGAATCTTCAGCTCAAATATAAAGTCAGGACATATTGAATGGCTGTGAAACATGGAGAACATCAGCCAACAAGCTACAGACTTTCAAAAACGGGTGCTTGCTTAGAATAGAAGGACTGAAATGGTGTGGCAAGGTCACCAATGTGGAAATGCTGCCAAAAACCAGACAAGTGCCAGTGGAACAAGAGATCAGAAGACGTTGGTGATGGACACACACAGTGAGGAAACCTGCAGATAGTATTACCAGGCAGCCCTTGTTCTGGAATCCCCAGGGTAAAAGATGTAGAGGTGGAATGAAGAAATACACGAAGATGAGCACTGGAGGCTGATACGGGTCGGGTTGTATGCGTATTGAATGCGAGGTCCCTGCGGGGTGTTGTATTTTATAATATTATACAATGGTTTAGTCCCCGAACACAGCCATCTCTTTCAACATCCAAGATTCTCCAAAGGCCAGTTTGGACGATTCAAACAGACATTTATTTGATATTACGTAGCTCCATATAGATAATTATAACATGCAGAAATGTTTATGGCGTCAACTAGACAGTCTCTAGCGTCGCTGTACAGTTGGCAACTGGAAAAATGTCGAAGACATTTTCACACAGTTTATTTATATTTCACAAACTCACGTTCTTCATGAAAATCATAATTCCTCTCACAGAAATACTGGCATCATCGCACGGAGGTGTATGGATGATCCAGAGATGGAATACATAGGAATATGACCAATAAATCTTATAATACTCAGGAACCTAGAACACATGCATCCACTGCCTTGAAGAAACACACAGCGAATCTCCTTAGACAGGATCGCTGAACTCAGCAGACGGCAACCTTGGCATCTGCTACCTCGGCCCAAAAAGCAATGATGTACTTCCTGTAACCTATGGTCACCGATCATCAACAAATCAACTAGATGTTGAACTGTATTGACATCGACATACATGTTATGAATTTTACTCATAACAGAGGCATTACATGAAGATGAGCACTGGAGGCATTACACGAAGATGAGCACTGGAGACATTACATGAAGATGAGCACTGGAGACATTACATGAAGATGAGCACTGGAGGCATTACACGAAGATGAGCACTGGAGACATTACATGAAGATGAGCACTGGAGACATTACAGGAAGATGAGCACTGGAGACATTACAGGAAGATGAGCACTGGAGACATTACATGAAGATGAGCACTGGAGACATTACACAAAGATGAGCACTGGAGACATTACAGGCAGATGAGCACTGGAGACATTACAGGAAGATAAGCACTGGAGGCATTACAGGAAGATGAGCACTGGAGACAGAAATAAAAATGATGGGAAGACGGAAAGACCATGAGATTATGGAATGTGTCTTGAAGACTTAGCATGCATTGGTTGTAGGCCTATGCTACTTGGGTAGCTAAAGAGTGATGATAATGAATCTTATACCAGTGAACAGCAATGCAGGACTAAACTAGGCACGGTTTACAAACAAGTGAACAGCAATGCAGGACTCAGCCAGGCACGGTTTACAACCAAGTGAACAGCAATGCGGGACTAAACTAGGCACGGTTTACAACCAAGTGAACAGCAATGCAGGACTAAACTACACACAGTTTACAACCAAGTGAACAGCAATGCAGGACTAAACTAGGCACGGTTTACAACCAAGTGAACAGCAATGCAGGACTAAACTAGACACGGTTTAAAACCAAACTCACAATATTTAAGATCAATGTTACAAGCATTTTGATGCCAGGATACATACAAGTAATTATTGGGAAAAGACCAACAACTTGCTTCAGACCAAGTTTCCATGCAGGATTAATTATAGCTAACCTAGTCCAGTCCTCCAAGTCATGTGGCAGGTCAAATTGAACTTGGTTAGCTCAACAAGTACTGATCATCTAAAATTAGACACCGCATTGAAAAACAGGCACTTTCAAAATTAAAACCTACATTAAAGTAACAAAGACATTAACATAATACATGTTTATCACAGACTGCCATCAGTTCAATGAATGGTTTGGTGCACAGACCACAAAGACAAGGTATCTAGGTATGTCTGCATCTATTTTCTACATTCCTCCATGGAAGTACAGTCATTCTCAAAGCTCTGTCATTCTCTTCTATATGTTACTGTGAGTCTCTTGTCTACATGAAAGTCCAGCTAGTCTCAAAGCTCTGTCATTCTCTTCTATATGTTACTGTGAGTCTCTTGTCTACATGAAAGTCCAGCTAGTCTCAAAGCTCTGTCATTCTCTTCTATATGTTACTGTGAGTCTCTTGTCTACATGAAAATCCAGCTAGTCTCAAAGCTCTGTCATTCTCTTCTATATGTTACTGTGAGTCTCTTGTCTACATGAAAGTCCAGCTAGTCTCAAAGCTCTGTCATTCTCTTCTATATGTTACTGTGAGTCTCTTGTCTACATGAAAGTCCAGCTAGTCTCAAAGCTCTGTCATTCTCTTCTATATGTTACTGTGAGTCTCTTGTCTACATGAAAGTCCAGCTAGTCTCAAAGCTCTGTCATTCTCTTCTCTTTGTTACTCTAAAATCTTATGTCCAGCTTTTCTCAGTCATTAAAATGGAATACCTGAAGTGTCTGGCAGAGTTGGTAAAGCTCTTGCCTCTCATGGCAAAATTACCAGGTTCAAAATTTGGTAGCGGCAAATCACAGTCTATCCAGCTGTAATTGGTTGCCTGACTCTGTTTGTGACTTAGGGAAGGCAAAGGCAATGAGGAAGGAAACCGATCACACCACCTCTTAAAACTGGACCTAGTATAGTGAAGTCTCTAGCACTTCCCTCCCCAATGGCAGAATCTGCTATGGGACTACATTTACCTTACCTGAATAAAGAGGGAAGAAAGGAATACTAAGGATAACACAGAGAACAGACTCTGATTTGATCATGTGACTGATCCACCTACATTTCCCTTCTTTAATTTGCAGATATATGGATTTCTGTGTTTTACCATGACTTTCTGATCTCACAATACTATATTAAAGATTTTGGTGCAAAATGTATTAAAATATAAAATAAAATATAAAAAAACTGGGCTCTTTTAGTCTCGAACAGCATCAATAAGGGCCTTGAGATTCTCACAAGTGCTGAGTGTCACCTGTGACCTTAGATCCGAGGTCTGCAGGCTGTGGAGTGCATCAACCAGAACTGGGGCAACATTAGCAGATCTGACCTGAACTCTGGCCTGGAAAAAAAAAAAACGGGAGTAAGCAGGCAGATGATTTCAGATTATCTCAATATTTGAATAGAGGTCAAAGATTATTGTTTTCTTCATGGGGTAGGGATCTCATTCTTTTGTTAACCAATATGGGATGTTTGGATCTTCATGGGTGATCCCCATCTCATATTCCTCAAAGTTTAATTGCCTTTCCCAAATTATAACCTGAATGGAGTTGAACCTAATATTTCATGCACAAAACAAACACACGTATTTTGTGCAAGGTCCAAAAAATTAATGTCATTTTTTTAAAAAAGATGGCAAATACTGCTGTTGGGCACTAAAATGTTAAAGATTTAACTATACTAAATCTAGCTCTATGAAGTGGGGGTGACCTGTGTACATACTGTTGCAAAAAGCACTGAAAATAACAGTGTGTGCTATCATGACTAAAAATTGGACATTCTGGATTACGTTCATGAAGCTAAAGGCAATGGACTAAACTTCACAAGGGATTAAAAAAAAAAAACATGCAAACCACAAGGGGACACAGTTGCCCTTTGAGGTATAACATCAAAATGAAAGCGAGACAAAAGTGGTAGACAGTGATACCCATGGCTGGGTTGGATTCAGAGTTCTGTTTTTGCCTCATGTGCCCAGGGCATAACTAAGACTGATGATTGTGACAATGGATGTCCTCAGGTCTGATCTGATCTACTGCCATCTTCACATCGAAGGTCAGCTACTGTTGATCTTCAATGTCTTCTGTCTCTTACCTTTCTCTGTCTCTCCACATACAACACTCTAACAAGACAACATTCTTATAACATTAACAATACATAAATATTACAAGACAGCCATCTTCCAACATTCACATTACAGATATCTTACAAGACAGCCATCTTATAACATTAACATTACAAAAATATTACAAGACAACCATCTTCCATCTTACAACATTCACATTAAGATATCTTACAAGACAGCCATCTTATAACATTCACTTTACAGATATATTACAAGACAGCCATCTTATAACATTCACATTATAACTCTATTACAAGATAGCCATCTTACAACATTTACATTACAGATATCTAACAAGACAGCCATCTTATAACATTCACATTACAGATATCTTATAAGACAGCCATCTTGTAACATTCACATTACAACTCTCTTACAAGATAGCCATCTTATAATCTACAAACCTATTATTTACCTTATGGTTGTTGTACACTAATGCCCAGAGTGCTGAAGTTGCCACCAGGTGTGTGTTATCATCTGTTCTGTTCTTTATCTGATACAGCAGCACAGATATCAGCTTCTCTGGAAATCACCAAGACACAAAAGTAGTGAATCCACTCCAAACTAGAAAACTATGTGTTAATGTTGAACAGTTCTTATAACTTAAAATACACACAATTCGTCAACTAATAATATTACTAGCCAGTTCTTACAAGTGAAACTAATAATATTACTAGCCAGTTATTATAACTTAAAATAATACTGTTGCTAGATATATTCTTATAAATAAAAATAATAATATTACTAGCCAGTTTTTATAACTTGAAATAATCCTGCTACTAAATAATTCCTACAAATGAAAATAATTATACTAGCCAGTTCTTATAAATAGAAATAACAACATTACTTACCAATTTTTAAAACAATACTGTTACTAAATAGTTCTTAAACATGAAAATACTACTGTTACTAGCCAGTTCTAGTAACTTATATTCATACTTGATAGTTCTTATAAATGAAAATCATATTATTACTAGCCAGTTATTATAAATAAAAATAACAATATTACTAGCCAGTTCTTACAACTTAAAGTAATACTATTACTAAACAGTTCTTATAAATAAAAAGTGCGGGTACTTATGAAATTTTTGTTTAATTATCCTCACTCAGAACTGTTATATAAAAAATAATGGAATAAATGTCATTTGGAAAAAAAAACATGGCAGAAAACATATAATACAAACAGTACCTGTGGCCAGGAGTTTTGGCTTGTTTGTAGTATGACAGCACAGGTTTCTAATGACAAGAGTTGCACAGTACTGACACCTGGTGGTTCCTGCTTCCACCATGTCCATAAGAACATTCAGGGAATCTGGTAATTTGTTGTCAGAATAGCAGTCAGTTATTTGACAGATAATCTTGGGGCTGGCAATCTCATCATTTAAAACACATTGCTACATAAACTAGCACTTCAAGAGCACATGAAGGTTTTGGTGCAGACATCCTGCAAAGGGGGTTAGCTGCAATGGTGGCTCTGTGCTCCATGGGAAGCAAATAGGAAAATGATTTGACAGATACTAACAAAGTGTATACTAGATCTGGTTTGGTTTTGGTTTGAAGGAATATCTTCATTGCACACAGACTACTCCATCAGTGCTCCAATCTCCTCCCTTAGATCACACAAGGAGGATCTCAGCACAGTGAACAAACTCTGTAGCACCGGCGAGAATCCCAATGTGCATATAGGAATCACACATTTTATAAATATTTCTGTGGTGGGCAGGTTTCTAATTTTTAAATTTTTGCTAGGGCAGCAGACGTACTCTTTACGATTTCCAACTGCTGAGGGATTTTTAATGTGCGCAACTTGCACACTGGACCTCCTATTTTTTCACCCTTATCCAAGAAGGCTAGGCATCTGAGACCAGGGGGAGTACGACATAATTAGGACCACTGGATCTGAAAAAAGATTTCCATAAAACTGGGAATCGAACCCGGCACCTCTAGAACTCAAGGAGGACACCATACCTCTTAGTCACTCCGACCCCATACTAGATGTGGAACAAACAGCAAGTCTTACAACAGAAATCAGTGTCAACAGCCTCAGACTGACCACTGCTTTCTTTGAGCATATTCAAGTTGACGTCTGAGGGTGAACGAAGAAGAAGAGAGAAATCAAAGCTGTTATGGTCCTGACCCCCAAAGTAACCCCAGGTTAAGGCAATGCTTATATTTAAAAAGAATTAATAAATAAAAATAAATAAAATGGGGCTCCAATAAATGAAAACCAAAGGCACATCCATGTGAACGTTCAATTATGAAAAATTATACACAGACATTAGGCCCCGTGGTGTTCCTGGGGGTTTCTGATGAGACAAAGACAGAAAGGAACAACTGTTGTCTCAGGCTGGTTGAGAAAAGCGGCTAAAATAAGGCTGTACATGAGGCTGACAACCAATCAATAACCATTAGCTCCCCAGAGAGGAAAGGTCTTCAACAAACAAATGCCAAGTCCTTCCTGTCATGTGTCATCAGCTCAAGATCTTTCTAAGTCTTCCTCATCATTTTTATTTCTGCCACCAGTTCTCTTCTCCAAGTGTTCTTCGGGTCTGCCTCTTATCCTGGGGATTCCAGAACAAGGACTGGCCTCGTTATGTGCCTCAATCCATCGCTAGCATCCTCTTGTCATCTCTTGTTCCAAGGGTACTTGGCTGTTTCTTGTCATCTCTTGTTCCATGGGTACTTGTCTGTTTCTTGTCATCTCTTGTTCCATGGGTACTTGTCTGTTTCTTGTCATCTCTTGTTCCATGGGTACTTGTCTGTTTCTTGTCAACTCTTGTTCCATGGGTACTTGTCTGTTTCTTGTCATCTCTTGTTCCATGGGTACTTGCTTGTCTGTTTCTTGTCATCTCTTGTTCCATAGGTACTTGTCTGTTTCTTGTCATCTCTTGTTCCATGGGTACTTGTCTGTTTCTTGTCATCTCTTGTTCCATGGGTACTTGTCTGTTTCTTGTCATCTCTTGTTCCATGGGTACTTGTCTGTTTCTTGTCATCTCTTGTTCCATGGGTACTTGTCTGTTTCTTGTCATCTCTTGTTCCATAGGTACTTGTCTGTTTCTTGTCATCTCTTGTTCCATAGGTACTTGTCTGTTTCTTGTCATCAGTTCCAGATTGGTGACCTTGTCGTACCACTTCAATCCTTCTATTCTATGCAACCACCCATTTATGAAAGTCTGCAACATCTTGGTTGTTGTTCTCCATGTTTCAGTGCCATACAATAGGACTTGACTTGACATTTGAGTTGAAGATTCTTATTTTGTGCTGGACTTCTTTTGATATATATATATATATATATATATATATATATATATATATATATATATATATATATATATATATATATATATAATATATATATATATATATATATAAATATATATATATATATATATATATATATATATATATATATATATATATATATATATATATATATACATACACACACACACACACACATACACACATACATACACACATATACATACATATACATACATACACATACATACATACATACATACATACATACATACATACATACATACATACATACATACATAATCAGAATCTTTATTCTCCATAAAATACATTAATATGTACAGACATGATATAATAGATACAACATGGCAAATAGGAGAATCATTAGAATTTACATAAAGTGTTGAAGACGTCTCAAGTAGTTATATGTGGGTGTTTTTACATCGAACCTTTGTGTTACACATACATAAAAAATTTTTAAGCTTTCTAAAAGACATTGGCATATAATGATATGGTATACCCTGCCAAAAATGAGAATTATTGAAATTTACAAAATGTGTGAGGAATACCATTCAAGTAGAGCAATATGGTTGTTTTTACATGGGGGTTTTATCAGAATTTTGTTTGCCATAAAAAAAACTTTGACAGCTAGTGGAGTGAGATATTAAATATAGCATCAAATACAATAGTCGTATGGTATAGTATACAGAGGAGCACAATTGAGTTTAGACTGTGTGGAAAACATCCCAGCAATTCAAAATGGGTGTTTTTTACATCGAAGTTTCCATATTCTGTAAGAACCTATAATTGCACTAATACTGACATATTTACATAAAACCTTTGCTTCAAATTTCCGCAACCCTAGCGACATTAATCCACTCACACACTTTGCATGCACATGACCCAAACTACCAATTATCAGTACGATTACATGCGTACGGTAGCCTAGTTCGTTAATTTCTGCAGTCAATGGATAGTACTTATCAAATTTATGTTGGTAACATTTATTTAAATGGGCATCATATGGTATTGCTGCCTCCACTATAAAAGCTGTTTTGTTCTGTCGATTGATTATTGTTAAATCAGGTTTTACGGCATGAGTCTTAAATGAGGCGTTGCTGCTGCCGAAAAGTGATGGTTTAACTATTATCTCTTTGTTTATTGTTATGTCTCTCTTATTATTGTATGAGGATTTCAGTTTCTCATAAATAATGTCTACAGCTCTATTGTGCCTTTGTTGGTATAATGTTTGAAATTTGGTACATCCATTCAATAAATGTGACACTGTTTCGTATGGGTGGTTACATATTTTGCACATTTTCGTGTATGTCTGTGGGTAGTATAGATGTAAAAGACTTTTGCATTCCAGCAACTGTAACCTTGATCTCACAGCAAATGAAAGTATTTTATCACTTAATTTAACATTAGATAGAAAACTAGATGACAATGAGTGGTTTACACATTTCATTTCGCGCACTATTCTCCCTTGTGACGATTTACTTTTTAGTTCACTTAGAATTAGGTTAATTAATACATACATACATACATACATACATACATACATACATACATACATACATACATACATACATACATACATACATACATACATACATACATACATACATACATACATACATACATACATACATACATACAACATACATACATACATACATACATACATACATACATACATACATACATACATACATACATACATACATACATACATACATACATACATACATACATACATACATACATACATACATACATACATACATACATACATACATACATACATACATACATACATACATACATACATACATACATACATACATACATACATACATACATACATACATACAACATACATACATACATACATACATACATACATACATACATACATACATACATACATACATACATACATACATACATACATACATACATACATACATACATACATACATACATACATACATACATACATACATACATACATACATACATACATACATACATACATACATACATACATACATACATACATACATACAAATACATACATACATACATACATACATACATACATACATACATACATACATACATACATACATACATACATACATACATACATACATACATACATACATACATACATACATACATACATACATACATACATACATACATACATACATACATACATACATACATACATACATACATAACATACATACATACATACATACAACATACATACATACATACATACATACATACATACATACATACATACATACATACATACATACATACATACATACATACATACATACATACATACATACATACATACATACATACATACATACATACATACATACATACATACATACATACATACATACATACATACATACATACATACATACATACATACATACATACATACATACATACATACATACATACATACATACATACATACATACATACATACATACATACATACATACATACATACATACATACATACATACATACATACATACATACATACATACATACATACATACATACATACATACATACATACATACATACATACATACATACATACATACATACATACATACATACATACATACATACATACATACATACATACATACATACATACATACATACATACATACATACATACATACATACATACATACATACATACATACATACATACATACATACATACATACATACATACATACATACATACATACATACATACATACATACATACATACAATACATACATACATACATACATACATACATACATACATACATACATACATACATACATACATACATACATACATACATACATACATACATACATACATACATACATACATACATACATACATACATACATACATACATACATACATACATACATACATACATACATACATACATAACATACATACATACATACATACATACATACATACATACATACATACATACATACATACATACATACATACATACATACATACATACATACATACATACATACATACATACATACATACATACATACATACATACATACATACATACATACATACATACATACATACATACATACATACATACATACATACATACATACATACATACATACATACATACATACATACATACATACATACATTACATACATACATACATACATACATACATACATACATACATACATACATACATACATACATACATACATACATACATACATACATACATACATACATACATACATACATACATACATACATACATACATACATACATACATACATACATACATACATACATACATACATACATACATACATACATACATAACATACATACATACATACATACATACATACATACATACATACATACATACATACATACATACATACATACATACATACATACATACATACATACATACATACATACATACATACATACATACATACATACATACATACATACATACATACATACATACATACATACATACATACATACATACATACATACATACATACATACATACATACATACATACATACATACATACATACATACATACATACATACATACATACATACATACATACATACATACATACATACATACATACATACATACATACATACATACATACATACATACATACATACATACATACATACATACATACATACATACATACATACATACATACATACATACATACATACATACATACATACATACATACATACATACATACATACATACATACATACATACATACATACATACATACATACATACATACATACATACATACATACATACATACATACATACATACATACATACATACATACATACATACATACATACATACATACATACATACATACATACATACATACATACATACATACATACATACATACATACATACATACATACATACATACATACATACATACATACATACATACATACATACATACATACATACATACATACATACATACATACATACATACATACATACATACATATATTTCCAAGTGCAATGAAAGCTCTTCTTGCCTTTTATATCCTTATATTGATATCACTGTCTGTCCTTCCAACCCTGTCTATATTGCAGCCAAGAATTATGTATGATTCTACACCTTGTAGTCGTGTTTCTTCAAGTGTAATCACCTTTTCATTTCTTGCATTTAATCTCATTATCTTTCTCTTTTCCTTGCGTATTTTCAGACCCACTCGTTGTGACCTCTCAACTAGTATTTTCATCCTTTCTTGTATCTGATTACAGTTATGGGACAGAAGAGTCAAGTCATCAGCAAAAACTAGATCATCAAGCTGTTTAGTCAGATTCAACTGGATTCCATATCTGTAAGTTGTCCATCATGAAGAATATTGCATGTCATGTCTTCATATATTTTCTTAATTAAGTTATTAAGTTACTGATCTTCAGTGGGACTCAGTAATGCCGTATCAGTTTCCAAAGTGATTCTCTGTCAAATGACTTCATAGTCCACAAATCTAATATAAAGAGGCGAGTTCCATTCTACAATTCATTCAACTATTACTTTCAATGTCACATTTTTGTAAATAATTTCTCAAAACAAACATTTATCTCTTTTAAGCATTTCTGGTATGTTTTGTGAGCTAGAAGATAAAGGGGTGGGAGGCTTCTTAAGATGCTGTAAGGAGTGTGAGGCTTCTTAAGATGCTGTAAAGTGGTATGAGGCTTCTCAAGATACTGTAAAGGAGTGCAAGGCTTCTTACAATGTTTCAAAGGGGTGCAGGACACCTAAAAGATTAAGAAACACTGATCTATGGACTTTTTTAACCTCTCAAGGATGATCCTCTTTAACATTTTTTCTGGCACTGAAAGTAACATTATTCCTCTGTGCACACATTACAGGGCCTGGCAATCTCATCACGTAAAATAAACAGCTGAAGAAACTATCACTACAACGGTACATGAAAGCTTTGGTGTGAGTTTCCAATAAGGGGATCACCTGCAGTGGTAACTCCATATGAAGCACAAAGAAAAATGATGATAGTGATGATGATGAAGATGATGGTGACGATGGTGATGATGATGGTGGTGGTGATGATGATGGTGATGATGATAGTGATGATGATAATGGTGGTGATGATAGTGGTGATGATGATAGTGATGATGATAATGGTGGTGATGATGATGGTGATGATTGTGATGATGATGACGATGGTGATGATGATGAATTTAGGTGAGAGTTAAATTCCAGATGTGTGCACTTAATGTGAGATTCACATAAATTTATGAAAGCAGCCACCTTTTTCATATTTTTTTCAAAAATCGTGTTTTTTGAATTCTCATAAACTGAAACGATTGCACTGTCTCAGAAATGACAAAATATACAATAAAGAAGAAAATTCCTTGATATAAATCAGTGGCTAGCATCAACTGAAGCTTTATGTTTACAAACAAATAAAAATATGAAAAAAATGTTTTAAACACATGCTTTTAAATAATTTAAATTGCTGTGTAAAATAAAGAAATGTGAGGTTGTAAATTACGACTTTAAAAAATAATTTTATGATTTGGATTGTTTCCCTTGATTCATAATATTATAATTTGGATTGTTTTCCTTGATTTAGCTAGACTTGTTTGAGTACTGCCCTGTTTTACGCATAGAAAAATAAAGCACACCACGTACTCTTGAATTTTTAATTAACTTGATTATGGCCCCTGATTTGTTTTCATTTCTTTATGAGAAACTTTAATTACTCATAATGTCATAATTACAATATTAAATTATTAAATAATTGACTGATTATTGTATTGTCATCGGGAATACACAACTATGCCAAGTTTCAGAGCTATTGCTCATCTGGAAGTGATTGAAAAATCGATTTGAAAGTGACATGAAAGTGACATACAAGTGAAGTTAAATAAAAGCATGTAAAAAAAAAGAAGAAAAGATAGATGATGATAAAGATTCCAAACATCAATATGTTCATCTTCTTTCAATCTCCTTATGAAGCATATCGCCTCCACTGAAGATGACCCCCTAGAGGAATCATAAACTAAAGTACAAACTCTTGTAGAGATGGTTTCTGTAGCAATTTGTTTTATATGAAAACCTGCTGAGCATTACTGTCCTATTTCTGGGATCCTCAGGATATGATCCATCCTTCGTGCAGTGCCCCAGCTTTGGTTCACTCTTTGCATCACAGCCTCCACAATTCTCTGCCAAGTTGTTTTTGGTCGGCTCCTGTTTCGGTTTCCTTCAAGGGTCCATAGCATAGCTGTTCTTGCGATGGCATTAGGGTCTCTTCTGAGGATGTGGCCAACCCAACTCCAACGTCTGCCAGCTATGATGGTGTGCCTCTTGGTTGCTCCAAGTAAGCAGTTCTTGATTGGTGATGGTATTCGGCTAAGAGATTCTGAGATATTTCCTTAGTCAAATTGTATGGTAAGAGGACAATTTCAACATTTCCATCTCTATTACTCTCCAGCATTCCGCACCATAGAGAAGCACAGAGCTCTCATATAATCTTAATTTGGTGTTTGTACTGTACTGAGAGGACTTCCAGATGTTGTTTAGACTAGCAAAGGCTGTTCTCGCTTTATTCATTTTGTTGTTGATGTCATTACTTGTTCCGCCGTCTATGCATCCTAGGTATGTAAATGTGTCAGTCTGTTCCATCTTCTGGTTCCACATTGAGTGTCATGACCTCTGTCTTCTTTAGACTGATGTTCAGACCCACCTGCTGGCTACACTTATTCAGTTTTTTCTTGAATGTGTTGATGATAGTCCCCGGTAGTGAAAACTGGATTTTACGTACAAAATATCGATTTTTTACTTTTGAGCTTATTTTATTAAAAAATCATCGAGGAATCGAATGAGCAAGGTTTTATAACATAAAAAATGCATTTGATGTATCAAAAAGCATATTTTCTGTACTACCCCCAAGCTATGTTTTGCAAATTTGTGCCGAAAATGCAAGATTTGTCGCTCAATAATACCTTAGTTACGCTGTCCTTATTATGGACTATTTGGTATCGATACACAGGGAATTTCTTTGTCTGCCGTAATAAAGCAAATTCGAATCTAGTTTTTCTCATAGCTCTGAGTGATTTGTGTTTGAAAATTTCCGTAATTTTACGCTAACCTCCTTATAAGGAGTGGTCACATGGTGACCTCATGCCCTCATTCCCGATCCATTGAAGACGCAAACGTAAACACCTGTTTTGATTGGTCATAACAACATTTTGGCTGCGTGCGCAAATGTGGAATATAACAACAGCCATTTCTGCTAATACACAAAACAATTGTTCGCTTGCGTTTAACGTGGTCGATATTTTTGTCTTGTTTAAATTTCAGTGAATTGTGTTCTATTACTTCAAAATGGGAAGACTAGGTAAGAGATCAAAGCAAATATCTGCTGCCAGGTCGCGTCGACAGTGTGTAATTTCTAGCAGTGTTACCACAGAAGATAAGACAGAATCAGCGGTGAATGATACACAAACAACATGGAATTTCTGCATACCATTATCCGATAGGCCTAAAATTCAGATTGCTGATTTAGTAGTGCCGTTCACCACTGGCCCAAGTCGATCTGATATAAAAATTAACTTGAGCACGAGCAAGAATGTTGCATCTCATAATACTGTCTGCGCCCAGCCAAAACCTACGTACAAAACCATTGTGGACATTTCTTTCTTCAACAACCTTCTTAAAAATGTGTGTTGCAATGTTTGTAAGCAAAGCACATTGCAAACAAGAACTGACAATACCAAGTCTAAGGGTTTCTCTCTCTTCCTGGAAGTTGTGTGTCACACATGTGAAAAAGCAATTTCTAGAATGTACACATCCGAGAGGGAACCAGAAGGCCGCGGCCCTCGTGGACATGCAATCAACAAATCTGCTGTTCTTGGTGCCCTCATGTCTGGAATGGGCCCATCTACGTTCAATCTCTTCTATGAGAACCTAGACCTCCCTGGCCTGCACCAGAAAACATTTCATAAATATGCAGATCAAATTTTTGATCATTTGGATACCATGCACTCTACAGTATTTCAACGTTCCGTCAGCATCGTCCGAGCTGAGCACGCTAAGAAACAGCATCGTACCATTAATAAAGAAGAAGTCATTGACATCGCTGTCAGCTTTGATGCAACATGGCTAACTAGAGGTCATAAGTCACTGATAGGTGTTGGCAGTGTTATCAACATCTTGACTGGTATGGTCATCGATACGCATGTTATGTCTTCCTTCTGTCACACCTGTGAGAATACTGGACAGTGGCAACTGAAAAATCAGCCTGACAAATTTGAAAAATGGAAAGCAGAGCATCAGAAGGACTGCTGCCGTAATTACGAAGGGTCAGCCGGAATGATGGAGGTAAAAGCCTGTGAAGTTCTCTTTCTTCGTTCAGTGGCAAATCACAAGCTACGCTACACTGTTTTGCTATCAGATGGCAATTCCAAGGCCTACAACAGACTCTGCGACATCAAACCATATGGATCAGAAGTTGACATTACCAAACAAGAGTGCGTCAACCATGTTGCAAAGCGATTAGGCATTGCACTGAGGACACTGATTACTGACTGCAGGAAACAAAAAGTCACCCTTGGGGGAAATGGCCGTGGTCGTCTAACCCAAAATGCCATACGAAAATTGTGTATTTACTACACCAGGGCCATCCGCCAGCATAGTACAGCCGCAGAGATGAAACAAGCCATCATGGCTTCTCTCTACCATGGGTTTTCGACAAACGACAAACCCCAACATAATTTGTGTCCGCCAGGCAAAGACTCCTGGTGTTTCTATCAGGCTTCCATCGCCAAAGGAGAAGCTGCCGGACCACACGAGACCAAGGTTCACACTCCGCTAGACTACAACCTGCTCCATAAGCACTTAGCCCCTATTTATGAGCGTCTTACTGATCAGCATCTGCTCAAGCGGTGTGAGCTAGATGCAACACAAAATGCAAATGAAAGCCTACACAATGTTATATGGAGTCATTGCAGCAAGCGGAAATTTGTGTCATTAAAAAAAACCAAATTCAGTGTCCTTGTGGCCGTTGGAGAGTTCAACTTTGGTCCATCAGCCAGTGCAGAAATAAAAAAGCTGTATGGTCAAGCATACGGAACAAACTCAATATGCCTTGGACAGGTGCGACTGAGGAAACGTCTGGCCAACAGCCAGAAACATGAGGCTGACAAACTTGTAAAAAGAAGAAAAATTAGGCAAGAGGCAAGACAACGGCGAGAGGAGGAGCTGCAGGAAGCTGAAGGAGGTGCAGCATATAGTCCTGGAGCATTTTAAACACATTCAGCCCCCCAGAATGGATTATATTGGACAAGACAAAGCACTCGGTGAGTAAAATGCATTTTTCTTAAAACTAACATTTTATTAACCAAAAATTTTATTTCTAACAAACTATCTAACAGAGTAGTCTTGTATTTGGCATGCATGTAGTACACATCTATATCTTTAAAGTACCACATCTGCATTTTTGATATTTTGGTAATTTTCTTTTATAAATTAAAAAAAAAATTTTTTAAATATTTTTTCATACAAATATAGTGTTTTTGTTTTTTTAAACCATTAAAAATAGAATTTTAAACTTATCAAAATAATCATGAGTAAAATTATTTTAATTGTCAGTCACAACATGTGGGTGCAATTTGAAAAGTTTGGTCAATGGGAAACAAGATTTTTGCTCTTGAAAATTGGTGAAAAACCCAATATAGCGGTTGTTTTTTTGGTTACCATGGTAGAAGGACAGAAGAAAAATTAGGCAAGACAAAGGCGAGAGGAGGAGCTGCAGGAAGCTGAAGGAAGTGCAGCATATAGTGCTGGACAATTTTAAACACATTCAGCCCCCCAGAATGGAGTATACTGGACAAGACAAGGCACTCGGTGACTAAAATGCATTTTTCTCAAAACTAACATTTTGTTAACAAAAAATGTTATTTTTTACAAACTATCTAATAGATCAGTCTGAAATTTGGCATGCATGTAGGACACATATATACCTTTAAATTGACAGAGGCTTTTTTTGATATTTTGGTAATTTGCTTTGATATATTTTTTTAAAATATTTTTTTTCATACAAATATAGTGTATTTTTAAAAAGAAATCATTAAAAATAGAATTTTAAACTTATCAAAAAAAAGCCTATGATAAATTGTTTTAATTGTCAGTCACAACATGTGTGTGCAATTTGATAAAGTTTGGTCAATGGGAAACATAAGTTTTTAGCTCTCGAAAATTGGTGAAAATCCAAAATGGCGGATGTTTTTTTTTTGTTACCATGGTAACCACATGTTTTTTAACAAAATAAACTGTAGAATTTGGTTCATGGACATACACTGTGTCTATTGAGCACAGAAAAAGTTTGAAAATGTTATTAGAACAAAAGTTAGTTTTCACTGTTGTCGTAGATTTTCGATAGGGGAATTAAGACTTGGGTTGGTCCCTTCTGAATAGATTAGAATAAGTGATCGTCACAGTGAGAGGTAGTAATAGAAATAGATTTCCACGAGTGAGGTGGTAGACTATGATAGAGGCTGTCTCTGAGATCGAGAAATCTTCTCTCTCTCTGCCTATCTTCTATGACAGATTTAGAGGAGTCAGACAGTCTGAACACATATATACGAGGGGCGTTCAGAAAGTAATGCACCACGTCGTTTTTCTCAGCTAATAATCAAGATAGAAGCATGAAATTTTGCACACTTTAAATATGGCATGTGCCAATTGTGTGCACCAAATTGCACCGCAACCGGCCAAATAATACGGCTGCCCTAAACCGTTAAAATGGAGCGTTAGCACCTTGTGTTATAAACAGCGAATTGTGATAGAATTTCTCGTTGCAGAGAAGGAAACTGTTGTGAACATTCACAAGCCTCTATGTGATGTGTATGGAACTTTTGCAGTCGACAGGAGTACAGTCAGTCGCTGGGTTCAGAGAATCAAAGAATCAGGAAGTGGAGATACAGAGCTGCTTGATCGGCCGCGCTGTGGACGTCCTGTCACAGCCACCAACGCAGAAATGTTGAAATGCGCTGAGGGCATTATTCTTACTGATAGGCGAATCACTACTCAACAATTGACCTTACAGCTGTCAGTCAGCATTGGTAGTGCAAATGCAGTTATAAAAACTCTAGGATTTTCTAAGGTTTGCGCAAGATGGGTTCCTTGAAGTCTCACAAATGACCACTGATTGCAAAGGAAAGCAGTTTCTTCTGAATTGTTGGAGCGTTTCAATGCTGATGGAGAGAACGTTTTGGCTATGATCGTTACAGGTGACGAAATCTGGGCACATCATTTTGAACCTGAGACAAAAAGACAGTCAATGGAGTGGCATCATCTGCCATCACCACGAAGAAAGAAATTCTCAAGACAATTCCTTCAGCTGGAAAGGTCATGATCACTGTCTTTTGGGACACTGAATGTGTGATTCTTGTGGATGTTATGCCAAGAGGAGAGACAATCAATTCGCAAGCTTACATTAAGACATTGAAAAAAACTCAATCAACGTTTTCGCAGAGTTCGGCCACACAAGAATCCAGCAGACCTGCTTCTCCTTCACGACAATGCGCGCCCTCACACAAGTCTGGCAACACGGGAAGCAATCACCAAATTGGGTTGGACTGTACTACCCCATCCACCCTATAGTCCCGATTCAGCACCCTCTGATTTTCATCTATTTGGTCCACTTAAAGATGCACTCCGTGGGACAAGGTTTGAAGATGATGAAGGAGTGATTCATGCAGCGAAGAAATGGCTACATGATCAAGACAAAATCTGGTACGGGCTAGGAATACATGCACTTGTTTCACGCTGGCATAAAGCCGTATAAGTTGATAGGGATTATGTTGAATAATACCCATGTTTACGTGGCATAACCATGTATATTGTGTATAAATTTCATGCTTTTTGAATAAACAGCTCCTGAGAAAAACGATGTGGTGCATTACTTTCTGAACGCCCCTCGTATATTACATATATATATATTCTATCCACTCACATGCAGGCACATACAAGATGACAGTTAGACGTACAGACGTGGGAGAACTATAACAGATGATTATATAGATATTCTAGAACGAGCTGACCAACACGCTGATTAAGTTTAAGGGCAGTTTTAATTATCATCTAAAATCCCATCACAACACATAAAATGACATCAAAGCATATACAAATAGTCATAAAAATCAAGGAATTTCTACAAGAAATGATAGACCCGCAGTTATGATCTTCCCTCGATGTTTAGCCCACAGTCCCGTTAGGAGAACGATGATAGCCCACAGAGTCACAGATACATATCTTCTTCTTCTTCGATCCTTAACCACCGACCGTCAAAGCAGTCAGTGGCCATCACGCCTGGTGGCGTCTTGTAGGGCAACAACAAATTGATTCCACTTTGCACGGTCGGTGGCCATCCTTCGTACAGTGCCCCAACTCTGGTTCATTCTTTGCATCTCAGCCTCCACAGTCCTCCGCCAAGTTGTTTTTGGTCGGCCTCTCTTTCGCTTTCCTTCAGGGGTCCAAAGCATAGCTGTTCTTGTGATGGCATCAGGGTCTCTTCTGAGGACATGACCAACCCAGCTCCAGCGTCTGCCAGTTATGATGGTATGCATGTCCTCTTGCTTGCTACGAGTAAGCAGATCTTGGTTGGTGATGGTATTCGGCCAAAAGATTCGGTGAATTTTTCTTAGGAATGTTGTGTGAAAAGAGGACAATTTTGACATTTCCTTCTCTGTGACTCTCCAGCATTCCGCACCATAGAGAAGCACAGAAAGCACGCAACTCTGGTATAATCTTAATTTTGTGCTTGTGCTGTATTGGGAGGACTTCCAGATGTTATTTAGGCTAAAGAAGGCTGTTCTTGCCTTATTCATTCTGATGTTGATGTCTTTGCCTGCCCCACCGTCTGGTGTTACTATGCTTCCCAGGTATGTGAAGGTATCTGTCTGTACCAGTTGCTGATTCCTTACTGATATGGGCTCAGGGTTGCTCACATTGAGCGTCATGACCTCAGACTTCTTTAAATTGATGTTCAAGCCCACCTGCTGGCTAAATTTATTGAGTCTATCCGTTTTTTCCTGGATGTGTTGATGTGAATGTGCCAGCAGTGCAATGTCATCTGCATATTCCAGATCTTCCAATGTTGAAAATGTAGTCCATCTTATTCCTCTTGGACTGCCCTCTGTTGTCTGGCGCATCACCCAGTCTATGACACAGATACATATGATTTGGGTCTAATATTTTCCCCTTTTGAAGGTATGAACTGACTTTGATAGCAGTATCTATTCTAAGGAAAAATATAGTTTAGCAACAAAATCTTGCATAAAGAAAGTTACAAAGTGAGTGAATCAAACGAAGAACATCCTTCAGTCTACTTTCACTCGGTTCTTTCATCAGGGCCCCGACTCACACAACCTTACCTACAATCGTGCGGCTGTTCGCCGTCTGACGCAAGCCTTAGTGTACACTTCGTTTAATCTGTCTATCTGTGGATGAAGTGGATACCCAGCTCTGCAGATATGGGTTTCATTCACCGTGTCCGGGGAGCGTCCTCTTCAGGCGATCGTTCTTTCTTTACAGATTTAAGTTAATGTCACTTATGCATGAGGTAAGAGTTAGGGTTTCAGCGGGCACACAGTGTCAGAACACGAGGTTTCCCTTAATTAGGAAGATGACCGGTGGACAACTTCTCTCAACAGATAACACTGGCTAACAAAAAAAAAATTTTTTTTTCTTTCTCTAAGATTTCTATGTTTTTCTGGTCAATTTTAATGCGCTGTTTTTAAATCTGCAAACCGTTTTTCTCTATCAGGTCCGGATTCTCTAGAAATACACAATTGAAGTTTTTTAACAACGCATACAGTATTACAACATCATTCGTACAAGAAGTATAACAGTTGAATTTCTTTGCAGTCGACTTTCGTCGGTGAATGGCATGTGGTACATCGAGATGAAGCATCCAACAATAATTGGCAAGCATGATCACACTCCACCGTCCTTGATAACGTGACTCCATTACGGCGATATCTTGATGAAATCATTCTCCATGTTCATCGCTGACTTCGCCAAGGTTGTCAAGGAAAAAGTCAAGATGCGAATCGAGCAAATGGATTTTGAGGGACATGTTACAGCCCATAATTCTGTATGCATCTATGCACTGCTTAACAATATGCACATAGTCGACAGATTTGTGATTTCCCAGAAAGTTATCGATCGATTTGAATGCCATCCATGCGCGAAGTTCACTACCATGTAACAAGTTCTCGAATTGTTTGTCTGCAATAACTTTCCTAATCTGAGGTCCTACAAAGATACCTTCCTTTATCTTTGCATCGCTAACTTGCGGAAACGTTTCTCGAAGATAAGGGAAAGCTTTGCTCGTTTTATCTAACGCTTTTACGAAATTTTTCATGAGCCCCAACTTTATATGTAACGGTGGTAAAATGATGCTGTCTTTGTTAACTAATGGCTTGTGTATTACATTTTTATGCCTGAGCTGCATACGATCCCTGATAGACCACACCTTTCTTGCATAATGTTCCTGTCTGTTGCGGCTGTCCCAATCACATAGGAAGCAACAAAATTTAGTATACCCAGTCTGCATGCCTGTGAGAATTGCAATGACCTTTAGGTCTCCACAAATCCGCCATTGGTAGTCATTGTACTTTATTTTTGCCAAAAGTATAGCCATATTGTCATACAAATTTCTTTCATATGAACAGAGTAGGCTACTGGAATTGATGAAAATAAATTTCCGTTATGCAATAACACGGCTTTTAGACTAGTCTTGGAAGAGTCGATGAAAAGTCGCCATTCGTTGACTATGTTCTCATGACCGAGGTGCACCATTAGACCGTTTACATCTTTGCAATAGCAAATGTCATCATCCATCTCAAAGTATTGAACAAGTTCTCGGTGTCTATGACGAAATTTAGATATCGGAGTATTGGGCGCTAAAAGATTCCATTCTTTGAGTCGTGAACCGAGTAATTCCACTTGTCCTTTGGTAAGAGCGAGACCACGTATTAGATCTGAAAGTTCTGAATTGTTAATTAAGTGAACACCATCATTCACCGTTATATAATCCCAGTCACAATTAGTTTCTAAAGCAGGTAAACTATCACTTTTTGATGGTTCATTCACATCCAACGGATATTGTTCTGGTGGAACTGGGATCGGACACGTGATTGGATCATGAGGCACTGGTTTCGAAACCGATTCAATATTTGGATAAACCACAGACTTTCTAGTTTTAAAAGTGAAACCATGGATATTTGTCAAGCAGAAGTAACAACCAGTAGCGTGATTTGTCGGTTCACGCCTTATTACTGGCACTCCAAAAGGCATCGACTTATGCTTCGGCGATTTTCGTAACCAACCTGCCAATGTATTTGCACAAGTCGAACAAACTGCATTTGGCTTCCAGGATTTATTTGCATCATCAACTTTCAAATCGAAATAAAGTCCATATGCTTTCTTTAGTAAAGGTGTAAAGTTTTTCTGGTGAACACGATCGGTAAAATATCCGCACACGTAACAGAACAGATCAGCCGAACTTCTACAACTTCTAGAAGCCATATTTCGCTCAGAATTATTTCAAAATACAGTAACTATTTGAAAAATAGCGTAACATATGTCATGCATCTTTTAGCAGTATAAAAAGTAGAATTATTTTGCATTTTATTAATTTTTAATAAGTTATATAGTAAAAATGAAACGGAGCAAATAACGGTTTCCCAAAAATATATTTATTCACAAATATCTTAAGAACCCGATGTGATAGAGATAAACGGATTTCAAATTTGAAATCAGCACAAGAAACTGACCTAAGAACACTTATTCTTATATAAGAAAGAAAAATGTTGTTTGTCAGTGTAATCTTGGTTCACCACACACTTGGTCAAATAATGTCGGAAAAGTTAATGTTTTTTCTGTAATTATTTCTCGCCACAAGGCAGCATGTACAGAAATATGATCTGGCTCAAAGGCCCAGTATAGCATTTATTCTTTTTTTTAAAAAAAAACCCATTAGTGGGATTTGGTATTCTGTCTATCTCTTGAAGGCACACGCCCTGTCAGACAGGTGTTACTTGAAAACCCACGTGGTTAAAGATATAAAATGTTTATGTTTCTCACAGGTTTGTCTCTGTACTAAACGCCAGCAAAGTTGTGTTACCCCAGTATTCACTGAAGACAGAACTACGGTATCACAACGAAACTAAGAGATTTTACTTATAAGTTTAAGTATCTAGAACGAAGTGACCACGTCTACTGCAAATGGAGAATGAGTGAAATCAAGTTTCAAACTCTGGTTAATATCTTAAACCAGACAAAGGGGTCCCAACTTATTTCGCAAAACGAAATAATCTCCCTTTTCCGTCTTAACACCTACGTCTGCTTAGACGCATGCCGTAACTGCCACCAGTGCGTCTTCACACCTCCGTCTAACTATCTGACCGTGAGCGCGCGTGTCAGAGGCGAAATGCCAGACACTCTGTCTGCTCTGAGCGAGCATGTCTGGCGTGATTCACACCTCCGTCTAACTATCGGACAGTGAGCGCTCATGTCAGATGCGAATGTCAGATGACCCGTCTCCACTGCAGAGGCAATTTTCACACTTCGCCGGGAGCTTGCCTGATGAAAAACTCTCGTGACAGCTGCAAATGTAGACAATTTGTCTGCTCATCATGTCTGATAGACTGAAATCCCACCTAAAATTATCTCGTGCAAGGGACTGACACGTTAGGTAATCTACTGCGTTTCTAAATGAGAAAATGAAACCAGGCGAAAGTTTGAATGGGAAAATAGTAATGTTTATAGTCACAAACGTACGAATGCGAAAAACACAGGAAAAGGATAAAGAGTGATAATAAAATAGAGGACACGGGTAGAAAAAAAAGAAGAGAATATAGAAAATTTATAGATCATAAAACTCTCTGTGACAACTGTAGGGTACCACCTTAAAGAATCTAATTGTACGTTCTGTCTTAAATATATACCCAGTGACAAAACCCAAATGTGCTTTTATGAGTATGAAGTATATACCACAACAAAAATTTATATGTGTTACTTAGATTAAATTTATGTACCCAAGTTACAAAGACCTACACACACTAAATTATGAAGCTCATTCCCAGTCATTTATATCTGGCACATACAACCTAATATAGTCAATGGACCTTGTGCCCCTAGATTGAATTGTGAGTGCGTCACCAACACAAGGACAAATTTAAATAACAATAAATAAACATATATCCAGTGACAAGCTAAGTATACATCCACTTACCAAGACTCACATATAACCCACCTACAAAATTAGTGTATACGTACGGATGTACATAGTACATACGTATGTGCTTACCTGCATACATACATACACGCACACATATATAGAAAATCATTAATATATATTGCAAGGATTAAACAAATATCCAATTATTAAGAAAAGTATGTATTATACAGATAAAATAAATCTTTAGCTACAAAAACTAAACGTGTGAAAAAAAAAGATATAATAAATATCAGGTTATAAAATTAATTATGTTGTCTTACCTGGTATCTTCAGAATAATATGCTGACCATCAATGCTGAAGGATAGAGCTAGCAGCAGCTCACACCGCAGTAAATCTACAGCCACTCGGACCTTCCCACGTCGCTTGCGTGGATTCAGCGTGGAAAACTGATTTAAGAAGGGGTTCTAGGAAAACACACAAGCAGTATTTTAAAAAACTGTGTCCATTTCTGGCACATCGGCAGAATTTTGTGACAAAATAATGAACTCACAAATTCAAGCTGATAATCATCAAGTATTATATATATTCCTCTTTACTGTTTGGTGTAGAAACACGGACAATGAACAAGCAATTGGAAGAAAGAGTTGAAGTCCTTGACATTACGGCATATAGAAGAATGGGGCGCGTCTCATAGAATGGAAAAAAAATAAATAAAGAGATCCTAGTTGGTTTGGTTTTAAGGATTATCTTCATTGCACATGGACAACTTGATCAGTGCTCCGATCTCCTTCTTTAGATCACACAAGGAGGATCTCAGCAGAGTGCACAAACTCTGTAGCACTGGCGAGAATCCCAATGTATATAAGAATCACACATTCTATAAATAATGTTTGTGGTGGGTAGGTTTCTAATTTTTAAATTTTGCCAGGACAGCGGCCTGATAGGCCTACTCTTTACAATTTCCAACTGCCGAGGGATTTTTAACGTGCACAACTTGCACACAGGATCTCCTATTTTTTCACCCTTATACGAGAAGGCTAGGCATCTGATCTCACTACCCACGAGACCAGGGGGGAGTATGACATCATTAGGACCACTGATTCTGAAAAAAAATAATAACGAGATCCTAGAAAACCACGGAATGAAAAGAGAACTAATGAAGGAGATCAAAATTTGACAGCTAAAATATTCTGGCCATGTAAAAAGACAAAACACCTTACTGAAAACCATAATAGAAGGCAGAGTTGAAGGCAAACATGCAAGAGGAAGACAGCGATATAAGTGGGAATATAACATCAAGAGATGGACAGGAAAGTGTTTATCTGAGTGCATCATCAAGACAAGAGATGGACAGGAAAGTGTTTATCAGAGTACATCATCAAGACAAGAGATGGACAGGAAAGTGTTTATCAGAGTACATCATCAAGACAAGAGATGGACAGGAAAGTGTTTATCAGAGTGCATCATCAAGACAAGAGATGGACAGGAAAGTGTTTATCTGAGTGCATCATCAAGACAAGAGATGGACAGGAAAGTGTTTATCAGAGTACATCACCAAGACAAGAGATGGACAGGAAAGTGTTTATCAGAGTACATCATCAAGACAAGAGATGGACAGGAAAGTGTTTATCAGAGTACATCACCAAGACAAGAGATGGATAGGAAAGTGTTTATCAGAGTACATCAGCAAGACAAGAGATGGACAGGAAAGTGTTTATCAGAGTACATCAGCAAGACAAGAGATGGACAGGAAAGTGTTTATCAGAGTACATCACCAAGACAAGAGATGGACAGGAAAGTGTTTATCAGAGTACATCATCAAGACAAGAGATGGACAGGAAAGTGTTTATCAGAGTGCATCATCAAGACAAGAGATGGACAGGAAAGTGTTTATCAGAGTACATCACCAAGACAAGAGATGGACAGGAAAGTGTTTATCAGAGTACATCACCAAGACAAGAGATGGACAGGAAAGTGTTTATCAGAGTACATCATCAAGACAAGAGATGGACAGGAAAGTGTTTATCAGAGTGCATCATCAAGACAAGAGATGGACAGGAAAGTGTTTATCAGAGTACATCACCAAGACAAGAGATGGATAGGAAAGTGTTTATCAGAGTGCATCATCAAGACAAGAGATGGACAGGAAAGTGTTTATCAGAGTGCATCATCAAGACAAGAGATAAACAGGAAAGTGTTTATCAGAGTACATCAGCAAGACAAGAGATGGACAGGAAAGTGTTTATCAGAGTACATCATCAAGACAAGAGATGGACAGGAAAGTGTTTATCAGAGTGCATCATCAAGACAAGAGATGGACAGGAAAGTGTTTATCAGAGTACATCACCAAGACAAGAGATGGATAGGAAAGTGTTTATCAGAGTACATCATCAAGACAAGAGATGGACAGGAAAGTGTTTATCAGAGTACATCACCAAGACAAGAGATGGATAGGAAAGTGTTTATCAGAGTGCATCATCAAGACAAGAGATGGATAGGAAAGTGTTTATCAGAGTACATCATCAAGACAAGAGATGGACAGGAAAGTGTTTATCAGAGTACATCATCAAGACAAGAGATGGACAGGAAAGTGTTTATCAGAGTACATCACCAAGACAAGAGATGGACAGGAAAGTGTTTATCAGAGTACATCACCAAGACAAGAGATGGATAGGAAAGTGTTTATCAGAGTACATCACCAAGACAAGAGATGGACAGGAAAGTGTTTATCAGAGTACATCATCAAGACAAGAGATGGACAGGAAAGTGTTTATCAGAGTACATCATCAAGACAAGAGATGGACAGGAAAGTGTTTATCAGAGTACATCATCAAGACAAGAGATGGACAGGAAAGTGTTTATCAGAGTGCATCATCAAGACAAGAGATGGACAGGAAAGTGTTTATCAGAGTACATCATCAAGACAAGAGATGGACAGGAAAGTGTTTATCAGAGTACATCATCAAGACAAGAGATGGACAGGAAAGTGTTTATCAGAGTACATCACCAAGACAAGAGATGGACAGGAAAGTGCTTATCAGAGTACATCATCAAGACAAGAGATGGACAGGAAAGTGTTTATCAGAGTGCATCATCAAGACAAGAGATGGACAGGAAAGTGTTTATCAGAGTACATCACCAAGACAAGAGATGGACAGGAAAGTGTTTATCAGAGTACATCATCAAGACAAGAGATGGACAGGAAAGTGTTTATCAGAGTACATCATCAAGACAAGAGATGGATAGGAAAGTGTTTATCAGAGTACATCATCAAGACAAGAGATGGATAGGAAAGTGTTTATCAGAGTACATCACCAAGACAAGAGATGGATAGGAAAGTGTTTATCAGAGTACATCATCAAGACAAGAGATGGACAGGAAAGTGTTTATCAGAGTGCATCATCAAGACAAGAGATGGACAGGAAAGTGTTTATCAGAGTACATCACCAAGACAAGAGATGGATAGGAAAGTGTTTATCAGAGTACATCATCAAGACAAGAGATGGACAGGAAAGTGTTTATCAGAGTACATCACCAAGACAAGAGATGGATAGGAAAGTGTTTATCAGAGTACATCATCAAGACAAGAGATGGACAGGAAAGTGTTTATCAGAGTACATCACCAAGACAAGAGATGGACAGGAAAGTGTTTATCAGAGTACATCACCAAGACAAGAGATGGACAGGAAAGTGTTTATCAGAGTACATCACCAAGACAAGAGATGGACAGGAAAGTGTTTATCAGAGTACATCACCAAGACAAGAGATGGATAGGAAAGTGTTTATCAGAGTACATCATCAAGACAAGAGATGGACAGGAAAGTGTTTATCAGAGTACATCATCAAGACAAGAGATGGACAGGAAAGTGTTTATCAGAGTGCATCATCAAGACAAGAGATGGACAGGAAAGTGTTTATCAGAGTACATCATCAAGACAAGAGATGGACAGGAAAGTGTTTATCAGAGTACATCATCAAGACAAGAGATGGACAGGAAAGTGTTTATCAGAGTACATCACCAAGACAAGAGATGGATAGGAAAGTGTTTATCAGAGTACATCACCAAGACAAGAGATGGACAGGAAAGTGTTTATCAGAGTACATCATCAAGACAAGAGATGGACAGGAAAGTGTTTATCAGAGTACATCATCAAGACAAGAGATGGACAGGAAAGTGTTTATCAGAGTACATCATCAAGACAAGAGATGGACAGGAAAGTGTTTATCAGAGTACATCACCAAGACAAGAGATGGACAGGAAAGTGTTTATCAGAGTACATCATCAAGACAAGAGATGGACAGGAAAGTGTTTATCAGAGTACATCATCAAGACAAGAGATGGATAGGAAAGTGTTTATCAGAGTACATCATCAAGACAAGAGATGGACAGGAAAGTGTTTATCAGAGTACATCATCAAGACAAGAGATGGACAGGAAAGTGTTTATCAGAGTACATCATCAAGACAAGAGATGGACAGGAAAGTGTTTATCAGAGTACATCATCAAGACAAGAGATGGACAGGAAAGTGTTTATCAGAGTACATCATCAAGACAAGAGATGGATAGGAAAGTGTTTATCAGAGTACATCACCAAGACAAGAGATGGACAGGAAAGTGTTTATCAGAGTACATCACCAAGACAAGAGATGGACAGGAAAGTGTTTATCAGAGTGCATCATCAAGACAAGAGATGGACAGGAAAGTGTTTATCAGAGTGCATCATCAAGACAAGAGATGGATAGGAAAGTGTTTATCAGAGTACATCACCAAGACAAGAGATGGACAGGAAAGTGTTTATCAGAGTACATCATCAAGACAAGAGATGGATAGGAAAGTGTTTATCAGAGTACATCACCAAGACAAGAGATGGACAGGAAAGTGTTTATCAGAGTACATCACCAAGACAAGAGATGGACAGGAAAGTGTTTATCAGAGTACATCACCAAGACAAGAGATGGACAGGAAAGTGTTTATCAGAGTACATCATCAAGACAAGAGATGGATAGGAAAGTGTTTATCAGAGTACATCACCAAGACAAGAGATGGACAGGAAAGTGTTTATCAGAGTACATCACCAAGACAAGAGATGGACAGGAAAGTGTTTATCAGAGTACATCATCAAGACAAGAGATGGACAGGAAAGTGTTTATCAGAGTACATCATCAAGACAAGAGACAGAAAACATTGGAGATCCACTGCAGCCGACCTGGCAGCTGATGATGATTAAGTCTATATAATGGTATATAAGTCCAAGTCATAATAGGTAAGTGAGCTGCGGTAGCATAGTGGTTAGTGCACTGGCTTCCTAGCTCAGTGGTCTATGGTTCGATCCCCAGATGATGTGGGATTATTTTAGGCCGCAAACAGCTCATTGGTTGACCCAGCCCCAATTGGGTACCAGAGCAACTTCTGGGAAGGTTAAGGTGGCCAGCGTGATGCTGACCACATCACCCCTAGTGTGCCGATGGTCAAGAAAATATGGGTCTAACACCAATATGCCTCAATGGGTGTGTAACGGGATCCTTTACCTTTTTAATAGGTAAGTGATGGTATATAGGTTAACGTCATGGTAGGTAAGTCTATATTATGGTCTATAGGTTAGAGTCATAGTAGATTAAGTCTATATTATGGCATAAAGGTCATGGTAGGTTAAATCTATATTATGGTATATAAGTCATGGTAGGTTAAGTCTATATTATGGCATAAAAGTCATGGTAGGTAAATCTATATTATGGTATATATGTCATGGTAGGTTAAGCCTATATTATGGTATATGTCATGGTAGGTTAAGTCTATATTATGGTATATAAGTCATGGTAGGTTAAGTCTATACTATGGCATTTAAGTCATGGTAGGTTAAGTCTATCCCAACGGGCTGATCACCCGTTTGCCAGTCACTTTGATTACGGAAACAACAACAAACTGATTGATTTGTCGTTGCCCTAAAGACGCCATTAGGCGTGATGGGAACAGCGGCAGAGAAAATCTATTCGCTGTTGCCCTTAAGACGCCACTAGGCGTAATGGGCACTGACTGCTTTGCCGGTCGTTGGCTAAGGACGGAAGAAGAAGAAGGTTAAGTCTATATTATGGCATTTAAGTTAAAGTCATGGTAAAAGGAAAAGATAGTCCCATTTCAGATACTGAGATATGGGAGTGAATTGTTAGAGACTTCACCATACTAGGTTCAGCATTGAGAGGTAGGGTGACTGGCTTGCTTTCTCGCTGCCTTTTTTCCCATAATTCAAAGAGCAGAGTCATTTACAGCTGGGTAGATTGGAGCGTGTCGGTACCGTGATTCGAACCCAGCACCTTTGCCACGAGACCAGCGCTAAAGTCATGGTAGGTAAGTCTATATCATGGTATATATGTTAAAGTCATGGTAGGTAAGTTTGTATGAGGGACGGTCAAAAAGTAATGCCTCGTAATATTTAACTTCATTCAATAGGCAAGAAAACAGATAAAATTCACATTGAAATGTAGCCCCAAGTCTGAACTTGAAAAATGTATTTCTCAATGTAGTCTCCGTTATTTGTTACAGTTTTTGTCCATCTTCTCACAAGGGCATGTATCCGCGCACGGTAAAAATTTGTGTCCTTTTTCCTAAACCACTGGCGTACGGCACGTTTAAGGGTCTCGGTGTCCTCAAAGTGATGTCCGCGAAGATCTTTCAGTGGTCCAAACAGATGGAAGTCAGAAGGTGCAAGATCGGGACTGTAAGGGGGATGTGGTAATAATGTCCAGCCAAATTCTGCAATCGCATCAATGGTGCGTTTAGCGGTGTGTGGCTTGGCATTATCGTGCAACAGTAGTGCAGTTCTCTGATCTTTTAATGGGTAAAGTCGCCGAAGACGACCTCTAAGCTTCTTCACAGTTTCAATGTAACGGTCTGCATTCACCGTGTTTCCCTGTTCCAAGAAGTCGAGAAGAATCACACCCTTCTCATCTCAAAACACGGAGGCCATAACTTTCCCTACAGATGGTGAACTTTTGAACTTCTTTCTTGTCGGTGATGTTGTGTGATGCCATTCCATTGACTGCCTCTTGGATTCTGGTTAAAAAAAATGAACCCAAGTCTCATCACCATATTCGATAAAAACTCTTCTCCTTTAGTTTCGCAACGGTGCAGGAGGTTAATGGCTATGGTTTTCCTTCAGCATTGAGGAATTCTATGACATAACGTTGTTTTAACTGAACGTCTTTGGCAGCCATTTTTAAACTGTTACAGTGGTGCCACCTGTTACTGAAACAGGTTGGTAATGCTATACAGTGCAGAAGAGTGTTTGAGGAATCCTGCTAAATTTACAAATTGCACACCGATGCAGTATTTACATACATAAAAATTAGGAGGCATTACTTTTTGACCTTCCCTCGTATCATGGTATATAAATCTGAGTCATGGTAGGTAAGTCTATATCACAGTATATGAAGTCAAAATAGTCTATATCATGGTATATAAATCCTAGTCATTGTAAGTCTAAATCATGTTATACAGGCGTAAGTCATGGCAGGTTAGTCTAAATCTTTTTATAGGTCCAAAGCATGGTAGGTTAGTCTAATTCACAATATTTAGGTCCAAGTCACTGTGCGTGAGGTCTAAATCATGACATACTGGTCCAAGCCATGTTATGCTAGACATCACAGACTTATAGTCACAAAACAGATCTTGAAGACATCCACATAAACTGAACAACAGAACTGTCACACCGTAGCTAACCTTTCCCAGGACATTTCTGCAGTCAGAGTTCATGGCCAAGTTTGTGAGCAGACAGAACACATGCCTCAGGGTGGGCGAGCACTCATCTCTGTCAAGTTCTCTCTGGGCAAGCTTGAGAATGTAATGGAGAAGTGAACCCTGACCACCTGGCTTGGTGGCTACCTGAGCTGACATGGCCAAGGTTACAGAGCTGGCAGCTGAAGATGGTAAGTGTGTTAGATGTGCCAATTTTGTATAAATACATAAAACAGTCAACACAAACAAAAATTAATATCTTTTTTCAAGTTGTGCATGGCAGGTGGCCACCTCAGCATGTAAAACAAATTGTTATGGTAGCCACCACTGCTAGAGAATTTGAATGTTTTGTACAGGCTTCCTGCAAGGGGGGCTAGCTGTAGTGGGGGCCATATGCTCCATAGGGTGCAAAAAGAAAAATGATGATGATGAATACAAATATCACAGGACTATAAGGGTAAAGGTAGTCCCATAGCACAGTGCTCCACAACCTGTGTATCCCGAGTGTCTGCCTGGTGCACCATGACACCAGGCGCAATACACCATATAATGGTATACAAAATTATACGTCACAGTAAAATATTGCTAAAGAATCTCAAATGTACAAATTATAAGTTGAGTTATCATTAACCACCAATCCATATAAAAACAATATTAGTGAGTGTTGTCTTATGATTGCAGCAAATTTTTAAATATTTACCCAACCCACTTACTTGAATATTATCCTTTAGCACGCTGCGGGCGACACATGTCGCCGAAGATAACCTATGCTCTGCACGCTGGAGCTGCCATGTGTCGCCTTACGGATATCACCGTTTCTAGCATGAGGACTTGTGTACACGTGATTTCAGCCCCGTATGTTAAGTTGTAATGTTATTTGCAAGAGAGTTAGCTTCCGTTTCCGATCTTAAAAAAGCGATGGGTGTATCCGCATTTATTTTTTGTAAATTTTTTAAATCGAAATGAATCTGCATCAACACACAGCCATTTTTGCTCTAATTTTATTGGATTCTGACGCCATGCGGTGGGGATGAGATTTTTTTGTCTTTATAAGCGCTGATATCGGTTCTCAGAATATGTTTGATGGCTGAGATGGAAACGAAAGTAAAATGGCCTTTCAAGTATGTATAATGTTAGGGGTTAGGACTAGGAATATCGGAAAGATTTAGAATTTCGGCCGAATGTCACAGCTGACGAGAGCGTTTGTTGCTTTGCTACTGATGATGGGTGTAACGAAAAGATCGTCATTTGATTTGTATTGGTCTATTGGTCAAATGACTTTCATTGAGATGCAAGGGATATGGACCCTTCGTTTGCTGGTTATTTTTTTAAATTTTTTTTTTAAATTTTAAAATAAAAAAAAAATATTTTTTTATTATTTAAAATTTTTTTTTCGTTTTTTTCATCTTTCCTTTCCTCTCTTCCTATCACATCTAATATGTACACAAACAAATTTTATATCATCAGATTCACCATTCATTTATTTATATAAATTCCAAACATGATAGCAATTGACCAAGAAACACAAAAACTATAGACATTAAGGGTCACCCACTATAGAAACGGGACGCTGTGAAAAAGAATGCAGCTGCAGGCGAAAATTTTCGCCAAAGGAATGCAGCGTGCTAAAGGTTATTGTGCGCCGTAGAATATTGAAGGACACTTCAGTGTGCCGGGAAATAAAAAAAAAGGTTGTATAACACTGCCATAGCTGATACTGTCATAGAAGAATGAAGTGTTGGAGACTTCAATATATTAGGTCCAGTTTTATGAGATGAAGTGACCAGTTCCTTCCTTGCTGCCTTTGCCTTCCTTAACTCAAGAGCAGGACCAGTAACTCATTTAAAACTGGGTAAACTGAAGTGTTGCTACCAGGTTTTGATACTTGAGCCAGATAACTTTGCCGCAAGAGCCAAACGTTCTAACCCCTCTGCCAATCGGCTGAAGTGTATGAACTAGCAACCTTTTACGTAAACTAAAACAATAGCTCCTACAGAAAACAACACTGCAAGAACAAATGAACTGCACTGGCCCAAGCTTCCTACAACATGACCTACTGTAATCATGATCCCTCATACTCCTACTGCAGCACACATAAATAAGAACAGGAACAAGAGATAGAATATCATATATACCCACCCTGTGTAGGTCTGGGGATGGGAGGGGGGGGGGGGGGGTCTTATGATACAATGAAAGAATAAAACTAACTCCCTCAGGCATGTCATACAAGGCAAGTACTATGAGTTGTGCATGAGACTGGAAACATCATCTCCTGTAATACAAATAGTTACAGAACCACCACTGTAAGAACATGTGAATGTTTTGTGCTGGCTTCCTACGGGGGGGTATCTGCAGTGGTGGTTCCATCCTCTATAGGGAGCAAAAAGGAAAATGAATGAATGAATAGTACACACCAGAGTTAGAGTGTGCCATGTACATACCAGAGTTAGAGTGTGCCGTGTACATACCAGAGTTAGAGTGTGCCATGTACATACCAGAGTTAGAGTATGCCATGTACATACCAGAGTTAGAGTGTGCCGCGTACATACCAGAGTTAGAGTGTGCCATGTACATACCAGAGTTAGAGTGTGCCGTGTACATACCAGAGTTAGAGTGTGCCATGTACATACCAGTTAGAGTGTGCCGTGTACATACCAGAGTTAGAGTGTGCCCTGTACATACCAGAGTTAGTGTGTCATGTACATACCAGAGTTAGAGTGTGCCCTGTACATACCAGAGTTAGAGTGTGCCGTGTACATACCAGAGTTAGAGTGTGCCCTGTACATACCAGAGTTAGAGTGTGCCCTGTACATACCAGAGTTAGAGTGTGCCCTGTACATACCAGAGTTAGAGTGTGCCATGTACCTTCCTCTCATCCTCCAGCTTGTCGTGACTCCTTGCCTTTCTCACAACTTCTCCGTCTCCGTCGGTTATGCCAAGATGATGACAACTTTCTATGCCGAGCACAAGAAATGTTGGACTTCTTTCGTAACAGACAGTATCCAGAGGATGTTCTTACCTCTGCCTTAGAGCGTGTTCTCCCTATCTCACGTCTAGAGGCCCTCAAACCCCGCCATAACACCTCCTCTGATAGAGTCAAGTTAATAATGACCTATCACCCTCACAACACTGCTGTCAAAAGGATCCTGTATCGTCACCTTCCTCTCCTCCAAGCTGACCCAAAGGCGCGGGAAGTGTTTAGTGAGCCACCCTTGCTGGCATATAGACGGGATAAAAATTTGAGGGACCTCCTAGTCCACAGCCGTTTGAAAACCGTCAACGATGGCCACTTTGGGACCAAGCCATGTAACCGAACACGATGTAAGACATGTCAGTATGTTATCGAAACACGTTCAGTCTCGTTCCCTAACGCCAAGTTCACCATCACACATGGCTTCACATGTGAGTCACGCAACGTCATCTATGCTATTATATGCAAACGTTGCACCATTACTTACATCGGCCAAACGGGCACACGACTGGGTGACCGATTCTGCAGACACCTCTACGACATCGCTCAGTTTAAATCCACACCTGTGGCCATCCACTTCAATGGCCCGGACCACCACTGTGCCACTGACATCCAGGTGACAGCTATCAGATCCTGTTCCTCGGACGCCAACAGTCGGTTTCGCCAGGAACAACGCCTCATCCATCTTATGGGTTGCCTTAAACCACACGGCTTGAATACCCAACATTCTTTTGTCTGAGACGCCTTTCTCTATCTAGTCCCTATTGTATTATGACTGTCTACTTTGATGTGATCAAACTTTTTTTTTTTTTTAAATTATATATATATATATATATATATATATATATATATATATATATATATATATATATATATATATATATATATATATATATATATATATATATATATATATATATATATATATATATATATATTTTTTTCTTGTTATTAATTTTTTTTATTTTTTTTATTTTATTTATTTATTTTTATTATTTTTTATTTATATCTATTTATTTTATTTTATTTTTTTATTTTTTTTTTCTAAATCGCTTTTCCCTCACTTTATATATATATATTATTATTTTTATTTTTTATTTTATTTTATTATTTTTTTTTTATTTTATTTATTAATTTTTTTTTTCCCTCACTCTTTTCCGGTCCTTATTTTCATTGTTTCTTATTTTTTGTTTTCAATGTACTTTCGACTTCCGTTTTCCGGTTTAGTGGCAGCCATCTTGCTTCTGTGACTGGACATGTGACTGGACACAAGGGAGTTATTTTTCTCTTATTTTTATAGTTTCATGTTCTCTACTTAATTCTCATTTTCTTTCTTTCTCTCCTGTCTTGTTTGTTTGTCCCTGACGAAGGCCTTGTGGCCGCAACGTAGGTTTTTCCTGTCCTTTCTCCTTGTAAGACGCATTACTATTTGTTTTTTTCCCATTCCACATGTACATACCAGAGTTAGAGTGTGCCCTGTACATACCAGAGTTAGAGTGCGCCCTGTACATACCAGAGTTAGAGTGCACCCTGTACATACCAGAGTTAGAGTGTGCCCTGTACATACCAGAGTCAGAGTGTGCCCTGTACATACCAGAGTTAGCGTGTGCTGTGTACATACCAGAGTTAGAGTGTGATGTGTACCTACCAGAGTTAGAGTGTGCCGTGTACATACCAGAGTTAGAGTGTGCCGTGTACATACCAGAGTTAGAGTGTGCCATGTACATACCAGAGTTAGAGTGTGCAGTGTACAAAGCAGATTTAGACTGTGCCGTGTACATACCAGAGTTACAGTGTGCCGTGTAGGTTGTTAACAGCAACAAAGCACTAGACAAAAGGGCAGGTTCTTGCAGGCACCATGTCCAGAGTCTGAGTAGTACCTGTGTCAGTCCACTATGGTGGCAGGCAACCTGCGGAACAAATTCTGCAGACTCGAGCCATTTCAAGATTAAACAGAAGTGTTAAACTAAAGTAATTTGTGTATCTCTCCCATCTTCAGTGCTCCAAGTCATTAATTAGTTATCAACATATCTTTCTAAAATCAGGACCACCACAAAAATCACAATTTTCAATTCAAATGTCAAATTAATGCAACTGTATGGCTCTGAAACATGGAGAACAACAAAAACAACAACTAAAAAGCTACAGACTTTCATAAATGAATGCTTGCGTAGAACAGAAGAACTGAAATGGTATGATAAGATCACTAATGTGGGATTAATGACAAGAACTAGTGGATCAAATGAGAAGAAGACACTGGAGATGGATAGGACACACACTGATAAAACCTGTTGATAGCATTACAAGACATTATCCTTGATCTGGAATCCCCAGGGTAAAAGATGCAGAGGAAGACCAAAGAACACGAGAACTGGAGACACAACAGGAAGGGGATAAGGAAGACGTGGCAAGACCTTGACCTGATGGAACAGGACAGAAAGACAATCTTCATCCCCTTCATCCCCGTCTACAGTTCTCGTTTGCATGTGCCTTAGGCCTTCAACAAACTTACTCTTATTGTTGAAGGTCTATGCTCCTTGAGGAGTTGAAAGGTGAAAAAAGAAGAAGAAATTTGTAACTTTTCCATTCCTTAGTCCTAGAGTATCCCTGCCCAACTCATAAATACAGGGTGTCCCATAAACACACGGAGAAGGCAATTAAACATAGACATAACGGAGGTAAAGATGATATGGAAAAATCTAGAATAGATGACACAGGACAGGAAAGCTTGGCATGTTGTTGAAGGCCTGTGCTCCATAGGGAGGTGAAAGGTACTGACTGAATAAATCTCTGTCCTATTTGCTTTTTTTTGTTTTAGTTCTTTCACATTGTTTTTAAAAAAAAATTAGTCATGGTACGGGAACAGCTCATCAAAAGAACTCACGGACGACACATGAAAAAACAGAGATCTGTTGAGCATAAAATCTCTTATGCCTTGAGGTATGGCACCAGACATGACATGACTCTAAAAGATATCATTCATTGTGGTTTCTCTTGTAAAGTATTAAGTATTACCTTATTACAAATCAGATAAATAATTACTTGTGGAATTGTAAGATAGTCTGACTGCACCTCAAAATGATAAAACAGAAAACTATTAAAAACATACAAACATGTGCATGCCCCATGTAGTTCCTGGGGTTTTGTGATGAGACAAAGAAAGTATAGGACTACAGCATCCTCAGTCATTTTGTACAAGTTAACTAATATAGGATCATACACGGGGAGTTGGTAACCTCATCATGTCAAACTAATTGTCACAGAAACCACCACTGCAAGAGTATGTAACTGCTTGGTGCAGGCTTCCAGCAAGAAGACCAGCTACAGTGGTACTTCCAAGCTCCGTAAGGAGCGCAAAGATAAATTATAACACATGAGCAGCCACACAAACACACGCACACATATATATATATATATAAACACAAATATATAGACAGAAAACCATTGAACTAGTCTCAAGTGTCACGTAGCGTTTAAAGGATAAGAGAATTATTTAGAGGAAATAATAGATCTGATGTGGAAGATTTGGCTCAAGGAATCCCTGCTGGGTTTTCCCACTTCCAAAGGGTGACGAAGAGGGTAAATTCTCCTAACTCGACAGGTCTGGAAAAGATTGTAAGGAGATATTTGGTCTCTCGCTACCGTCGTCCCCTTCTCAGTTATCTATTATTATTATTCTTTAAATTATATTATATTTTACGAGCCCCCCCTCCCTTATAAAGGAAGATAAACATAGACAATATTCAACATCTAATGGAAGGAACAAAGCGTGGGGTACAGTATATACACCCAATTGGTTTATTGCAATAAAGTGAATAGATGGTGAATGATAGTATTGTCGATGGAATTAGTGTCTGCTGTATGTATTATGTGTCTCACACTTCACGTGTTTTTCATCATGGATGACTAAACTTTGTGGCATTGATTAGGTGAGTTTCCTTTGTCGTGGACTTAGCTTTTCAGCCCCCGGCTGATAGTGAAGTGTGGTTAGTTCTCCGGTCTCCTGACGTTGCCCCGGTAGGTCTTGAATGGTTCGGATTTGCCTTCTCTGTGCTCGACTCCGTATTCTGCGCTGAGATTGGACTGTCGTGCAAGGCTCCACCATAGACTAAAGACAAATACGACGGCGTCATTAATTTTCTAGCTTTAGAAAGCAGTCTTTCCCTAAGCCGTCCCTCTGCCAGTCATATCAGATTTTAGTCTCTAACATCATATGTCTAGAGTCTAATCTTGAATTCAAGTTTCTCCTGTCTGTCCTTTATTATATTTCTCTGCCCCAGTGGCAGTATTATAATTCTTTAGACTGATTTATCGTCAGCTTAACCCGATGAATTATTATAAATGTCAGTTAAACCCACCAAATTTATCATAGAAATGTCGGCAACAGTATTCTAGTTCTGTGCCTCTAGCCTAATCGTCATGTCATTATGATGAATTTAACAAATAATTGGACATCCGTGTTTTTTAGAATTGTCTGACAACATTATCACACACTTCATGTCTGGTCGCATCGTCATATAATTTATAATGAATATATGTCACGGTCTGTCAACATTATCGTTAATATTAATTTCCGTTAGTCTAAACGTCGGGTCGAAATTAATCAAATAATATGGAAATTAATAGCTATATATATATATATATTCCCGTTATACATTATTATGAACATGTACATATCCCGTGGGATCATAAAATATACCCGATCACATGTGGCTGGATGTGATCGTACAACATAAATATGAATAAAGTAAACATACCAATCTTGCGTCGATTTTGCAAGGTACTACACATTTCATCACATTATATTCTAGCGAGATTTCACTTACCTACTCAAAGATGGACGCTAACCCGCAATTAGACACGTGGCTTCAGTGCTTTTAATGCGAGAATTCGCCGATAATTGGGTTAGACCTAGCTGTCTCAAGGGTTCCGGGCAAGTGAAGATTGCCCGTGTTTGGCGCACTTTTAGCGGGACATTTCCGCTTGGACACGTGATCCATAGCGTGCATCATGTGACATTAGCGTCAAATAAACGCTCCAATCAATAGCGTTAAAAGTCACGTGGGGTCTTCCTAAAGTGGCATAAACTGGTTTTATCAGCTTAAGCAGTCTTAAATTAAAACAGGTTCCTAGCTACCGAGGTCATTGGTCAACAATGACGTCGTATCTAAAAATAGCGAGGAGAAAATACTGAATACTAGGAGAATTTCCGCAAGTGACACTTCCCGGGACTTTGCGATCATGCATTGAGGATGAGAAAAAAAACGATGTCCGTAATAATAAAAAAAATGAAGAGAAGATTGGGCAAGTTGTCACACAAGCCCCTCCTCAAGTTTGACGTTCCGTCCAACTCCTCTTGTCCTGTCTTCCTCTTCTTTTCCAGTTTCTCATATCTCCTCGGTTGCGTCCGGATGTCTGCTCAAAAAATCTGCCCCTACGTTGTTCTTCCCAGGTATGTATTCTATGTGAAAGGAATATGGCTGCAACAGGAGTGACCATCTCATAAGCCGGGCATTAAGGTTCTTCGACGCTGCAAGAAATATCAACGGTTGGTGATCACACTGCACCGTGAACTTTTTCCCGTATAAATATGGTTGAAACTTCTGCACAGCCCATATTAGCGACAGACATTCTCGTTCGATGGTAGAGTAGTTCTGTTCAGCAGGGTTCAATTTCCTACTAGCATATGCGATGGGGAATAGAGTTGCAGAAGGTCTATCACTAGGCTGCAGGAGAGTGGCTCCTATCCCTATATTGCTAGCATCTGTTCGCAGCGTAAAGTTCAGAGTTAAGTCAGGCAGTCGCAGAATTGGCCTAGCTGTGAGTTTCTCCTTCAGCAGCGTGTAGGCATTTTCGCACTCCGCTGTCCAGGTTACTTTGTCCGGGTTCCCATTCTTGGTTAATGCGGTCAATGGCGCACTCAGGGTATTAAAATCTTTAATATATCTCTGGTAGAAGCCACATAGAGACACAAATGACCTTACATCCTTTTTAGTCTGGGGTCGTGGGGCCCGCTGTAACTTCTCAATATTACGCGCATCTGGGAACATGCATCCATGCGAGATAGTGTGTCCCAGGAATTCTAGTTTGCTCGCAGGCAATTTGACATTTTGTAGGGCGAGCGGTGAGTCCTGTTTCTCTAAGTCTTTCGAAGAGTAGGGAAACTGCGTCCAGGTGCTCCTCAAAGGTGTTCGTGGCAATAAGTATGTCGTCCATGAAATTACTTATCCCAGGGTGGTTCAGGGGTTCCAGTAGCTTCCTCATCATACGAGTAAAGACGCTTGGGGCGTTGCTTAGCCCAAATGGCAATACATTAAACTCGTAATGGCCTTCAGAAGTACTAAATGCTAACATATGTCGAATTTCCTCTTTTACCGGGATCTGGTAGTACCCTTTGCTAAGGTCTATCTTCGAAAAGTATCGTGCTCTACTCAGCTTGGTGAAAAGCTGATTCTGATCCGGTAAGGGCTCCGCTTGAAATTCCGTTACAGCGTTGAGCCTTCGGTAGTCTATGCAGAGGCGATGTTCTCCTGTGGATTTTCTAAGCAACACTACACTCGCACTATAAGGCGACTCTGATTTTGAGATAATATTTTCCTTAAGCAGGTACTCGATTTCCTCACTCAATGCCTTTGCTTTAGCATAAGGAACAGGATAGTTCTTAACTCGTACCGGGGCGAGGTCTGTTAGCTTCATATCAAATTCTATCAGGTTGGTCATGCCAGGTTTATCCGTGAGTGTACTAGGGTGTTTTCTCAACAACTGTTGAACCCGTGCCTGCTGATCCTCCGTTAAAGTTGAACTAATCTGAACATCTTGATGAGTTTCGCACTGACGAAGAGGGTATTCACAGGAGGTCAGGGGTTCTGCCTCAGTTTCCGTCGCAATAGCCAGTGTCAGGAAATGTGCTGGTTCTGCACCTGGTCTTTCATAATATCGCTTCAGCAGGTTTATGTGGTAAATTTTCTGCTTCCCCTTTATGGCAATCTTGTAATTGGTGCGCGACATTTTCTCAACAATTTTATATGGACCTCTCCACCCGATTTGCAATTTATTATTGCTACTGGGCAGGAGTAATAATACCTGTTCTCCTACTTCTAGCTCCCTATCCTTCGCAGTGCGGTTGTAGTAACGCGCATGTTTACGACGGGCACGGCGTACATTTTCCTTTGCCAGTTCCCATCCTGTTTTAAGGCGTTGGGTCAACTCCTTCACGTATTGGGATGCAGAGGTGACCGTCTCATCAGCTTTATCATCTGTCCAAGTACGTAACAGTGCCTCTAAAGGTCCTTTTATAGGTCTACCAAACAGCAATGTGGCAGGAGGCATCCCAGTAGAATTGTGGGGTACTTCGCGGTAAGCAAATAGTGCTGCGGGTAAGTATTGATCCCAGCTCTCTGGTTTTTCCTGCGCAAGTTTCCGAAGGATGGAAATAAGGGTCCCGTTAAACCGCTCCACCTGGCCATTTGCCTGGGGGTGGTAGGGAGAGGTGTGGATATGTCGGGCCTGAAATATCCTAAACACTTCCTCGGTGAGTTTTCCTCGGAATTGGGAACCATTATCTGTCAGGATCTGTGACGGAAACCCTAGCCGAGTAAATATGGTGAGCAGAGCCTCAGCAACATGCTTAGAATCACAGGCGGGCATAGCAATTGCCTCTGCCCACATGGAGCAACAATCCACTAACGTGAGTATATAACTGTTTCTCTTTTTGCTACGAGTAAGTGGACCCACAATATCCACCGCTACTCGTTCGAAGGGTGTGCCCAAGATTGGCATTTCTCCCAGAGTGGCTGGGGCCGTCCAGTGTTTCGGCGCTGTCCTCTGGCACTGCGGGCATGATTTCACATATCTCTGGATATCGGCGTTGATACCTGGCCAATAATAATGACATGAAATACGCTGAATCGTGGCACTTATGCCCATGTGGCCACTAAACGGAAGGGCATGGCCCATTTCTAGGACCTGGGCTCGGTATGCTGATGGAACCACAAGTTGCCCATGTTCCTGTCCTCCATTTCCTGCTTTCCGATGCAACAGCCCATTTTTCTTGTAGAAGTCTCCCTTTTGGAGAGGAGTGTGCGCTCTCGGTAGTTTTTTTGTAGCAGGGTGCTAGAGATTGATCCTCCGTTTGTGCCTTTTTTAATTCCTCAGGAAGGATGTTGGGTGGGGATTCCAACTCCGTATTCCGTTTGGCCTGTCCTCTAGTGGTGACAGCCGCCACAACCAGAGGGTGAATGGGTTCTCCCAAGAACACATACCTACACCCTAAGATCAAGGGATAAATAGGGTCGTCCAAGATCGCTGCACGGATTTCCCCAGTCACATATTTTGATTTGACCTTAATCTTGGCTATGGCCAAACGCATAGGTGCTGCACTTTTAGTAGGTCCTTGTATTTCTATAGTGTCTTCTGTCATCTGGTCAGGCTTGACTAGGGATGCACAGACAACTGCGTCGAATGCAAGGCCTGTATCATAAAGGCAGGTCACCTCTTGGTCATTTACGAGGACTGTCTCAACGACCGGGGGATGTCGGGGTTTGTCCAGAGGTTCTTCCGGTCCATTTCCCCTTGCGGCACTTTTACGTAAGCAGGCAGCATGATGAGGTGGGTTTTTCCGGTTGCACTCCTGCGTATTGTGGGTGATGGTTCTACAGTGCTTACACCATTTTTCCCCTTGCCTCTGCTGCTGGAAATTAGATCTCTGAGTAGTCTTGTAGTCTGGCTTGTCATGCTTTTTGCAGTTAGTATACGGTGGTTTCACTTGGGGGTCCATGTGTGACTGAGCTGTCTGTCTAGGTACGTAATCTGGTTGTTTCCGTCTGGGTGGTGGATTCTCTGATAGTGCTGCCTGATATCGTTCCGCTAACTGGACTATGGATTCTAAAGTGCTGGCCCCATTCTCTGTCAGGAATCTTCTCATGTCGGAAGTCATGGTGTCCTTCAGTTGTTCGATCATGACCATTTCCTTCAGGCCTTCCCAATCATGAGTAAAATTCCCTAGGGCACCCCACTTCTCCACGTAGGAATCCAGTCTCGCAGCAAACTGAGCAAAGTTCTCTCCGACTTCCCTCCTAGAGTTACGGAACCTCTTCCTATAGGCGTCAGCATGTAGCTCATAACGAACCAATAGTGCCTTTTTCAAAGAGTCGTAGTCATCCTGTAAACCTGGAGGAAGCTTGCTATACACGTCATAAGCAGTTCCTCTAAGCCCTTGCGACAGTTTCAGGTTCCATTTGCTCTTCTCCAAACCAAACGTGGTGGCAAACTTCTCAAATTTGTCCAGATACCTATCGATCGAGTCGGCTTGTTCCGAGAAAGCTTCGAATGGAAACGTCAAGGGTCCCAAAGTTGACATGAGTGAGGATGGCAAAGGTCCTGTGCCCCCTGCGTGCAAGGAGGGCATATCATCTGACCGTGGCGATAGGTTGCCTGAGGAGGTAGATGCGGTCGCACCGGCTACTGGTTCAACTCTTTGAGCTTGTCCCTGCATCTCTAACTGCTTCATCTTCAATGCATGCTCGCGTTCATCTCTCTCGCTTCTTTCTCTAGCGTCTACAGCTTTTATCCTCTCATCTATTTCTGCTAACTTTATTCGCTCTTCTCTTTCAGCTTTCGCTGTTTCTCGAGCGTAATACTTATCAGTCTCGACACTGACATAATTTGCAAGGTCCACCCCACTATAACCTAGATCTCGACCGGCCTCCCCTAGTGCTGCCTTAAGCTTAACTATTTCAGCCATCTTTTGCAGTTAAAGTCCACACTGAGTAAGCTAGTGCTACCTTCCAATAGTATTTCTAGCAACAAGTAAATACTAATTATTTATCCGACTGCTGTAGAATGAAATTACTACAGTTATGGAGACTTAAGGTCTGTAATTCAATGAAATACAAAATCAAGAACTAACTTAATTAAACACAACATATATAAAGGGATTCACCAATCAATGCCTGAATTTCTAGAAAAAATGTTTTCTGTCTTTCTAGAGCTCACTGTGTGAAAATACATGTGTTAAAATGGTATACTGTAATGACTGAATGGATGATACTATCCCAGAGGTATGATAAAATACATAAGTTCAAATCCCGGACCGAGACACCAGTGTCACGTAGCGTTTAAAGGATAAGAGAATTATTTAGAGGAAATAATAGATCTGATGTGGAAGATTTGGCTCAAGGAATCCCTGCTGGGTTTTCCCACTTCCAAAGGGTGACGAAGAGGGTAAATTCTCCTAACTCGACAGGTCTGGAAAAGATTGTAAGGAGATATTTGGTCTCTCGCTACCGTCGTCCCCTTCTCAGTTATCTATTATTATTATTCTTTAAATTATATTATATTTTACGAGCCCCCCCTCCCTTATAAAGGAAGATAAACATAGACAATATTCAACATCTAATGGAAGGAACAAAGCGTGGGGTACAGTATATACACCCAATTGGTTTATTGCAATAAAGTGAATAGATGGTGAATGATAGTATTGTCGATGGAATTAGTGTCTGCTGTATGTATTATGTGTCTCACACTTCACGTGTTTTTCATCATGGATGACTAAACTTTGTGGCATTGATTAGGTGAGTTTCCTTTGTCGTGGACTTAGCTTTTCAGCCCCCGGCTGATAGTGAAGTGTGGTTAGTTCTCCGGTCTCCTGACGTTGCCCCGGTAGGTCTTGAATGGTTCGGATTTGCCTTCTCTGTGCTCGACTCCGTATTCTGCGCTGAGATTGGACTGTCGTGCAAGGCTCCACCATAGACTGAAGACAAATACGACGGCGTCATTAATTTTCTAGCTTTAGAAAGCAGTCTTTCCCTAAGCCGTCCCTCTGCCAGTCATCTCAGATTTTAGTCTCTAACATCATATGTCTAGAGTCTAATCTTGAATTCAAGTTTCTCCTGTCTGTCCTTTATTATATTTCTCTGCCCCAGTGGCAGTATTATAATTCTTTAGACTGATTTATCGTCAGCTTAACCCGATGAATTATTATAAATGTCAGTTAAACCCACCAAATTTATCATAGAAATGTCGGCAACAGTATTCTAGTTCTGTGCCTCTAGCCTAATCGTCATGTCATTATGATGAATTTAACAAATAATTGGACATCCGTGTTTTAGAATTGTCTGACAACATTATCACACACTTCATGTCTGGTCGCATCGTCATATAATTTATAATGAATATATGTCACGGTCTGTCAACATTATCGTTAATATTAATTTCCGTTAGTCTAAACGTCGGGTCGAAATTAATCAAATAATATGGAAATTAATAGCTATATATATATATATTCCCGTTATACATTATTATGAACATGTACATATCCCGTGGGATCATAAAATATACCCGATCACATGTGGCTGGATGTGATCGTACAACATAAATATGAATAAAGTAAACATACCAATCTTGCGTCGATTTTGCAAGGTACTACACATTTCATCACATTATATTCTAGCGAGATTTCACTTACCTACTCAAAGATGGACGCTAACCCGCAATTAGACACGTGGCTTCAGTGCTTTTAATGCGAGAATTCGCCGATAATTGGGTTAGACCTAGCTGTCTCAAGGGTTCCGGGCAAGTGAAGATTGCCCGTGTTTGGCGCACTTTTAGCGGGACATTTCCGCTTGGACACGTGATCCATAGCGTGCATCATGTGACATTAGCGTCAAATAAACGCTCCAATCAATAGCGTTAAAAGTCACGTGGGGTCTTCCTAAAGTGGCATAAACTGGTTTTATCAGCTTAAGCAGTCTTAAATTAAAACAGGTTCCTAGCTACCGAGGTCATTGGTCAACAATGACGTCGTATCTAAAAATAGCGAGGAGAAAATACTGAATACTAGGAGAATTTCCGCAAGTGACACTTCCCGGGACTTTGCGATCATGCATTGAGGATGAGAAAAAAAACGATGTCCGTAAATAATAAAAAAATGAAGAGAAGATTGGGCAAGTTGTCACATCAAGCATGTTTACATTTCTGATAAACTTTCACCTTACCTTGACCTCAGAATTGCCATTCATGAAGTTTCTCAGGAAATCAAAAATTATCACAATTTCCTGCAGCAAAGGTTCCTCCTACAAGATCATGAAACAAAACAGCTATTACTGTCTTTTAACATATCTTCTTAATAAAATACATAATAAAATGTTATATATACTGCCATAAAAATAAAAAACATAATATTTCACAAACCATACTATGCAACAGAAGCATATAAAAATTTCAGAAACAATGTGATCTGATTTTGAAACAACATAACACAAATAATATGATACTATAATAAACAGTTATGATCTCTTGAGAATAACAACTGAGTAAATTATAAGTCATTTAAAATTATTATTATGGAATGGCTGGGTCAAACAAAGTACGGCATTAGTTTTCCCAGGAGACAGCTTTGGTAGTCATGATGGCCGACTCAGAACACCATAAAAAAGTACTAGTTAAAGGAGATTCTAAGACAGGTAGACTTACTTAGTCGTTCCCCTTCTACCGTGAGGTGTAGAGGTTTGGAAGAGAGAGCGCCAGACTATCCTATCGGCTGTTTTCCTCCTGGCCTGGTTCCATTCTAGTCCTCGGTCCTTCAAAGATTGTCTAATGTTGTCCTCCCAGCGAACTCTGGGTCGTCCTGGGGGTCTGGATCCCTGGCTCTTTGTTTCCCATGCTTGTCGTGGTAACCGATCTTCTCCCATTCTGCAGACATGGCCAAACCATCTTAGTTGGCACTGTTCTACTTGGGTCTGCAGGTAGTGGGATTTTAGGCCTTGACGTATTGTCTGGTTACGGACCATGTCTCTTCCTGTTACTTCAACCACCTTCCTCAGATACCTCATTTCTGAGGTTTGGATCTGGCTTTTGTGGGTTGTAGTCATTGCCCATGACTCACATCCATATGTCAAGACTGGGACATAGGTAGAGCGGTATACAGCCATCTTCGTTTTCTTACCAACCTCTCTCTTGCTGAGGAATCCTTGATTTATGGCCTGAAAGAGTCTCCCAGCTGCAGCTTTTCGAGTGGCCAACTCTTCTTTGATGCCTCCCTTTCGGTCTATAATAGCTCCGAGATATTTAAAGTGGTCAACCTGCTCCAGGACCTGTTCTCCCAGCTTAATCTGATGTCTTCTTTCTTCTCGTGATATCACCATGGATTTTGTTTTAGAGCTGCTTATGACCATCCCTCTCTTCTCCAGCTCTTCCTTCCATACTTGCAGGTTGGATTGGAGATGTGCAATCAGGGCAACATCATCAGCAAATGCCAGCTCTGAAATACATACCTGTCTCATCTTCCAGTACCCCACTGAATACTTTCTTGTTCTCTCCTTACATGCCTTGATAACATCGTCCATGAGGAGTATGAAAAGATAAGGTGACATGATATCACCTTGTCTTACACCAGTGTTGGTCCTGAACTCTTCTGACTTATGGTTTGCTGTCCTCACGTAATTTCTACAAGACTTGTAGAAGCTCTGTATTGCATGAATCAGAGGTACTGGAATGTTCTTCCTTGCCAAACAGTTCCAAAGTTGGCTCCAGGGGACCCTGTCAAACGCCTTTTCCAGATCTATGAAACAAAGATGGATCTCACTCTTATACTCAAGAGCCTTTTCACTCAGCTGTCTGAGTGTGAAGATAAGGTCTTGAGTACTTCGGTTTGCTCAGAATCCACACTGGACCTCATCCAATTGTGGCTCAGCTAGGCGTCGGAGTCTCTGCTCTAGGATTCTAGAGTAGATTTTACCACGGACACTGAGAAGTGATATGCCTCTATGGTTTCCACATTGTCGATTGTCACCCTTTTTGAAAACTGGTGTTATGATGGCAATCTCCTAATCCTTTGGTATGGTCTTGTTGCACCACGCTGCCTGTAGGACCCTTAAGAGTAATAGGTCGCCTGATGCTCCCATGTACTTAACCATTTCTGGTGTTATACCATCATGCCCTGCTGCTTTGCCCATCTTGATTTTCTCCAGTGCTGCCTTCAGTTCTTCCATCTTTATGTCATCTTCATCACCATTGGTTTCCTCTTCAGAAGAGACAGGTAGAGTAAGACTGAAAAACACATGATGGCCAGAAAGATGGGGAAAGACGTTGAGCGGATGGCACGGGACAAGAGGACTTGGCATATGTTTGCTGAAGGCCTATGCTCCTTGGGGAGCTGAAGGGTGATGATGATGATAAAAAAGGGATTCTGGTGAAACTTACAGGTCTAGCTAGCTTGTTATTTCATGTTCCTGCACTCAAAATACTCAGGTATAAAGAATGAAAAGGGATTCTGGTGAAACTGATGGACCTAGCTAGTTTGTTATTTCATGTTACTGCACTCAAAATACTCAGGTATAAAGAATGAAAAGGGATTCTCGTGAAACTGACGGACCTAGCTAGCTTGTTATTTCATGTTACTGCACTCAAAATACTCAGGTATAAAGAATGAAAAGGGATTCTGGTGAAACTGACGGACCTAGCTAGCTTATTTCATGTTACTGCACTCAAAATACTCAGGATATCAAGAATAAAAAGGGATTCTGGTGAAACTGATGGACCTAGCTAGCTTGTTATTTCATGTTACTGCACTCAAAATACTAAAGAATGAAAAGGGATTCTGGTAAAACTGATGGACCTAGCTAGCTTGTTATTTCATGTTACTGCACTCAAAATACTCAGGATATAAAGAATGAAAAGGGATTCTGGTGAAACTGACGGACCTAGCTAGCTTGTTATTTCATGTTACTGCGCTCAAAATACTCAGGACATCAAGAATAAAAAGGGATTCTGGTGAAACTGACAGACTTAGCTAGCTTGTTATTTCATGTTACTGCACTCAAAATACACAGGTATAAAGAATGAAAAGGGATTCTGGTGAAACTGACGGACCTAGCTAGCTTGTTATTTCATGTTACTGCACTCAAAATACTCAAGATATAAAGAATGAAAAGGGATTCTGGTGAAACTGACGGACCTAGCTAGCTTGTTATTTCATGTTACTGCACTCAAGATACTCAGGACATCAAGAATAAAAAGGGATTCTGGTGAAACTGACGGACCTAGCTAGCTTGTTATTTCATGTTACTGCACTCAAGATACTCAGGTATAAAGAATGAAAAGGGATTCTGGTGAAACTGACGAACCTAGCTAGCTTGTTATTTCATGTTACTGCACTCAAGATACTCAGGATATAAAGAATGAAAAGGGATTCTGGTGAAACTGACGGACCTAGCTAGCTTGTTATTTCATGTTACTGCACTCAAGATACTCAGGATATAAAGAATGAAAAGGGATTCTGGTGAAACTGACGTACCTAGCTAGCTTGTTATTTCATGTTACTGCACTCAAGATACTCAGGTATAAAGAATGAAAAGGGATTCTGGTGAAACTGACGAACCTAGCTAGCTTGTTATTTCATGTTACTGCACTCAAGATACTCAGGTATAAAGAATGAAAAGGGATTCTGGTGAAACTGACGGACCTAGCTAGCTTGTTATTTCATGTTACTGCACTCAAGATACTCAGGATATAAAGAATGAAAAGGGATTCTGGTGAAACTGACGGACCTAGCTAGCTTGTTATTTCATGTTACTGCACTCAAGATACTCAGGTATAAAGAATGAAAAGGGATTCTGGTGAAACTGACAGATCTAGCTAGCTTGTTATTTCATGTTACTGCACTCAAGATACTCAGGTATAAAGAATGAAAAGGGATTCTGGTGAAACTGACGGAACTAGCTAGCTTGTTATTTCATGTTACTGCACTCAAGATACTCAGGATATAAAGAATGAAAAGGGATTCTGGTGAAACTGACGGACCTAGCTAGCTTGTTATTTCATGTTACTGCACTCAAGATACTCAGGATATAAAGAATGAAAAGGGATTCTGGTGAAACTGACGGACCTAGCTAGCTTGTTATTTCATGTTACTGCACTCAAGATACTCAGGATATAAAGAATGAAAAGGGATTCTGGTGAAACTGATGGACCTAGCTAGTTTGTTATTTCATGTTACTGCATTCAAAATACTCAGGATATCAAGACAGAATAGAACTACAGATCTATCAGGTGTCATCACCATGTGACGTATTCTTTCCAGAACGTTGTCTCCATTACAGCTGCTCTGAATGCATCACGGTTCTGGGCAAGTCGACCTGCATCAGCCAAAGACAAGTTCAGACTCTCTGTAATGTCCTGGGTCCACCGTCGTCTAGGTCGACCCCTTCCCCTTTTTCCAGGAACCTTCAATCACTATTTTTTCCAGACTATTATGTCTTTTTATATGACCGAAAAATTTCAGCTTCCTTATTGCGATGGTATTTAGGAGCCAATTTTCCTCTACGTTTAGTGAGTGCAGTACTTCTCTGATGGTCTTTTTTTCTGTCCAGGGTATTCTCAACATCCTTCTGTAGCATTTCATTTCGATCTATCAGGTATGTCGTGACTAATATGAAGTCGTGCATGAGGCTGGGAACCACTTCAAGTAAAACAAGTTGTTACAGGAACCATCACTGCAAGAGAATGTGAATGCTTTGATGCAGACGTCCTGGGTCAGGACCAGCTGCAGTAGTGACTCCATGCTCCATAAGGATTGAAAAAGAAGACGAAAAAACAAACAAAATTGAGAACTGAGGAGTTTGCTGACGATTTCATGAGGAACAAAGGTACCAATTTTGCCACTGGACATTTCCATAATACCATCAACAAAAGTGAAAAGTCACAGAAAGAAGAAAAAACATGAATAGAATTTTATGAATGGCATAAGTGAATCGTGCTAAAACAAAAATGGGGTAAACTAAATGTATTTGCATAAACCCTTCACCAGCAGGACAACAAAAACCATGCATTCATGCAACTGAATACAGAAAGAGACAGAGAGAAACAAAAAGAACACAGCATTGGGTCAGGACAGCACAGGGCAATAAGAAACTGCCACATGCCAAAGAATAAAAGAGTTGCAATAGTCAATACACTGCCAAAAATAGAATAAACATTATTTTGCACACGCAGAGCAAACCTTTTTTGTCCCAGATTTGATCATGCCTAGGGTCTCCAGGTTAAGCTGTGCATGTGTCTGCTTGACAGAGCCTATGTGTAACTTTTTATCTTTACCAGAAGATCCGTTTCCTGCAATTCCGTCAATAGAGCTTGAAAAACTCAAACTAAGTGATCCTCATCATTTTCACCTCTGTTTCCAACTCTCTTCTCCACGTACTTCTTGGTCTTCCTCTGCCTCTCTTGCCCTGGGGGTTCCAGAACAAGGACTGCCTTGTAATGCTATCAACAGGTTTCCTCAGTGTGTGTCCTATCCATCGCCATCGTCTTCTTCTCATCTCTTGTTCCACTGGCACTTGTCCAGTTCTTGTCATCAGTTCCACATTGGTAACCTTGTCATACCATTTTAATCCCTCTATTCTACGCAAGCACCCATTTATGAAAGTCTGTAGCTTTTTGGTTGTTGTCTTTGTTGTTCTCCATGTCTCCGAGCCATACAATAGGACTGACTTCACATTTGAGTTGAAGATTCTTATTTTCGTGTTGGATCCTATTTCTCTTGATCTCCATATATTTCCCAATGCAATGAAAGCTCCTCTTGCCTTTTGTATTCTTATTTTGATATCGCTGTCTGTCCCTCCAACTTTGTCTATATTACTGCCAAGATAAAGAAGAAGTTTAGATCATCATTGCAGGATGTAAAGGTATATAGAGGAGCAGATGTGGCATCAGATCACCATCTTCTGATAGCCAAAGTAAAAATGAAACTCAAGAGATATGCAACAATGCAAAATTATAGACAACAGTTTAATGTAGGACAGCTAAGAAATCAAGAAACAAGAGACAAATTTGCGGTCACAGTATCCAACAAATTCCAAGTGCTCCAACAGTTGGAAGATGTAGAGAATACAGAAGACTATTGGCAGCAGGTCAAAACGGTATGGAAGGAGACATGTGAAGAAATACTGGGGAAAAGGGAAAGACAACAAAAAGCATGGATAACAACAGAAACCATCAATAAGATAAAAGATAGAAAAAACAAGAAAGCAGAGTTAAACACAAGCAAAACCAGAAGTTCCAAAGCCAAGGCTCAAGAAGTGTACACAGAAGCAAACAAAGAAGTAAAAAGAAGTATCAAAAGAGACAAGAGAAAGTATATTGAGGAGTTGGCAAGAGAGGCAGAAGATGCTGCAGCCAAAGGAAATATGAGAGAACTGTATAGCAGCACAAAGAAGCTAACAGGGAAATACAAGCAAACAAGTTGCCTCATAAAAGATAAGAATGGGAAACTGCTCAGCAATATACAAGAGCAAATGAAGAGGTGGACGGAATATTTTGGGGACTTTCTCAATAGACCAGCTCCACAAAACCCGCCGGACATCCAGCCAGCAGAAGAAGAGCTACAAATTAACGGTGAAAGACCAACGAAGGAAGAAATAAAGAAAGCCATAAAGCTTCTAAGAGATGGAAAAGCGTCTGGACCTGATGGCATTCCAGCAGAGGCCATCAAAGCAGATATCGACACGGCTACAGAGATGTTATATAAATTACTTGGTAAAGTCTGGGAAAAAGAAGAGATACCAGCAGAATGGAAGGAAGGATATCTGGTTAAGTTGCCTAAGAAGGGAAATCTACAAGAGTGCACAAATTATAGAGGAATAATGTTACTATCAGTGCCAGGAAAGGTATTGAACAGGATTATCCTTGAGAGATTAAAGGAGTCCATAGACAAGAAATTGAGAGATGAACAAGCAGGTTTTCGACAAAACAGATCATGTACAGACCAGATAGCCACTTTGAGAATAATAGTTGAACAAAGTCTGGAATGGAATTCACCACTATACATCGGATTTGTGGACTACGATAAAAAAGCATTTGACAGTGTGGACAGAGAATCACTTTGGAAATTGATGAGGCATTATGGAGTTCCCCTGAAGATCATTAATTTAATAAAGAAAACCTATGAAGACATGACGTGCAGAGTTCTTCATGAAGGACAGCTTACAGAACCATTTGGGATAAGAACAGGAGTGCGACAGGGATGCCTCTTGTCTCCATTTCTTTTCTTGCTGGCAATAGATTGGGTTATGAGATCATCGACAACACACAACAGAAATGGAATCCAGTGGACTCTGACTAAGCAGTTGGATGATCTGGATTTTGCTGATGACTTGGCTCTCCTGTCCCATAACCGTAATCAGATGCAGGACAAATTGAAAACACTCGATGAGAGGTCACAGCAATTGGGTCTGAAAATACACAGGGAAAAGACAAAAATAATGCGAATAAATGCAGGTAATGAAAACAGGGTTGAACTTGAAGAAACACCAATACAAGATGTAGAATCATACACATATCTTGGCAGTAATATAGGGACACTATGCTTTGTCTTTTTCTTCATCTGCTTTCAGTTTGTAGCCATGCTAAATCTGCAGGCCTATCATCAGGACAAAGTCAGCAGTCTTTTCCAGGTCAGCACAGCAGCCCCATAGCTTCTATATGAGCACAGCACCCATTGGCCAGGTCAGGTGTCATGGGTTGGGTAGTTCAGGAGAATGTGTTCAGGGGTCTGGATTCTGGTTCCACATGGACATCCATTCACATGAGATATTCTGAGGCGATAGAGGCGGCCTAGTAATCTGCAGTGGCCAGTTCTCAGGTGGAAAATGATAGTTTTCTGGTGTTTATTAAGCTGGTGGACTGGGTCACAATTGTTGTATATATTACCTTCCTTCTTCCACTGGCATTTGTACTTGTTGTGGATGATGATTTTAGCTTCTTGACAGGGCAATGAGTGGCTGACTCGTTCCATTTTATTGATACTATGCTTTTAAATGCCAATGGAAAAGGGCTTAGATCTATCAAATCATCCCCTGTGATCTACCAGCAGATCAGGACCTACCTTATGCCAACTCCTGGTCTACAAGGCAATTCTTCCCACCTTCCTCTTATTCTTTCTGAATTGATCTTATCAGTTGTGATCAAGATCTTTAATTTTGCACGCTCAAATAATGTTGATTCAGCATAGTTAAATAATAAATTGAAAAAGTGATCTGCAACAAAGGCTAAATAAGAAGACGAAGTCTCAAAAGAACAACTGATCTATAGCAATGGCTAAATAAGAAGACACAGATTCAAATAACAAATGATCTATAGCAATGGCTAAATAAGAAGACAAAGATTCAAATAAAAACTGATCTATAGCAATGGCTAAATAAGAAGACAAAGATTCAAATAACAAATGATCTATAGCAATGGCTAAATAAGAAGACAAAGTCTCAAAAGAACAACTAATCTATAACAATGGCTGAATAAGAAGACAAAGATTCAAAAGAACAACAGAGTGTTCAGAAATGTAAATGGTTTACACTCACAAATTATAATTATTAAATTACCTAACAAAAAGAGCAGTTAAACCTGACATAAGACACAGCAGCAACAGTAATTACTCAACAAGCCAGATGAAGTCTTGACAACAGTGACAAACAAATGTAGATGGCACTGTGCACACAGGAGAATGTAACCAAGATCTGCAGAAACTGGTAGATACTATAATGTCAGCAAATCAAGACAACGAACTACATCTAAATATGAAGACAAAGAATAATGTCTTCTTCTTCGTTCACCCTCAGATGTCAACTTGAATAAGTTCAAAGAAAGCAGTGGTCAGCCTGAGGCTGTTAATATCTCCGTAGATTTTCTCCAGGAATGGTACTGGTGATGGCCATATGCGTTTTCTCTGTTCCTCATATGTTGGGCACCTTTGAAGCAGATGTTCGGCAGTCATTTTATCGCTGCCACAGTCATACTCATCAGCAGTTCCTATCTTTAATTTGTTGAATAGATGGTATCTCAATCTGTTATGACCTGCGCGAAGTCTGAAGATTACCACTTGTTCACTTCTGCTGAGCTGGTAATATGGATCATTTTTTGTGTGGCCTGGATGCTCTTCTTCCCACTTGTGCCTGTACCTGTGCTTGATAAAACTCTTGGCCTCCTCATAAGTTATGTTTGTGTCAAGTTAAGGAAGCTTTCCCACTTCCTTTGCCAATCTGTCAGCCTCTTCATTCCCAGGGATGTTGCAGTGAGAAGGGATCCACTGTATCACAACTCTTTTGTATTGCTGACATAGTCTGTGAAGTGTTACTCTTAGGTCATCCAGTTCAGCATTACTTTGACTTTTCAGCGTTGTGATTACTGACAGCGCATCTGAGAAGATAACTACTGGTCTCTCTGAGCTTTCTTCTGTCATTAGAATTTATGATGCAGTTTTTAAGGCCTCTGAAGTTACTTGAAAATTTCCCTGTTTCGACTGCTATCTTTTTTTGTGTGCCATTGCTTAAGCTCAGGAAGACTCATCCACCCCCCATCTTCTGTTGCATTAGTTGCTGATCCATCTGTATATGCATCGATCCAGGTATTGCTTGGGTAATGTTTCTCTATATATTTTGTGGTTAGGACTCTCCTTTCTGTTTCATTTTGGCTGTTCTTTCTCTCAATACCAGGAATGTTTTCTATCATTTCAGGGAAGCACTATTGTTTCCAAATTGGTAGCTTGTGTGCAGTACATATGGGCGTAGCTGTTGATATTGCGTTTATGGGGTCTTCTCTCATCTTTGTTTTGACTGTCTCTACAAAGTTGCTTCGCTTCAGTCTTCCCCTTCCAAGTCCATTTATTCTCTGGTGCAGTGGGTGGTCTATCAGCCTCCTGAATTTCTCGGCTTGTTGCTGGGCTCTGTTATCTCTTCTAATCTCCATAGGCTGGAGGTGAGTAATCTTTTCCAACTCTTCAATTGGTGTTGACTTCATGCCCCCTGTTATGATTCTCAATGCTTGGTTTTGGGTTCTGTTTATATTGTCAAAGTTCAACTTAGCTGCCGTTGACCATGCTGCAATGCCATATTCTAAGACTGGTCTCACTCGCCCAGTATCTTCTTTTTCTTTGATCCATAACCACCAACCGTCAAAGCAGTCAGCGGCCATCACGCCTGGTGGCAGCAACAAATTGATTCCACTTTGCTCGGTTGGCAGCCATCCTTCGTACAGTGCCCCAACTCTAGTTCATTCTTTGCATCTCAGCTTCCACAGTTCTCCACCAAGTTGTTTTTGGTCGGCCTCTCTTTCGCTTTCCCTCGTGGGTCCATAGCATAGCTGTTCTTGTGATGGTATCAGGGTCCCTTCTGAGGACGTGGCCAACCCAACTCCAGCGTCTGCCAGCTATGGTGGTGTGCATGTCCTCCTGGTTACTCCAAATAAGTAGTTCTTCGTTGTTGATGGTGTTTGGCCAAAAGATTCGGAGAATTTCCCTTAGGCAGATTGTGTGGATGGAGGACAGTTTCGACATTTTCTTCTCTGTTACTCTCCAACATTCCCCACCATAGAGAAGCACAGAAAGTACACAGCTCTCATATAGTCTTAATTTGGTGTTTGTGCTGTACTGGGAAGACTTCCAAATGTTGTTGAGAACAGCAAAGGCTGTTCTTGCTTTATTCATTCTGTTGTTAATGTCCTTGCTTGTTCTGCCATCAGGTGTTACTATGCATCCTAGGTAAGTAAATGTGTCTGTCTGTTCTAACTTCTGATTCCTTACTGTTATTGGCTCAGGATTGCCCACATTTAGTGTCATGACCTCTGCCTTCTTCAAATTGATGTTCAGGCCAACCTGCTGGCCATACTTATTCAGTCTATCGGTTTTGTCTTGAATGTGTTGATGTGAATGCGCGAGTAGTGCAATGTCATCCGCATATTCCAGACCTTCCAGTGTAGAAAACGTCGTCCATCTAATTCCTCTTGGACTGCCCTCTGTTGTCTGGCGCATCACCCAATCTAAGACTGTCAAAAATAATGTTGTTGATAAGGGGCATCCCTGTCGTACTCCTGTTTTCACTTCGAAAGTTACATTACTCGATCCAACACTGCACATAAAGTTAGAATAGAGGCTTTTTATGATGGTCGCCCAGTATATAGCTTCTTTAGTACTCTCTCGTCTGCTCCCCAACCCATGCCAGCAAGTTTTTTTCATGATTGCCATTCTCTGCCTTGCTCTTGTCCTGTTTTTTTCAATCTGGGTTTCCCAAGTCAAGCTGCGATCAAAGGTAATGCCTAGGTAGTTTGGGTTTTGATCCAGATGTAGATTTTTCCCATTTAGCACCAATTTGGAGATCTGTGGTTTGTTTGAGAGAGAAAACACTGTGTATGATGTTTTCCCTTCATTTATCTTTACTAGCCATGCTTTGGCCCACTCCTCCAATGAAGTTAGGGCTTGCTGCATCCGAATGCTTGCCGTAGTGATATATTCCTCTGAGATCCTCAGGGCTAAGTCGTCTGCAAAGGAGGTATTGTGAGTTCTTCTTGGAATATTCTCTGATATGTCATTAATATATGCGAGGAACAACGTGGGTGACAGGACTCCCCCTTGGGGAACACCCTGCTCCAATACTATTTTCCTACTGGTCTGTCCTTGTAGTTCGACTCCGGCAGTTCTATTCTCAAGATAGTGGCTGATCCATTTGAACATTCTCCCACACACTTCACTTCTTTGCAGCTTGACTTTTAGTCCATCTTTCCACACTTTGTCAAATGCTTTTTCTAAGTCCACCCAAACCACCAATGTGAGCTTTTTTTTTCTTGGAAAGCGTCCTCAATTTTCTGAGTTATATAAGTGATCTGATCTTCAGTGGATCTGTGTTTTCTGAATCCTGCTTGCTGTGGGGCTAAGAGATGTTTTTCCTCTAGATGCCACATTAGTCGGTTATTAATTATGCGCTCCATCAATTTTCCAACACAGCTAAGTAGACTGATAGGTCTGTAGCCATTTGATTCTGTCTGAACTTTGTCTTTCTTAGGTATTGGAATCAGTATGGCGTCTTTCCATGCCTGTGGTACTATTCCTCTTTTCCAGCTGCAGTTTAGGATGGCCAGAAGCTTCTTTTTTTGCCTTTGTTCCTAGTCCTGTTAGCATTTCATTGTTTATCCCATCTTTTCCAGGTGACTTCTTTTTCTTAAGCGCCCTCATTGCCTCTTCCATTTCTTGCATTGTTAACTTTGCCATCATGTGTTCTTCTGGTGCAAGCTTTTTGTTGTCATGACTCCTTTGATCATCAATGATGGCCTTTCTTCTGTCAATGTGGTTTGCACCAGCATGTGTTCCATGAGTGCATTTGCAGCTTTTTTTCCCCCGAGAGCATATTTTCACCTTGTTTGATTGTGATGTGATTTTTGTAAGGTTCTTCGTTGTTCAAAGCTCTAACTAGTTTCCACAGCTTGTTCCCTTCTTTATCTAGGTTGAGATTTTCTGTTGTTTGCTTCCAGCAGTCTCTTGTTGTTTGGTTTAATGTTCTTTTGTACTTTGTAGTGGTTGCTTTGAGCAAGATGTTTGCCTCAGTTATTTGTTCTGTTTCTGCCGTGTCTCTGGCTTCTGTTACCTCATCTTCAAGTTTTTGCAGTTCTTCATTTCAGTATGGTTTATAGTTCTTTCTTGCCCCTCTCGGAATAGTCTCAATAGCTGCTTAAAGTATTGCTCTATTAAAGCTTTCAACCATATTTTTCATGCTGTTGTTTCGTGTGTTTATGGTCTCGCAAAGGCTGTCAGTCAGCACTGCAAAACTGTCCCAGTCAGCTCTTTTGTAATTCCATCGTGGGAAATGGTTTCACTTCATGGGGAACATACTCATATTAACCACTAGCTTTATTAGTCTGTGGTCGCTGCCTGCTAGCTGGCCAAGTACCTGTCAGTCAATTTTGTGAAGGATGTCCCCTGTGGCGAAAGCTAGGTCTGGAGTGGAAGTGGTGTGCCATCTTCTAGAGTAGAAACTGGGTTTATCATCTGACCTGTTGATAAGGTGAAGGTCTGTGTCTATCTCCCAGTCCTCCACTTCCTCTCCTCTACTGTCTGTAACCAGATATCCCCATCTTTCCAAGTGGCTGTTGAAGTCTCTGACCACTATGCAGTTTGAGCTCTTTATTTTCATACTTGCAAGTGACAGGTCTTTGCTCGGTGGGCCATACAAATTGTAGATATGCATGTTTGTGTCCTTTATTTTAATGTCAACCCCTAAAATTTCCGACTGGTCAATGAAGTTCATGGATACCTTGCTACTTGGTATTGAGTTTCAGGTAAGTAATAGCACACCTCCTTTGTGTCCTTCTTGATCGAGTCGGAAAGCCTGGTATCCTCTTATTGAGAATCTGTGGTTGCTGTTGAGATGTGTTTCTTGGATGCAAGCCACATCTATTTGATCCTCATAAAGGCGGTTTTTTAGGGACACTTTTTTGTTGAGAACTCCTTCTGCATTTCTGCATTCCACTGCAGAATGTTGAGTGTTCTTGGTGTTTGGTCAATAGCTTTTGCTCTTTCCACCTGTACCTTGACTCCACAATTCAGGGGAAGGTGACCACCAGTAGTATTGGTTGCACCCCTTCGAGGTGGGGGGTCTGGCACTCTTGCCGCCTGGCGAGACTCCACGGGACAAGCACCACAATGCTTAAATTGTATTTGTGACATCTTAGAATAATGTCTAAATATGAAGAAAAATTAATTACATCTACATATAAAGACAAAAAATAATGTCTAAGTATGATGACAAAGAATTATATCTAAATATGAAGACAAAGAATTATGTCTAAACATGAAGACAAAGAATTATATTTAAATAAGAAGAAAAAGAAATCAAATCTAAGTATGGAGACAAAGAATTATGTCTAAATATGAAGACAAAGAATTATATCTAAATATGAAGACAAAGAATCAAATCTAAGTATGGAGACAAAGAATTATACCAAAATATGAAGAAAAGGAATTAAATATAAATATGAAGACAAAGAATTACAACTAAATATGACATAAAAGAATTATAACAAAACATTTCCAAAACAAAAAACAATGGTACTAAAAAGAAAGAAGACACTAATCATATGTGAGGTCAGCGTGAAAGGAAAGCAATTAAAGCAAGTGAAGAAATTCAGGTATCGTGAAAATCTAAAAAATAATAGTAAAAATCCGTACACCTTAAAATCAAAATAAAAAAGCTAACGTTTCTCCAGGCTTCTTTTCTATCACTATTTGAGCGAGTTTGGTCAACTTTTCTACTGCAATTTGGGCACTATATAAAAACTGAACAATCCTGGCTTCTGAAATATACAATTCCCCAAGCATGTCATATAAAAGGTAACAGTCCTGTATAGCTAAATATTACACTTCAAGCTGCACTAAAAGACAACTGCTCAAAAATCCACTTTATGCAGTGCTAGTAAATGATCACTGAAATTTCAACTTGATGTAACACTAACAACAAAAAAACCACTCTAAAATCTAATTTTTTATTGTGTAAAAAAAAAAAAAATGCCAACTAAAATGTAAACTTTATATCATAAATACAAAAACAAAAAAAAAATGAATAAAAATCTCTCACAAATCCACTTTATGCTAGAAAATACCATTTCCCAGAAATCCACTTCCTGATACATTAAAAAATAGTAAGAAGCATTTAGCCCGGTGTAGTTGATGGAGACAAAGATAGAATAGAACTACTTCTGCCTCAGGTATGTCATGTCTTACAAGGTCACTAATATGAGGTTGTGCATGAGGTTGGCAACCTCATCCTGTAGAACTAACTGTCACAGAAACCACTGCTGCAAGAGCATGTCAATAATTGATGCAGGCTTCCTGCAAAGGGACCAGCTGAAGTGGTAGCTCCATGCTCCATAGGGAGTACAAAGGAACATGATGAATGAAGAAGCATTTGGTGTCTCTATACATGATTGTTTCCTCCACTAGCAAAGTGTACCCAAGACATGCTCCTCACACAACTCACCATCAAGTGCACATTGTTTAGCTGACTGGGACACAGCAAGAAGTGACTTGAGTGCACTGATGACCTTTAACCTCCCACTGGCACCACGTGATGTTTTGTCATCTCTGCCTGCACTCATCACAGAATCAAATACACTCACTAGAATATTACATAATTCTTTGCCAGTTGTCTGTCCTTCCTTAGTCAGTCCTTGCGTTTCTGAAACATCCACCATTAAGACATTATTTTAGGTGACATGACAATTTCTAAAACATTAAGTTATTTACGTCAGACATACAAGTTATGTCAACTATATCAGTTATGTTAGCTAAGTCAGTGTTAATGTTGTCAGTCTTGTCTTCTATGTTATTTATGTTAGCTAAGTCAGTGTTAATGTTGTCAGTCTTGTCTTCTATGTTAATTATGTTAGCCAAGTCAATAAAATGTCAACTATGTCAGTCACATCATCTCAGTTAATTCATCATCATGTGACGTATTCTTTCCAGAACGTTGTCTCCATTACAGCTGCTCTGAATGCATCACGATTCTGGGCAAGTCGACCTGCATCAGCCAAAGACAAGTTCAGACTCTCTGTGATGTCCTGGGTCCACCGTCGTCTAGGTCGACCCCTTCCCCTTTTTCCAGGGACCATGCCTTCCATCACTATTTTTTCCAGACTATTATGTCTTTTTATATGACCGAAAAATTTCAGCTTCCTTATTGCGATGGTATTTAAAAGCCAATGTTCCTGTATGTTTAGTGAGTGCAGTACTTCTCTGTTGGTCTTTTTTTCTGTCCAGGGTATTCTCAACATCCTTCTGTAGCATTTCATTTCGAATGATGTAATCTTTTTTGCAACTGTTTTATTGAGTGTCCAAGTCTCGCAGCCGTATGTTGCTACTGGGAATATACATGCTCTGATTAGTTGTAACTTTGTTTCTTTGCTTGTGCCTTGCCATAGGTTTTTCATCTGTATTAGTTTATGTGAAGCAATTGCAAGTCTTCTTTTAATTTCTACTGCACAGTCGCCAGAGCTGTTGATGATTGATCCTAAGTATTCAAATTCATTAACACTTTCCAGTTCTTCGTTATCAATTTCAATTTCTGGTTTGGTCTTTACTTTGTCTGTTGTCAATACTTTGGTCTTCTTGGTGTTTAGGTATAGATTCTGGGCCTCGCTGTGTTTTTTGGTGGACAGAATTAATTGTTCAAGTCCTTCTGGGTTGGTCGATAGGAGGACTGTGTCGTCAACATATCTGATTTCTGGGATCTGGTACCCGCCGATGTTAAATGAGTCAAACTCTGTGTGTTCTTGGTCATCTCTTACGTTTCTCATGATATTCTCGGCATAAATGTTAAACAGGTAAGGGGAAAGGGTACAGCCTTGTCTTACTCCTTTCTGTACTTCAAACCATTCTGATGTTTCCCCCTCTATTCTACGGCTGCCTGTTGTTCTTGGTACAGCAGTGCGATGAGTTGTGTAAGGTGGTTTGGAAATCCCATATTTTTCATAATAGCCCATAACTGCTGATGTTGTACACAGTCAAAAGCTTTGGTGTAGTCAATGAAACAAGTATGTAGGTCAACGTTGAATTCTCTACACTTTTCTATGATGATCCTCATGTTGAATATATGATCTCTAGTGCCTCTACCTGGTCGAAAACCCGCCTGTACTTCGTTGTCAGTTAATTATGTCAGTTAATTAACAGATTGGGCAATGACTACAACCCACAAAAGCCAGATCCAAACCTCAGAAATTAGGTATCTGAGGAAGGTGGTTGAAGTAACAAGAAGAGACATGGTACGCATCCAGACGATATGTCAAGGCCTAAAATCCCACCCCCTGCAGACCCAAGTAGAACAGTCCCAACTAAGATGGTCTGGCCATGTCTGCAGAATGGGAGAAGATCGGCTACCACGACAAGCATGGGAAACTAATAGCTAGGGATCCAGACCTCCAGGATGACCCAGAGTCCGCTGGTAGGACAACATTAGACAATCTTTGAAGGACCGAGGACTAGAATGGAACCAAGCCAGGAGGAAGACAGCCAATAGGATAGGCTGGCGCTCTCTCTTCCAAACCCCTACACCTCACAGCAGAAGGGGAACGACTAAGTAAGTAAGTAATTCAACAGATGTCAGCTATGTCACCTAACTTAATTATGTCGGTCAAGTCAGCAAATTTTGCTGATGTCAGTCTTGACAGTTAAGTTAATTATGACAGACAAATCAATAAGTGCTAACTTTTAAGTCAGTAATATCAGCTAAGTCAATAACATTAGATACAAGTCCATAAATGTCAATTGCCTCAGTCATGTAAGTAAATTCAGTAATGTCATGTCAGCTGGGACAATTATGTCATTTAATTCAATTATATTAGTCTTATTAGTTACAGAAGCAATAAAATCAACCGCAATAAACTTAATAAACAAAAAGACAAAACTACAGTCCATAAATGACAGAGAATACGAAGCTCTACAACAGGCAAACAAATTTTAAAGGCACAACGATGTCATTCGAGATGAAATAAAAAGCACCCAAAAGGATGCGGAAATGAAGTAAACAGCTATGGAATACATTGAAAAGACTGACCCAACCAAAGAATGGACCCATTCTGTGTATAGCATACCATCATCATTACCTTGACGCTCCACAGAACTACAACAAATACACACTAAGATTTCCTGTCTTGTGCTATCCGTTCAAGATGTTTCCCCATATTGTTATATCTCCTCACATCTATCTCTAAGTTCTTTCTCCATGCATTTTTTGTTCTCTCGTCTCTAATTCTGTGTATTGGTAAACAAGTGTTGTCTTGCCATGCTATCAACTGGTTTTCTCAGGGCTGTCCTATCCAACGCCTGCATTTTCCTCTCACAACATGCTTCACTGGTATTTGTCTACTGCTTTCCATCAGTTCCACATTAGTGATCTTATCATACCATTCATGATGAGTGTGACTGTGGCACCGATAAAATGACTGCCGAACATCTGCTTCAAAGGTGCCCAACATATGAGGAACAGAGAAAACGCATATGGCCATCACCAGTACCATTCCTGGAGAAAATCTACGGAGATATCAACAGCCTCAGGCTGACCACTGCTTTCTTTGAACTTATTCAAGTTGACATCTGAGGGTGAACGAAGAAGAAGAAGAAGATCATACCATTTCAATCCTTCTATTTTGTACAAACACTGAGAGACCTTGTCATAACATTTTCATCCTTCTATTTTTTACAACTGAGTGATATTGTCATACCATTTCAATCTTTCTATTTTGTACAAACACTGAGTGATCTTGTCATACAATTTTTATCTTTTTATTTTGTACAAACACTGAGTGATCTTGTCATGCCATTTCAATCTTTCTATTTTGTACAAACATTGGGTGATCTTGTCATACCATTTCAATCCTTCTATTCTGTACAAACACTGAGTGATCCTGTCATACCATTTCAATCCTTCTATTTTGTACAAACACTGAGTGATCCTGTCATACCACTTCAATCCTTCTATTTTGTACAAACACTGAGAGACCTTGTCATAACATTTTCATCCTTCTATTTTTTACAAACTCTGAGTGATATTGTCATACCATTTCAATCTTTCTATTTTGTACAAACATTGGGTGATCTTGTCATACCATTTCAATCCTTCTATTTTGGACAAACACTGAGTGATCTTGTCATGCCATTTCAATCCTTCTATTTTGTACAAACACTGAGTGATCCTGTCATACCATTTCAATCCTTCTATTTTGTACAAACACTGAGTGATCCTGTCATACCACTTCAATCCTTCTATTTTGAACAACACCCATTTAAATAAACAATCAAAGAAACCTGAGTCCTATGAGTAGTAAATAAATAAATAAATGTAAAGAACAGGCTCTTGTTAGAAGCTGCCAAACGATGACCTGTTATCTACATATATTTATTTAAGCTCCCATTTATGAAAGTCTGTATTTTTCAAGTTTATTTCCGTTAGTTCCATATACAGGTCTAAAATCGTTTATCCGAACACCTGAAAACCACAATTTCTGAAAATCTAAAGATTCCTTGGGCTACTTTTCGATCACAATTTTAATGATTTTTGACTATTTTTGGCAATTATGGTCTCTTTTTTAAATGCAGATTGTGTGATGAGCTAGTTTGGGTGAATTTGGGCTACCTTTTTTTAACAATATGGGCAATATTTGAAAACTAGAAAAAAAAAGGTTTCCGAACAAAGCTGTCCTCGAGTATTTTGGATACAGGGTTACGGACCTATATTTATTTAAGCACCCATTTACGAAAGTCTGTATCTTCCTGGTTTTTTATTTTTATTGTTCTTTCCATTAGTTCCATAAACTTTCATAATACTACATCATGTCACAAATTTCAATCTGTCAATGTAAGGAAAGCCATTAATGTTTCACTAAGACAGGGTTTCCACTGAATCCTCAATACACATTTGTTTTTTTCAATTAAAGCTAGAATAAAGTTAATAAAAACTTCAAGAAAACTGTTAACACTTTTATCAATCCTCTAGTTTCTGTCATGACAATAGAAACAACTCTGACTCCTACAGGGAAAAAAATTTGGCTGCTGCAGTATGTTTCATGATAGTCTACTAATAATCACACAATAATCACGGACACTACAATCATTAATACAGATTTTTACATACTATAAGCTTTCATGAATGTTATTTACACCACAACATAAAAATAAATTTTGGCAGGATTCTTGAGAACATAATGTTAAGATATTTTAAAACATCAAAAATAAAAGAACATTAACTTACCATCCATCAGTGGGGCATCCACAAGTTCTGAGACTGTAGCCACATCTGAAACTCTGTCCGGGTTTTTCACCAAACTGCGACACTCTTCACAGAAAAGTAATGCCAAGAAATCCAGGCACGTGAAATACAAAGTCAGTCTGTCTGAGCTTCGGTCAGCTAGCATTGCACACAATGATTCTGAAATGAATTCAAACATAAATTCTTTTACTGAAACATATTTACATCAGTTACTGATAACTTTTAACTTCTGAGAATAATGTTTAGCAAAAAACACTTTGAAAAACAAAATTTTTTATTAATTTAATCTCAACAAAATTTTTTTAATGCAATTCAATGTCCATGGTGGTTGGAAGGGGGACTCACTCTGAGAATATAAATAAAGAATAAGAATACTGTCCCCTGATGTATGTTATAAGAGGTGACAAATATAAGGTTGTGCATGGGGTTGGAAAATAACAAAATCATTGGAGAACAAGCTGAATACATTCGAGAACAAATGTCTTAGAAAACTCATGAACATCAGTTGGAAAGAATTCAAGACTAATCGACAAATAAGAGAAGACTCTAGGCAGAAATATGTCTCCGACTATATAAGGAAAAGACGATGGTCATATATCGGTCATGTCCTACGAATGCAAAACAACAGAATACCACTACAGGCGCTCACTTGGGTTCCTGAGGGTAAGAGGAAAAAAGGAAGACCAAAAGAAACACTCAGAAGAACAATAATAAGAGAAGGAAGAACGTTGGGATTAAATAATGTGCAAGAGCTAAGAGGAGTGGCGTCACAACGAACAACCTGGAGAGCACTGGTTTCTGCCTTATGCGCCGTGGTTGGTGCTTAAAGAATTTATTATTATTATGGGGTTGAGGACCTTGATGCCTGCAGGCTTCCTACATGGGGAGGGCCAACAGTAACGGTGATTCCATGCTCCATAAGCAGCACACAAGGAAGTAAATGAATTTACTACAGCAGCTACTCAGAAAATTGGGGGGGGGGGGGGGGGTTGGGATTTAATTCACCATAATAAAAAGTAAAAAATGTATGTCTCATTTTTACCTTATTAAGTGAACTAATATAGGTATTTTTATGCTTTGTTTCCTGTGATGTGTTTGATTGCACTTAACACAATTTTAATCAAATCTGTTTTTTTTAAATCTGAAACACTTAATTATATGAATAAAAATGTATTTGATATGTTCCATGCACTGAGAATTTGACTTTAAAAACATTACCCATGATACACTGACAAAACATGAATTCTAAATCTGATTGTCCATAGTGGTGCACTTGGGAAATTTTAAAATACCTTCCTAGCTAATACCAGACCACAAGGTCTTTTATATTTGGACTTCTTCTTCTTCAAGTACCTAGTGGCGTAGGAGATCATGTCTCTCCACAACTTCCTGTCTCCAGTACAATTTATCAATTCTGTTGTTGACTTCTTTCCATGCCACGATGTCAAACTGTCCGGTATTTGCTCTTCCTCTATCTCTTTTTCCTTCAATCTTACCTGTTGTTACGATATATTCTCTTACCTGTTGTTATGATATATTCTCTTACCTGTTGTTACGATATATTCTCTTACCTGTTATTACAATATATTCTCTTACCTGTTGTTACGATATATTCTTCTCTTACCTGTTGTTACGATATATTCTCCTCTTACCTGTTGTTACGATATATTCTCCTCTTCCCTGTTGTTACGATATATTCTCCTCTTACCTGTTATGATATATTCTCCTCTTACCTGTAGTTACGATATATTCTCCTCTTACCTGTAGTTACGATATATTCTCCTCTTACCTGTAGTTACAATATATTCTCCTCTTACCTGTAGTTACGATATATTCTCCTCTTACCTGTAGTTACAATATATTCTCCTCTTACCTGTTGTTACGATATATTCTCTTACCTGTTGTTACGATATATTCTCCTCTTACCTGTTGTTACGATATATTCTCCTCTTACCTGTTGTTACAATATATTCTATCTTACCTTTTGTTATGATATATTCTCTTACCTGTTGTTACAATATATTCTATCTTACCTTTTGTTATGATATATTCTCTTACCTGTTGTTACAATATATTCTATCTTACCTGTTGTTATGATATATTCTATCTTACCTGTTGTTACGATATATTCTATCTTACCTGTTGTTATGATATATCCCAGCTTTCATCTTCTCATAAAGGTTAAAATAGTCTCATAACAGAAATTGCCATAGGGGTGTGAAGTGTTAGAGACTGTGAGGAGTTACAGTGATTTGATTTGCAACAGGCCCCATGTTTCTTCTCCTTGCATTATTTACGTTTTTTTCTAGGAGGGATTACAGGTAATCCACCCCAGGTTTCTTCTCCTTGTAGTATTTTCCATTTTTTTCAGAAGGAGGGGATGACGGTGGGATTTTTATCTTATTCGGTTTTTTTCCTTCTCTGTGAATAATAATGGTGTTTGATCTTTTTCTGTAGATAATTAATTACGTTTTCCAGAGGGACGGTAGGTTTTTAGATTCTAGACTCGCACCAGTTTTCTTCCCCATGAAGAAATCGCGTCCATGTAGGAATTTCTAGTGTAACATAATGGCGGAGCATTTTATTTCTGTAGCAGTGAGTGCGTCCGTAATTATTAGGAGGGGTAATTCTAAGACGGGGAAAAGTCCACGAAACCCGCATCTACTCACGCGAAAGTTGGGGGTGAGTGTGATTTAGCGCGTAGCTCAGTAAGTAATTTAATTTTTCCGGTTACTCTTACGTTCTAAATTTAGCTTATGACCTACAGGCTATTTTTAGATTTCGCGGCATGATGATTGGATCAGAGAGTGACCCGATAAAGAAAGAAACCATGCAATGACTCACGCTTGGCGTGGGTCGGCCTCAGTTTCTGTAATAAATACACGCATCTAATAATGCAGAAGGGTCTCTGATACAAAAAAAAAACAAAAAAAAAAAAAAAAACAACTTCATGCCGTAAAAATCAACGCCTGTATTCAATATACAAAGTTGTCTGCTCTACGGAGAGATTCGACTTTGGGTAAATATAAAGTTAATTAAGCTAAGATAGTCTGTAAGATTTCAGAAATTGTGGTATAGGTTTTTTCAGGAAGTTTTAATTATATTTCGTAACAGAAGTGCCATCTTATCGAAATAATATTGTAAGAGGGCATTAATTTTTTCTATGATAAAAGAGAAATCTTTAGGAGTGTGTAAAGATTTGAGATATTATAAGTGTCACAATCGTGAGGAACGATGCATGTAACTTCACTGTGATTTTTAAGGATTTGGAGCGGGTGTACGTGAGTGCTAGTGTGTATTTTTCTAGCGAGGCTAATTTGATAACATAGTGGCAGGAACAGGGGAGATAGGGGTGTATGTATTTCCTCAGATAGGATTTCAGTTCCTTAAGAGATATATCTATATATAACTTTATAGGAATCGGGTGTAAATAATATTACCGGCATGGGAATGAAGATTTCCCAAATATTTGATTTATAACGTTAGCAGAGTAAATACGCTAGGTATTTGTGCGAGTTATTTAAGGGTTATTTAAGGGTGTGTAGATTACCTGCGGGCTATTTTGGGTAACGCTGTTGAATAAAGAGAGTGTATTTAACAGTTCTGATACAGCATAGGTAATTGTGTATTTACTATGTGTGGGTAAATCATACATTTTGAAGTCAGCAGTTACGGGTCTAGATGGGATTTAATTAGTCCTTTAATAGAGATATATATTTATAGTGGTGAAATTCATGGAGACGGGAGGTTATTATCTCTAGAGAGTCTAGTTTATTTTGGTTTAGCGGGGACTCACCTCGATCACTGGTAAATAAGTAGGGCCAGGAATTTTACCGGCGATAGGTTTCGTTCAGTGGTTGAAATGTTATGACGGCTGACTGGGCAGCCGGCATGTAATAAATTAAGTCAGCTGAGTCTGCAGATAGGGGTTTTCCGATAGGACAGTATTTGAGGGCACGTAGAGGTAGCCATATTTATGTATCGCTTGTGCGATATGAGAGAGAAGGGGATAAGTGTTTAATTATGGGAGTTAAGTGTTAAAGATATGTAAATTTGATGTGTGGTATATCTGTTGTTATTGTTTGTTCCACAGCAAATATTTTTACGGCTGGCAGCTAGGGGTGGCAATTTTGTCCTACCGCTTGCCATAAGTCGTCGGCCTTCTCAGGAGAAGAAGAGTCGAGGCAGAGCCAGAAGAGAAAGAGGAGTGGTGACGTGGTGGTCGCCGGGGAAAATTCTGTTTTGCACCAGAGAGAGAAAGCACAGGTCGCTGGAAGCGAAGCCTTCTCCAGAAAGAACGGATTTTCTTAACAAATCCTGAGCGCCACGCTCATATACGCACACACTGAACCTAGGCACAGGGCCTAGAGGTGTCGTGACATTCGGTCATAATAAAACCGACGGCCCTAAACCCAAAGAGGGGTAACCGGGCATACGAGTTAAGATTTGTCATTTTTGTGAAGCAGAGATAGTCCAAGTCACGTATCCAGTCTACCAACCCATCATCAGCTACAACAGGCGGTTAGAGGAAAGAGTCAAAATACCTCTTAACTGCACTAGAGAGAGAGAAGGAGAGTAGTGGAGGAGACTCTTAGTAGAAACCAGGAGTGCCATACAGACACTGAACATAGATAGAATTCAGCAATTCGTCGGTTAGTTTGTGAAGGAGGTAATAACACCAGTTTTTTTCGGCGGACATAGTGTTAGCTAGTGAAGGGTAATTTGTCTAAAGAGGAGAAGCTGTGTAGGCCCTTCAAGTTAGTGACGTCTGCAGACAGACAGACAGTAGGATTTAGATTGTGGTTACAGAATATCAGGTTGATTAGGAGTAAGGTGGATCTGATGTTAGAGATCCCACTTAACAGGTTGTTGTATTTCTTACCTTTCTTCCTTACAGGTGGAGGGGAGGGCGACATTGTGGGGTTACCTTACGTAATCACTGTAATTGATTGTTATGTTCTTTCCAGGTGTGCGAACTCGCACATTATTTGATTTTTGTATGTTATCTGAATTTTGTTGTGTAAATAAAACTATTTAAACTTTAGTCTAGATCAGTCACTTTTCGTTAAACTATACGTTATCTATAGGTTGTCTGTATAGTGGTGCCTGTGGTATTTAGTTAAACCTTATCCTGTCTTGGTAGTTAGAGGTGTTGAGGTTATAGCAACACAATACGTCACAAGTGGCAAGGGAGAGTCAATCTAGCTTCTCACCCCTTGACGCCAATAGCCTCATCTTCCACAGCCACTGTCATTTTCTTCTAAAATCTATCTTCTTAGACTTTTTTCTCACTAGTGTCCTGTCACTATATGTTGGCAGCCTTTAGTCTTAAATCCACTTCGTGACAGAGACTTCACTATACTAGGTCCAGCATCGAGAGGTGGGGTGACCAGATACATTCCTCGCCACCTTTCCTTCCCTAACTCAAGTGCAAAGTCAGGTACCCATTTACAGCTGGGTAGATTGAAGCGTGTCGATACCATGAATCGAACCCGGCTCCTTTGCAGTGAGAGACAAGCACTATAACCACTCTGTCAATTGGATACTCCCTCTTCTCATAACATGCCCCCAAAAAAAGTGGACTGCTTTTTGATATTTGAACATGCGCCCTAATATAACTGATGGATCTTGTGTCTAGATTAAATCATGAGTACACTGCCAAAATGAGGAAAAAACTTCTAAACGAAAAAATAACCTTTTTATCTTCAACTAAATCTACTATAATGCCTTGCAAAATTTAACAACAGCTCAAAAATTTCTAATGCATTATTCAGATGAACAGTGCCACTCAACTTGATAATATTTGCCACTACCAACTTAATGATCATGACGTGCCAACAACCGTTGAAGATCTGGTTACACAGCACAGGGAAGACCAAGAGAAAGATGGAGAGACAACATCACATAAATCCTACCACAACATGGGTTCACACAATCACATAAATCCTACCACAACATGGGTTCACACAATCACATAAATCCTACCACAACATGGGTTCACACAATCACATAAATCCTACCAAAACATGGGTTCACACAATCACATAAATCCTACCACAACATGGGTTTACACAATCACATAAATCCTACCACAACATGGGTTCACACAATCACATAAATCCTACCACAACATGGGTTCACACAATCACATAAATCCTACCACAACATGGGTTCACAAAATCACATAAATCCTACCACAACATGGGTTCACACAAGCCAGTGCGACACACTTGGCTCAACAACACAAACTCCAGTTCCCCATGGTGCTTCACATCATTTAAGTGCCTCATTCAGTCGTAGCTCACTATCGGAATGATGTACCATTGAGTTGAAAGCCCTGAACTGTTTTTTTTTTTTGCTTGATGTTTCGTTCATCATGTTCTTTTCTGTTCTGCTTGTTCTAAGAGTTTTTTTTTTTGCTTGATGTTTCTTTCATCATGTTCTTTTCTGTTCTGCTTGTTCTAAGAGTTTTTTTTTTTACTTGATGTTTCTTTCATCATGTTCTTTTCTGTTCTGCTTGTTCTAAGAGTTTTTTTTTGTGCTTGATGTTTCTTACATCATGTTCTTTTCTGTTCTGCTTGTTCTAAGAGTTTTTTATTTGCTTGATGTTTCTTTCATCATGTTCTTTTCTGTTCTGCTTGTTCTAAGAGTTTTTTTTTTGCTTGATGTTTCTTTCATCATGTTCTTTTCTGTTCTGCTTGTTCTAAGAGTGTTTTTTTCGCCCAATCTTGAGGTGGTCCCATAGGGAGCATCACCACTTAGTGCAATCTGCAGCTTCATCCTCTCAGGTTGCTGGATTTATGTCCAGTGCCTTGATGTCTCTCTAGCACACATCTCCAAACCTCCGCTGTGGTCACCCGGCTGTTCTTTTGCCATCTGCCAGTTGTCCGTAGAAAATATCTTTGAGGATGCAAACATCTTCCATGTGGCGGACATGGCCCAGTCAGCCTAGTCTGCACTGTCTAAGCAGTGTATACATGCTTGGAAGGCTAATACATGACAGCACCTCGACATCTGTCACTTTGTCCTTCCACAAAATACCAAGGATATGGCTTAGACACCGTAGATGGAAGGTAATGAGCCTTCTTTCTTGCTTATCGTATGTTGTCTATGTCTTGCTGCCATTCAGAAGCATGCTGGTAATGCAGGCATTATATACCGCAGCTTTAGTCTTTATTGTGAATTTCGAGTTTCCCCAAACATGTGTTGTGAAGTGGGCAAAGATGGTTGCAGCTTGGCAATGCTGCTGCCAATTTGTGTGTCCAGAGAGAGTTTGTCATTGATGGCAGACCCCAGGTATGTGAAGTGATGCACCACTGCCAATTCACGGCATCAGTGGAAAGAAAAAAAGTACCAACAATTTCAAAAGTAAAACAAATTTTTCAAAGCCAGGAAAAAAAATGAGGTTACCAACTAGGGGAGACCATATCTGTCCCAAAACTTTTGTCAAGGTCTTTATGGCTGGAAGCCCTTGAGTCTGCAACAAACTGGACAGTAGCTTCAGGATGCTGATAGACAAACTGGCGCATGCATTTCCAATGTCATCCAGATCTAGAATATGTAGTAATATTGTTATCATTCACATGACATTTTAATCATTCAATTATCTCATTGTTGCTCCTTAATGGAGATACCATTGCTGCTATCCCCTGCACAAGAAAAGAATATATTAAACCAAGAAATTCAACAATGAACGAAAATCTTTTATTCTTCGCTGTTGGACGCCATTGGGACCATTGTTCATTGATTGCCCGATTCTTTCAGCAGAGAGTTTTATAGCAGGACTTCTTGTTTTTTAATTCCATTTTCTGCTTTTAATTTTCGTTGATTGTTGAATTTCTTGTATTGATTAATTCTTTTTGGTTGTGTAGTTTCCTTGCTTTATTATTACTCATCTGTGTTAATATACGAGGGGCGTTCAGAAAGTAATGCACCACATTGTTTTTCTCAGGAGCTGTTTATTCAAAAAGCATGAAATTTATACACAATATACATGGATATGTCATGTAAACATTGGTATTATTCAACATAATCCCTATCAACTTGTACGGCTTTATGCCAGCGCGAAACAAGTGCATGTATTCCTAGCCCGTACCAGATTTTGTCTTGATCATGTAGCCATTTCTTCGCTGCATGAATCACTCCTTCATCATCTTCAAACCTTGTCCCATGGAGTGCATCTTTAAGTGGACCAAATAGTTGAAAATCAGAGGGTGCCAAATCGGGACTATAGGGTGGATGGGGTAGTACAGTCGAACCCAATTTGGTGATTGCTTCCCGTGTTGCCAGACTTGTGTGAGGGCGCGCATTGTCGTGAAGGAGAAGCAGGTCTGCTGGATTCTTGTGCAGCCGAACCCTGCGAAAACATTGATCGAGTTTTTTCAATGTCTTAATGTAAGCTTGCGAATTGATTGTCTCTCCTCTTGGCATAACGTCCACAAGAATCACACCTTCAATGTCCCAAAAGACAGTGATCATGACCTTTCCAGCTGAAGGAATTGTCTTGAATTTCTTTCTTCTTGGTGATTGCGGATGATGCCACTCCATTGACTGTCTTTTTGTCTCAGGTTCAAAATGATGTGCCCAGGTTTCGTCACCTGTAACGATCTTAGCCAAAAAGTTCTCTCCATCAGCACTGAAATGCTCCAACAATTCAGAAGAAATTGCTTTCCTTTGCAATCGGTGGTCATTTGTGAGACTTCGAGGAACCCATCTTGCGCAAACCTTAGAAAATCCGAGAGTTTTTATAACTGCATTTGCACTACCAATGCTGACTGACAGCTGTAAGGCCAATTGTTGAGTAGTGATTCGCCTACCAGTAAGAATAATGCCTTCAGCGCATTTCAACATTTCTGTGTTGGTGGCTGTGGCAGGACGTCCACAGTGTGGCTGATCAAGCAGCTCTGTATCTCCACTTCCTGATTCTTTGATTCTCTAAACCCAGTGACTGACTGTACTCCTGTCGACTGCAAAACTTCCATACACATCACATAGACACTTGTGAATATTCACAACAGTTTCCTTCTCTGCAACGAGAAATTCTATCACAATTCGCTGTTTATAACGCAAGTTGCTAACACGCTCCATTTCAACGGTTTAGGGGAGCCGTATTATTTGGCCGGTTGCGGTGCAATTTGGTGCACACAATTGGCACATGCCATATTTGAAGTGTGCAAAACTTCATGCTTCTATCTTCATTATTAGCTGAGAAAAACGATGTGGTGCATTACTTTCTGAATGCCCCTCGTATATTACGTGATTGCAGTATATAATCTATATTTCTTGTCTTTATTGCCTGTTTGTAACTGTGGCTGACGAAGGGTGAAACCCGAAATGTCCCTGGTTTCCTTTGAACCGTTAATTTGTAAAACTGATTCAATACCGTTTTATTTGTTTATATATACTGTATATACATGGTTAAAATGAAGCACTGTTGCCCCATTATGCCCAGGTGTTTATTGTTTATTATGAATTTAATTACGGATATATAATGGGTAAGTTGGAAGTTTATTGTTCGTTATTTTTAACGTATAATGTTAACAGAATCAACCCAACGACGACTACCACACTCTTGACCGGCAGGGACAGATCACCATTTTTCGCCTCAGCACAGGGCATAACAAACTGAATAAACACATGTACAAGCTATGGTTGTCTGCTTCACCACTGTGCACATGTGGATTAAATGAACAAACTGCTGAGCATGTTCTACAGGATTGTCCTCTGTACGACCAGTTAAGAAAGATATACTGGCCCAATGACTCAACACTAAACTCAAAGCTGTATGGAGCTAAAGAGGAACTCCAGACAACGGTTGAGTTCATCATGAGAACTCGTCTGACGGTGTAAACATCAAAGAGGCAATCGCAAGAAGAAGAAGAAGAACGTACAATGTTGTCTTATTTTTTTTCTTCTGGATCTGTTATTATCAATAAGATGGGGTATGGGTAGGATTAATGCTAGACAACATCTTTGCTTATGTGCGTTCGAGCCGCTGACGATAAAACCGCAAACTAGACAGGCGACGGCGCAGTGTAGTAGGCCTATAGTAGATTACTACGGTAAATTCGCCGAAATCGATTCTGTAAGTGGGAGCATAACTGTCTGTTGTTATTGTTTTGATTACTTGTTTTAAAAGTCTGATATGAATGTTTTCTTGCACGATATTATTTGTGTATTTGTAGATGAGGGTCAGGTTTAGTGTTAAGATTAGCGTCATGTAATGTGTTTCTTGAAGTGCATTGTAGGGATAGGCGTCAAGAAATAAAATCGTGAAATAGTTATACAAGGCACTTTGGTTAAATTAGTCAGCAAAGTTGATTGTGAGGGGGCGTGTGTGCTATTATCGTCTGTTATTACTGCGTGTTTTGTTTTTTAAATTGAATTAATTCATTTTTTTATTATATTAGCATGATCAGGGTGTTTGCGCACGTTATTATGTGTGAAAAAAGCTGTAAACGATTTTCTTTTATTTTTCTCTGAGCGAAAAGTTGAGAAGGTGTACTTGACCTTTTTGGTGGAAATAAAGAAAAGTTGGAGTTCTTTGATGCCATTGAAAGACGTCGCAATACGTAAAAATTATATTTGAGGTATTGGGTTAGGTTTATGATTCCTAAACCTAACCCTTTACATCCCAGACCCCTCTCCTTTTTACTGCGTCTTTAAATTTGGTTTTATATGGCCTAAAAAAAAAAAAAGGGATTCAGAAATGAAAGTTCATAGATACGGTCAGAGGTCATGGTAGTAGTCGCAGTATTTTATGCAAGGGATGAAATCCGTAATTTAAAACTAGCATAATAATGTTCGTTTTTTCATTAGAATAATGGTAGGGCCGTGCATTCTCAGAGCACATCAATTTACAACTACAGCTGTACTAGGATATTTTTTGCTTTTAAACATGGTAGTGTTTTGTCTTCATTTTTATTACATTATCATATACATCACTGCAGTAATAATCTGACTTCTGTTATAGTTATTGATTTTCTGGTATTTTTTACAAAACTAACACAAACATCACCATGTTATGAAGGCTGTGGTAACTTTAAGGGATATAATACATATTTTAATTGGTTATCACTCACAACATTTCTAATACATATAAAGAACAGCATGAGACTTTATTAGTTTGTTTTATATCGCACTATTTCGAATGTTAACATAATTATTATGTCATTTTAAAACTGTATCGCATTTAATATATTACTATATTTTTTGCGTAAGTTTTTTGGGTGTTTGTAAGGTTTTTACTGGTCTGGCGTACAGGTTTTTGTCTCAGGAGGTTGACAGGTATGTGATGATGCCATGTAATTGATATGAACTCAACTCAACTCAATAAATATTTATTTATTTTCTTGTTATTCTTGCCTTTTTTCTTCTTTTTTTTTTTTGTTTAGTACATTTTAGGCCTGGCTACTTGAATTCCGGAAAAACCATTCTCCGGTCTCAAGCATGCTGGATAAATTGTCCCATACCTGTATACAGTTGAAATAAAAAAGAGTGGAATGTGTGTTCAATATCATCCAAATAATTTGCGTACATCATTAAGTTTAGGGTTAGAATTCCTAAACCTAAGCCTTTCCCTTATTACTGCATCTCAGAATTCTTTTGTAAAGGCCGTATCGAACATACATCCCACTATACTTCATTTCAACCCCTGAATACACTAAATTTTCAAGACACTGCAAATCAACAGAAGAAACAGATTATCAAAAAAGATTCTCATTACAAATAAAAACTGTCATACCATGCCACTGCAACAACAACAAGGCAGACAATGACTTCAAGCCCTCTGTGTTGCCTAGCAACTCCATCCTAGAGTTGGTGTCCACTGTCACACAAGCTGTCAACAGGTCAGCTACTGACTCATAAAGAAACAGCAGGTCACGAAGGGCTAGTGCACTGACTGACCCCATCTGAGCAGTAGTCATCTCCTCACATAAGGACTGGACGGTGCCTGGGTTTACAAGACTGGGGAAAGGAGAAAACATGTGACCCAAAAACAAAACAAATAAACAAATTAAATGTGTAAATTAAGTCTAACTTTTCTAATTCCCTGGGTTAAAAGTTTCCACTCTTTTTCCCCTGTGGCAGGTGAGAAAATGATTGCGTCTTTTTCAACTGCTTTGTGTTGCCATACATGGTAATAATGATGGAGGGGTTTAAGTGATAGCAACTGCTTTCATAGACAGGAAATATGTAAAAATATACTTGCTTTGTTCTTTTGTCATGTAACATAAAAAGTGATGACTGTGTCCCAACTAAAGAAAAAAATCCAGAAAATAAGTCACCATCATTCTCTTGCAGAACTTCTAGCTGATTCTCATTTATTCAAGAAGATGTTGGAGATGAACAGGACACACAATGAAGAAACTTGCTTCTAGCATTACTAGGCAGTCCTTGTTCTGGAATCCCCAGTGTAAGAGAAGCAGAGGTAGACCAAAACACATGGAGAAGAGAACTGGAGACAGAAAGTCAAATGAGGAGGAAGACATGGACAGACCTTAACATGATGTCACATGACAAGACTTGGCATATAGTCTCTATGCTCCTTGGGAGGCTGAAGGATAATGAATGAATGAGGAGATAAAGAGATAACAGAACTGTTGCTCCCTTAGGAGACATGTTATAACAGGTGACTAATGTGGAGTTATACACAGGGCTGGCAACCTTATCATGTAAAACAAACTGCTTTAAAAACCACTGTGGCAGTTAAGAGAGACAACCATAAATGAGTTAAGAATACTCTGAGTTAATCCCCTTATATTAGAGAGGCGAGTTTTAAGAATTTTGTAGAAAGTTCACGAAACTTTAATCACAACAAAAGACAGCACAACTAAGTGTGCGGGGCTCTTTCTGCTCAGGTTGTCAATGAGCGAAGACAGTGTAACTTAGCAGTAGTACGTGTTTTTAGCACGAGGGAGCTGACGGCTGCATTTTTACGTGTTGGAGGGTTCAGTGGTGACAGATTTAATATTTCAACTCCATAGCTATTCTTCAAGAAGTAAATTCGGGAAGAAGATGAAGTTATTCGTAGTGTACAGCAAAATTGTATTGTGTGATATTTTCATGGACTGGAATGTCCAAAACTGAAGGTACATACTGAAATACTTACAAACTGTTATGCCTCGTGTTAGCAGAGATAGACATTCGTAACCAGCAGAAATGGCAGGGTGAAGAACTGCAGAGATAAACAAAAGTGACTAAAACTTGAAAGAAAGTAATACTCCCTGGTGATGACTGGTCACATGTAGAAAATTTGTCTACATAGAAACTCAAGCAACACAGAAGAACATTGAACGATTTTTGCTACAGCTTAGAAAGAAGATAGAAAGCAGCAGTGTAGAATAAACAAAGTACTCGTACAACAAAGAAATAGCCTAGTCAAAGAAATCACCCATGACCAGTGACTAATTTAAAGAGAATGCTGTAGACAGTAGATCCTGATTAACTAATGGACTTTTGAGTGCAGATGTCTGTTTTTCTATTACTGTACATACACTGAATATTGGGAGAACCAATAAAACTATTTGAAAACCATCGAGAGTCAACTAAGTACGTTATCAATGTACAGTGATGTCCCTTTGATTATGAGAAGAGGGAAGGTAACAAGTTGGTCTTGGCTGTAAAGATTTATAGGTGAAGACGAACCTGACTATACGGATCATTTGTAGGTCAACTACAATTTGTGAACCCGAACAGTCACACCACCAGTGCAAGAGTACATCATATACTCTGGCCTAAGTTTCTAGCATAGGGGCAGACTACTGTGATGGCTATATGTTTCTTAAGAAGTGTAAATGGAGAATGAAAAACATGATGATGCTTTTGTAGGGTCACCTTACATACTGGGGTCAGAGTGGCTAAGAGGTATGGCATCCGCCTCGAGTTCTAGAGGTACCAGGTTTGATTCCCAGTTGAGGGAATATAATTTATGGAAATTTATTTTCAGAATCAGTGGTCCTAATGATGTCATACTTCCCCTGGTCTCCTGGGTAGTGAGATCGGATGCCTAGCCTTCTCGGATAAGGGTGAAAAAATAGGAGGTCCCATGTGCAAGTTGCACACATTAAAAATCCAACAGCAGTTGGAAATCGTAAAGAGTAGGCCTATCAGGCCGCTACCCTAGCAAAATTTAAAAATTAGAAACCTACCCACCACAAAAATATTTATAGAATGTGTGATTCCTATATACACACATTGGGATTCTGCTGGTGCTACAAAGTTCGTGCACTGTGCTGAGATCCTCCTCGTGTGATCTAAGGGAGGAGATTGGAGCACTGATGGAGTAGTCCGTGTGCAATGAAGATAGTCCTTAAAACCAAACCAAAAACCTTACATACAGGGACAAAACCTTCAAATTAATCAGAGTTATCTTCAAGTCTTCCTTAACAAGTCTCGTCAAGTTTAAAGTCTCTTAGCACAAATATGAAGTCCCTAACAGCAGTTTTTAAGTTGAGTCCAAACTGGAGTCTGTTTTTTTTTTTTCCAAAACTGTTCATAGCCATAATCGCTTTTCCTCAAACCATCACATCAATCGCTACAAATAATAATGAGAAATAATAATCTGCATTTTTTCATTTTCCTCAGCAAAAGAGATATGTTTTTGGCAAGAGAACGAAGATGGCTGTATACCCCTCCACCTATGTCCCAGTCTTGGCATTTGGATGTGTCATGGGCAATGACTACAACCCACAAAAGCCAGCTCCAAACCTCAGAAATGCGGTATCTGAGGAAGGGGGTTGAAGTAACAAGAAGAGATATGGTCCTCAACCAGACAATACAGCAAGGTCTCAAAACCCAGCCCCTGCAGAGCCAAGTAGAACAGTCCCAACTACGATGGTTTGACCATGTATGTAGAACGAAGATCGGCTACCACGACAAACATGGGAAACCAAGAGCCAGGGATCCAGACCTCCAGGATGTTCCAAAGCTCACTGAGAGGACAACATAAGACAATCCCTGAAGGACCGAGGACTAGACTGGAACCAGGCTAGGAGGAAGACAGCCGACAGGACAGTATGGCGTCCTCTCTGGCAAACCTCTACACCACAGGGTAGAAGAGGGACTGCATAAATAGCAAGTATTTTTCATGTTCTATGGTTTCTCCATTTGAGTGTATTAACCTTTAGCACGCTGCATAAAAATTCAGAAAACTTGCCCTGCAGCTGCATTCTTTTTCACAACCCCCGTTTTTATAGTGGGCGACTTGTAATGTCTATAGTTTTTCTGTTTCTTGGTCAATTGCTATCATTTTTGGAATTTATATAAATAAATGAATGGTGAATCTGATGATATAAAATTTGTTTGTGTACATGTTAGATGTGATAGGAAGAGAGGAAAGGAAAGATGAAAAAACGAAAAAAAAAATTAAAATAATAAAAAATATTTTTTTTTAATTTTAAAATTAAAAACAAAATTTTTAAAAATAACCAACACACGAAGAGTCCATATCCCTTGCATCTCAATGAAAGTCATTTGACCAACAGACCAATACAAATCAAATGACGATCTTTTCGTTACACCCATCATCAGTAGCAAAGCAACAAACGCTCTCGTCAGATGTGACATTCGGCCGAAATTCTAAATCTTTCCGATATTCCTAGTACTAACCCCTAGCATTATACATACTGGCAATGCCATTCTACTTTTGTTTCCATCTCAGCAATCAAACATATTCTGAGAAACTATATCAGCGCTTATAAAGACAAAAATCTTATCCCCAACTGTCACGTAGCGTTTAAAGGATAAGAGAATTATTTAGAGGAAATAATAGATCTGATGTGGAAGATTTGGCTCAAGGAATCCCTGCTGGGTTTTCCCACTTCCGAAGGGTGACGAAGAGGGTAAATTCTCCTAACTCGACAGGTCTGGAAAAGATTGTAAGGAGATATTTGGTCTCTCGCTACCGTCGTCCCCTTCTCAGTTATCTATTATTATTATTCTTTAAATTATATTATATTTTACGAGCCCCCCCTCCCTTATAAAGGAAGATAAACATAGACAATATTCAACATCTAATGGAAGGAACAAAGCGTGGGGTACAGTATATACACCCAATTGGTTTATTGCAATAAAGTGAATAGATGGTGAATGATAGTATTGTCGATGGAATTAGTGTCTGCTGTATGTATTATGTGTCTCACAATTCAAGTGTTTTTCATCATGGATGACTAAACTAGGCATTGATGTAGTGAGGTTCCTTTTTCGTGGACTTAGCTTTTCAGCCCCTGGCTGATAGTGAAGTGTGGTTAGTTCTCCGGTCTCCTGACGTTGCCCCGGTAGGTCTTGAATGGTTCGGATTTGCCTTCTCTGTGCTCGACTCCGTATTCTGCGCTGAGATTGGACTGTCGTGCAAGGCTCCACCATAGACTACTCAAAGATGGACGCTAACCCGCAATTAGACACGTGGCTTCAGTGCTTTTAATGCGAGAATTCGCCGATCTGGCTTAGACCTAGCTTTCTTGAGGGTTCCTGGGGCGTAAGTGAAAAATGCTGGCTTTGCCGCCTTTTAGCGGGTCATTTCCGCTTGGACACGTGATCCATAGCGTGCATCATGTGACATTAGCGTCAAATAAACGCTCCAATCAATAGCGTTAAAAGTCACGTGGGGTCTTCCTAAAGTGGCATAAACTGGTTTTATCAGCTTAAGCAGTCTTAAATTAAAACAGGTTCCTAGCTACCGAGGTCATTGGTCAACAATGACGTCGTATCTAAAAATAGCGAGGAGAAAATACTGAATGCTAGGAGAATTTCCGCCAGTGACAATTCCCGGGACTTTGCAATCATGCATTGAGGATGAGAAAAAATGATGTCACGTAAATAATAAAAAAAATGAAGAGAAGATTGGGCAAGTTGTCACACAAGCCCCTCCTCAAGTTTGACGTTCCGTCCAACTCCTCTTGTCCTGTCTTCCTCTTCTTTTCCAGTTTCTCATATCTCCTCGGTTGCGTCCGGATGTCTGCTCAAAAAATCTGCCCCTACGTTGTTCTTCCCAGGTATGTATTCTATGTGAAAGGAATATGGCTGCAACAGGAGTGACCATCTCATAAGCCGGGCATTAAGGTTCTTCGACGCTGCAAGAAATATCAACGGTTGGTGATCACACTGCACCGTGAACTTTTTCCCGTATAAATATGGTTGAAACTTCTGCACAGCCCATATTAGCGACAGACATTCTCGTTCGATGGTAGAGTAGTTCTGTTCAGCAGGGTTCAATTTCCTACTAGCATATGCGATGGGGAATAGAGTTGCAGAAGGTCTATCACTAGGCTGCAGGAGAGTGGCTCCTATCCCTATATTGCTAGCATCTGTTCGCAGCGTAAAGTTCAGAGTTAAGTCAGGCAGTCGCAGAATTGGCCTAGCTGTGAGTTTCTCCTTCAGCAGCGTGTAGGCATTTTCGCACTCCGCTGTCCAGGTTACTTTGTCCGGGTTCCCATTCTTGGTTAATGCGGTCAATGGCGCACTCAGGGTATTAAAATCTTTAATATATCTCTGGTAGAAGCCACATAGAGACACAAATGACCTTACATCCTTTTTAGTCTGGGGTCGTGGGGCCCGCTGTAACTTCTCAATATTACGCGCATCTGGGAACATGCATCCATGCGAGATAGTGTGTCCCAGGAATTCTAGTTGCTCGCAGGCAATTTGACATTTTGTAGGGCGAGCGGTGAGTCCTGTTTCTCTAAGTCTTTCGAAGAGTAGGGAAACTGCGTCCAGGTGCTCCTCAAAGGTGTTCGTGGCAATAAGTATGTCGTCCATGAAATTACTTATCCCAGGGTGGTTCAGGGGTTCCAGTAGCTTCCTCATCATACGAGTAAAGACGCTTGGGGCGTTGCTTAGCCCAAATGGCAATACATTAAACTCGTAATGGCCTTCAGAAGTACTAAATGCTAACATATGTCGAATTTCCTCTTTTACCGGGATCTGGTAGTACCCTTTGCTAAGGTCTATCTTCGAAAAGTATCGTGCTCTACTCAGCTTGGTGAAAAGCTGATTCTGATCCGGTAAGGGCTCCGCTTGAAATTCCGTTACAGCGTTGAGCCTTCGGTAGTCTATGCAGAGGCGATGTTCTCCTGTGGATTTTCTAAGCAACACCACACTCGCACTATAAGGCGACTCTGATTTTGAGATAATATTTTCCTTAAGCAGGTACTCGATTTCCTCACCCAATGCCTTTGCTTTAGCATAAGGAACAGGATAGTTCTTAACTCGTACCGGGGCGAGGTCTGTTAGCTTCATATCAAATTCTATCAGGTTGGTCATGCCAGGTTTATCCGTGAGTGTACTAGGGTGTTTTCTCAACAACTGTTGAACCCGTGCCTGCTGATCCTCCGTTAAAGTTGAACTAATCTGAACATCTTGATGAGTTTCGCACTGACGAAGAGGGTATTCACAGGAGGTCAGGGGTTCTGCCTCAGTTTCCGTCGCAATAGCCAGTGTCAGGAAATGTGCTGGTTCTGCACCTGGTCTTTCATAATATCGCTTCAGCAGGTTTATGTGGTAAATTTTCTGCTTCCCCTTTATGGCAATCTTGTAATTGGTGCGCGACATTTTCTCAACAATTTTATATGGACCTCTCCACCCGATTTGCAATTTATTATTGCTACTGGGCAGGAGTAATAATACCTGTTCTCCTACTTCTAGCTCCCTATCCTTCGCAGTGCGGTTGTAGTAACGCGCATGTTTACGACGGGCACGGCGTACATTTTCCTTTGCCAGTTCCCATCCTGTTTTAAGGCGTTGGGTCAACTCCTTCACGTATTGGGATGCAGAGGTGACCGTCTCATCAGCTTTATCATCTGTCCAAGTACGTAACAGTGCCTCTAAAGGTCCTTTTATAGGTCTACCAAACAGCAATGTGGCAGGAGGCATCCCAGTAGAATTGTGGGGTACTTCGCGGTAAGCAAATAGTGCTGCGGGTAAGTATTGATCCCAGCTCTCTGGTTTTTTCCTGCGCAAGTTTCCGAAGGATGGAAATAAGGGTCCCGTTAAACCGCTCCACCTGGCCATTTGCCTGGGGGTGGTAGGGAGAGGTGTGGATATGTCGGGCCTGAAATATCCTAAACACTTCCTCGGTGAGTTTTCCTCGGAATTGGGAACCATTATCTGTCAGGATCTGTGACGGAAACCCTAGCCGAGTAAATATGGTGAGCAGAGCCTCAGCAACATGCTTAGAATCACAGGCGGGCATAGCAATTGCCTCTGCCCACATGGAGCAACAATCCACTAACGTGAGTATATAACTGTTTCTCTTTTTGCTACGAGTAAGTGGACCCACAATATCCACCGCTACTCGTTCGAAGGGTGTGCCCAAGATTGGCATTTCTCCCAGAGTGGCTGGGGCCGTCCAGTGTTTCGGCGCTGTCCTCTGGCACTGCGGGCATGATTTCACATATCTCTGGATATCGGCGTTGATACCTGGCCAATAATAATGACATGAAATACGCTGAATCGTGGCACTTATGCCCATGTGGCCACTAAACGGAAGGGCATGGCCCATTTCTAGGACCTGGGCTCGGTATGCTGATGGAACCACAAGTTGCCCATGTTCCTGTCCTCCATTTCCTGCTTTCCGATGCAACAGCCCATTTTTCTTGTAGAAGTCTCCCTTTTGGAGAGGAGTGTGCGCTCTCGGTAGTTTTTTTTAGCAGGGTGCTAGAGATTGATCCTCCGTTTGTGCCTTTTTTAATTCCTCAGGAAGGATGTTGGGTGGGGATTCCAACTCCGTATTCCGTTTGGCCTGTCCTCTAGTGGTGACAGCCGCCACAACCAGAGGGTGAATGGTTTCTCCCAAGAACACATACCTACACCCTAAGATCAAGGGATAAATAGGGTCGTCCAAGATCGCTGCACGGATTTCCCCAGTCACATATTTTGATTTGACCTTAATCTTGGCTATGGCCAAACGCATAGGTGCTGCACTTTTAGTAGGTCCTTGTATTTCTATAGTGTCTTCTGTCATCTGGTCAGGCTTGACTAGGGATGCACAGACAACTGCGTCGAATGCAAGGCCTGTATCATAAAGGCAGGTCACCTCTTGGTCATTTACGAGGACTGTCTCAACGACTGGGGGATGTCGGGGTTTGTCCAGAGGTTCTTCCGGTCCATTTCCCCTTGCGGCACTTTTACGTAAGCAGGCAGCATGATGAGGTGGGTTTTTCCGGTTGCACTCCTGCGTATTGTGGGTGATGGTTCTACAGTGCTTACACCATTTTTCCCCTTGCCTCTGCTGCTGGAAATTAGATCTCTGAGTAGTCTTGTAGTCTGGCTTGTCATGCTTTTTGAAGTTAGTATACGGTGGTTTCACTTGGGGGTCCATGTGTGACTGAGCTGTCTGTCTAGGTACGTAATCTGGTTGTTTCCGTCTGGGTGGTGGATTCTCTGATAGTGCTGCCTGATATCGTTCCGCTAACTGGACTATGGATTCTAAAGTGCTGGCCCCATTCTCTGTCAGGAATCTTCTCATGTCGGAAGTCATGGTGTCCTTCAGTTGTTCGATCATGACCATTTCCTTCAGGCCTTCCCAATCATGAGTAAAATTCCCTAGGGCACCCCACTTCTCCACGTAGGAATCCAGTCTCGCAGCAAACTGAGCAAAGTTCTCTCCGACTTCCCTCCTAGAGTTACGGAACCTCTTCCTATAGGCGTCAGCATGTAGCTCATAACGAACCAATAGTGCCTTTTTCAAAGAGTCGTAGTCATCCTGTAAACCTGGAGGAAGCTTGCTATACACGTCATAAGCAGTTCCTCTAAGCCCTTGCGACAGTTTCAGGTTCCATTTGCTCTTCTCCAAACCAAACGTGGTGGCAAACTTCTCAAATTTGTCCAGATACCTATCGATCGAGTCGGCTTGTTCCGAGAAAGCTTCGAATGGAAACGTCAAGGGTCCCAAAGTTGACATGAGTGAGGATGGCAAAGGTCCTGTGCCCCCTGCGTGCAAGGAAGGCATATCATCTGACCGTGGCGATAGGTTGCCTGAGGAGGTAGATGCGGTCGCACCGGCTACTGGTTCAACTCTTTGAGCTTGTCCCTGCATCTCTAACTGCTTCATCTTCAATGCATGCTCGCGTTCATCTCTCTCGCTTCTTTCTCTAGCGTCTACAGCTTTTATCCTCTCATCTATTTCTGCTAACTTTATTCGCTCTTCTCTTTCAGCTTTCGCTGTTTCTCGAGCGTAATACTTATCAGTCTCGACACTGACATAATTTGCAAGGTCCACCCCACTATAACCTAGATCTCGACCGGCCTCCCCTAGTGCTGCCTTAAGCTTAACTATTTCAGCCATCTTTTGCAGTTAAAGTCCACACTGAGTAAGCTAGTGCTACCTTCCAATAGTATTTCTAGCAACAAGTAAATACTAATTATTTATCCGACTGCTGTAGAATGAAATTACTACAGTTATGGAGACTTAAGGTCTGTAATTCAATGAAATACAAAATCAAGAACTAACTTAATTAAACACAACATATATAAAGGGATTCACCAATCAATGCCTGAATTTCTAGAAAAAATGTTTTCTGTCTTTCTAGAGCTCACTGTGTGAAAATACATGTGTTAAAATGGTATACTGTAATGACTGAATGGATGATACTATCCCAGAGGTATGATAAAATACATAAGTTCAAATCCCGGACCGAGACACCAGTGTCACGTAGCGTTTAAAGGATAAGAGAATTATTTAGAGGAAATAATAGATCTGATGTGGAAGATTTGGCTCAAGGAATCCCTGCTGGGTTTTCCCACTTCCGAAGGGTGACGAAGAGGGTAAATTCTCCTAACTCGACAGGTCTGGAAAAGATTGTAAGGAGATATTTGGTCTCTCGCTACCGTCGTCCCCTTCTCAGTTATCTATTATTATTATTCTTTAAATTATATTATATTTTACGAGCCCCCCCTCCCTTATAAAGGAAGATAAACATAGACAATATTCAACATCTAATGGAAGGAACAAAGCGTGGGGTACAGTATATACACCCAATTGGTTTATTGCAATAAAGTGAATAGATGGTGAATGATAGTATTGTCGATGGAATTAGTGTCTGCTGTATGTATTATGTGTCTCACAATTCAAGTGTTTTTCATCATGGATGACTAAACTAGGCATTGATGTAGTGAGGTTCCTTTTTCGTGGACTTAGCTTTTCAGCCCCTGGCTGATAGTGAAGTGTGGTTAGTTCTCCGGTCTCCTGACGTTGCCCCGGTAGGTCTTGAATGGTTCGGATTTGCCTTCTCTGTGCTCGACTCCGTATTCTGCGCTGAGATTGGACTGTCGTGCAAGGCTCCACCATAGACTACTCAAAGATGGACGCTAACCCGCAATTAGACACGTGGCTTCAGTGCTTTTAATGCGAGAATTCGCCGATCTGGCTTAGACCTAGCTTTCTTGAGGGTTCCTGGGGCGTAAGTGAAAAATGCTGGCTTTGCCGCCTTTTAGCGGGTCATTTCCGCTTGGACACGTGATCCATAGCGTGCATCATGTGACATTAGCGTCAAATAAACGCTCCAATCAATAGCGTTAAAAGTCACGTGGGGTCTTCCTAAAGTGGCATAAACTGGTTTTATCAGCTTAAGCAGTCTTAAATTAAAACAGGTTCCTAGCTACCGAGGTCATTGGTCAACAATGACGTCGTATCTAAAAATAGCGAGGAGAAAATACTGAATGCTAGGAGAATTTCCGCCAGTGACAATTCCCGGGACTTTGCAATCATGCATTGAGGATGAGAAAAAATGATGTCACGTAAATAATAAAAAAAATGAAGAGAAGATTGGGCAAGTTGTCACACCAACGCATGGCGTCAGAATCCAATAAAATTAGAGCGAAATGGCCGCGTGTCTGATGCCGATTCATTTCGATTTTTAAAATTTACAAAAAATAAACGCGGATACACCCATCACTTTTTTAAGATCGGAAACGGAAGCTAACTCTCTTGCAAATAAAATTACAACTTAACATCCGGGGCTGAAAATCACATGTACACAAGTCCTCATGCTAGAAACGGTGATATCCGTAAGGTGCAACATTGCGCCTCCAGCATGGAGAACATAGGTTACGTTCGTCGCAACGTTGCGTCCGCAGCGTGCTAAAGGTTAAGCATAAAGACAGCAAATTTGGTTAGATGAAATCAGAAATTTCTAAGTCAAGTCGCTAATAAAACACTATAAAGTTGGGTCTCGAGCCGAGTCATGGCGACTAAAGTTTGACTTAAGTTCAAGTCTATTGACTAGAGCCGACAACAATGTAATTAATTCGTATCCAGGACTACATTTTTGTAGCAATTTCAACTGGAAAGCATTCTTGGAGAAAAAAAAATGCAGACGTCAACATTTCCATGTGCAAAAACAAATGTCAGCTTGCGTCAAGTATTCATTTTCACAACTAAGGTTCAGTAATGTAACTCTTACCTCAACAAAGAAATTATGACTGAATGGTTTCTCATGTCATTTTGGCAGGTCTGAGGAGTCAGATTAACCAAATTCGTCAGCAACTTCACAACAGATGAGACAAGTCCTGGTGTGGCCACTCTCTGACCTCTTGAGGTTAAATGGACACTATACTGTTGAGGGAAACTAGTTTCTCTCTGAAAACCTGTTGAGAAGAGAAAACAAATTTGAAATATCAGGAAAAAGTGCCAAATTCCAAACTGAAGAAATTTGACCACTTGTGAACAAGCCTAAATTACACTGTCAGATAGGTGACTGCTTGTGGAATTAACCATATTATAATGTGAATGAGGTGACTGCTTGAAGAAATAACCATATTACAATGTGAGAAAGGTGAAACTGATTGTGAAAATACCTGTACAATAATGTGACTGCATGTGAAACTGAAATATCAAATTCCATATAGCAATGCACCAAAAGAGATTTCCTGCTTGTGAAAACGCCCACATAGTAATGTAATAAAACGAAAATAAAATTTATGTTTGTGAAAACACCCATACAGCAATGTAAAAAAAAAAATTACTGCTTGTGAAAATGCCCATGTAGCAATGTAAAAAAAAAAAAAAAAAATTTTACTGCTTGCAAAAACGCTCATAAAGCAATGCAACAATAAAATTTACTGCCTGTGAAAACACCCATTTAGCAATGCAACAACAAAAATTTACTGCCTGTGAAAACACCCATATAGCAATGTTACCAAAACATTTACTGCTTGTGAAAATGCCCATGTAGAAATGTAACCAAATAATTTACTGCTTGTGAAAATGCTCATATGGAATTGTAATCAAAAAAATGTACTGCTTGTGAAAATGCTCATATAGCAATGTAATCAAACAATTTTCTGCTTGTGAAAATGCTCATATAGCAATGTAACCAAAAAATTTACTGTTTGTGAAAATGCTCATATAGCAATGTAACCAAAAAATGTACTGCTTGTGAAAATGCTCATACAGCAATGTAACCAAAACATTTACTGCTTGTGAAAATGCTCATACAGCAATGTAACCAAAAAATGTACTGCTTGTGAAAATGATCATATAGCAATGTAACCAACAAATGTACTGCTTGTGAAAATGCTCATATAGCAATGTAACCAAAAAATTTACTGCTTGTGAAAATGCTCATATAGCAATGTAACCAAAAAATTTACTGCTTGTGACAATGCTCATATAGCAATGTAACCAAAAAAATTACTGCTAGTGAAAATGCCCATGTAGCAATGTTACAAAAAAAATTAAAATTTCTGCTTGTGAAAACGCCCACATAGTGTTACTGTTGGTCAAAATTGAATTCATTGCACTATGCGCAAACCCATAGGTGCTCAGCCTACCTCAGCAAATGTCAAAGGGTATGAATGCTAATTGTTCCTGTTGCGTGCTGGTTGTATACACGCTGGATGCATCCATCTGTCCATCCCCGCTGGTCTTACGTTTGATGCCAAATTCCAGCAATCTTAGCTTTGCTGATTCATCGATTGCAGTGTCATTCTCTAATAGGCAATAATTAATTGCCCTCAGTATCTCTCCATTATCCATATCTAATGCACCTTCTATGGGTGCTCTTGAAGCTTGTCTGTCAGCTCTTTCATTGCCACTTACCCTGCATGACCAGTACAGTAGATCCATGCCATTTCCTGAAGATTTTAGGCTTCTATGGAGGTTTTCCATTCATGCTTAAGCCATCCACTTTGGACCTTCCGAACTGTGAGTCTGATACAATAACTGCCCTCGTTAATGAAGTTTCAGACAGCCACCTCAAGGCTGCAATAGCTGCCTCTACCTCCATTCTCATGCTAGAAGTTGTTATCATGTAAGCCCTGCTATCTTGCGTACAGTCCAAGACTATCCCACATTCCTTAATTATGAATGCGTACCAGTCATTCACATTGTGATACTGACAGCGTGAGCATTTTCCTAGGCTGTGACAACTTGCCCAATCTTCTCTTCATTTTTTTTATTATTTACGTGACATCGTTTTTTTCTCATCCTCAATGCATGATCGCAAAGTCCCGGGAATTGTCACTTGCGGAAAATCTCCTAGCGTTCGGTATTTTCTCCTCGCTATTTTTAGATACGACGTCATTGTTGACCAATGACCTCGGTAGCGAGAAATCCGTTTTAATTTAGAACTGCTTGAACTTGGGAGAACCAGTTTAGGCCATTTAGGAAGACATCACGTGACTTTTAACATTATTGATTGGAGCGTCTAAAACGAGGCTAAGGTCACATGATGCACGCTACGGATCACGTGTCCAAGCGGAAATGACCCGCTAAAAGGCGGCAAAGCCAGCATTTTGTCACTTGCCCAGGAACCCTCAAGAAAGCTAGGTCTAAGCCAGATCGGCGAATTCTCGCATTAAAAGCACTGAAGCCACGTGTCTAAATTGCGGGTTAGCGTCCATCTTTGAGTAGTCTATGGTGGAGCCTTGCACGACAGTCCAATCTCAGCGCAGAATACGGAGTCGAGCACAGAGAAGGCAAATCCGAACCATTCAAGACCTACCTGGGGCAACGTCAGGAGACCGGAGAACTAACCACACTTCACTATCAGCCGGGGGCTGAAAAGCTAAGTCCACGAAAAAGGGAACTCACTACATCAATGCCTAGTTTAGTCATCCATGATGAAAAACACTTGAATTGTGAGACACATAATACATACAGCAGACACTAATTCCATCGACAATACTATCATTCACCATCTATTCATTTTATTGCAATAAACCAATTGGGTGTATATACTGTACCCCACGCTTTGTTCCTTCCATTAGATGTTGAATATTGTCTATGTTTATCTTCCTTTATAAGGGAGGGGGGGCTCGTAAAATATAATATATAAATTAAAGAATAATAATAATAGATAACTGAGAAGGGGACGACGGTAGCGAGAGACCAAATATCTCCTTACAATCTTTTCCAGACCTGTCGAGTTAGGAGAATTTACCCTCTTCGTCACCCTTCGGAAGTGGGAAAAACCCAGCAGGGATTCCTTGAGCCAAATCTTCCACATCAGATCTATTATTTCCTCTAAATAATTCTCTTATCCTTTAAACGCTACGTGACACTGGTGTCTCGGTCCGGGATTTGAACTTATGTATTTTATCATACCTCTGGGATAGTATCATCCATTCAGTCATTACAGTATACCATTTTAACACATGTATTTTCACACAGTGAGCTCTAGAAAGACAGAAAACATTTTTTCTAGAAATTCAGGCATTGATTGGTGAATCCCTTTATATATGTTGTGTTTAATTAAGTTAGTTCTTGATTTTGTATTTCATTGAATTACAGACCTTAAGTCTCCATAACTGTAGTAATTTCATTCTACAGCAGTCTGATAAATAATTAGTATTTACTTGTTGTTAGAAATACTATTGGAAGGTAGCACTAGCTTACTCAGTGTGGACTTTAACTGCAAAAGATGGCTGAAATAGTTAAGCTTAAGGCAGCACTAGGGGAGGCCGGTCGAGATCTAGGTTATAGTGGGGTGGACCTTGCAAATTATGTCAGTGTTGAGACTGATAAGTATTACGCTCGAGAAACAGCGAAAGCTGAAAGAGAAGAGCGAATAAAGTTAGCAGAAATAGATGAGAGGATAAAAGCTGTAGACGCTAGAGAAAGAAGCGAGAGAGATGAACGCGAGCATGCATTGAAGATGAAGCAGTTAGAGATGCAGGGACAAGCTCAAAGAGTTGAACTGGTAGCCGGTGCGACAGCATCTACCTCCTCAGGCAACCTATCGCCACGGTCAGATGATATGCCATCCTTGCACGCAGGGGGCACAGGACCTTTGCCATCCTCACTCATGTCAAACTTGGGACCCTTGACGTTTCCATTTGAAGCTTTCTCGGAACAAGCCGACTCGATCGATAGGTATCTGGACAAATTTGAGAAGTTTGCCACCACGTTTGGTTTGGAGAAGAGCAAGTGGAACCTGAAACTGTCGCAAGGGCTTAGAGGAACTGCTTATGACGTGTATAGCAAGCTTCCTCCAGGTTTACAGGATGACTATGACTCTCTGAAAAAGGCACTCCTGATCCGTTATGAGCTACATGCTGATGCCTATAGGAAGAGGTTCCGTAACTCTAGTTGGGAAGTCGGAGAGAACTTTGCTCAATTTGCTGCTAGACTGGATTCGTACGTGGAAAAGTGGGGTGCCCTAGGGAATTTTTCTCATGATTGGGAAGGTCTGAAGGAGATGGTCGTTATTGAACAACTGAAGGACACCATGACTTCCGACATGAGAAGATTTCTGACAGAGAATGGGGCCAGCACTTTAGAATCCATCGTCCAGTTGGCGGAACGTTACCAGGCAGCACTAACGGAGAATGACCCATCCCGGTGGAACCAACCAGAAGAATTATCGAGGCCGACACCTCAGACACACTTGGACCCCCAAATGAATCTACCTTACCACCACTTCAAAAAGCATGACAAGCCAGACTACAAGACTACTCAGAGATCAGCTTTCCCGCCTCTGAGGCTGGGGAGAAAAGTGGTGTAAGACGTGCAAAATGAGCAACCACAATACTGCCGAGTGCAGAAGGAAAAACCCTCCACATCATGTTGCATGTTTGCAGGTGAGGGCTGTTGACAGGAAGGAACTGACAGTGAGTCAGAATAGCCTCCATCACCCACCTATACAGGAGACAGTGACCGTGAATGGCAACCAAGTCATCGGGATGTATGACACAGGTTTGTCTTATGACGCGGTCGTTTCTTCATCTCTGGTGCACCCCGAACAACTCACCACAGAAACAGTGGATATCCAGGGGCCACGCAAGGGAGCATTACCCTTAAATTTGCCCATAGCGAAGATTCAAGTCAGTTGTCGCTATGTGGAAGGGGAGATCAATGCTGCAGTTTTAGAGGATCCTTTCTACCCCCTGATGTTAGGGCGTAGATATGTTTTTTTAGGAGAACCAGTAAAGCCTGTGGTTATGACTGCCGTCCAGACCAGGTCTGACTCCAAACGCATAGAGAGGGACTCTAAGTTAGAAATTCATCCGAATAAGATGAAAAGGGCTCAAGCAGCTGATAGCACGTTGGGGCCTTGCTTTGGCAAATTGAAAAACTCACATAACCCTCGAAGAAAGGGTGACTTTTATATGGAACATGGACTCTTGCACAGGAAAGCTGGCAGAGGGCTAAAAAGTCATGGACAGATTGTGGTGCCATCCATATATAGAAATAAAGTTATGGAATGGGGGCACGGTGCTACTTTGAGTGAACACCTGGGTAATGGTGCCACAAATCAAAGGATAGCCACCCGGTATTATTGGCCCGGCATCACAGAAGACATAGCTCGATATGTGAAGTCCTGTTCAGAGTGTAACCAGGTAACCTCAACACATAGGGTAAACCAGTTACAGGACCTAGGGAAGCATTGCTGCAGACGTAGGCATCCAAGGAAAACTAGGAAGAAAGCCAAAATACTTACCTGGGAAGAACAACGTAGGGGCAGATTTTTTTGAGCAGACATCCGGACGCAACCGAGGAGATATGAGAAACTGAAAAAGAAGAGGAAGACAGAACCAGTGGAGTTGGACGGAACGTCAAACTTGAGGAGGGGCTTGTGTGACAACTTGCCCAATCTTCTCTTCATTTTTTTTATTATTTACGTGACATCGTTTTTTCTCATCCTCAATGCATGATCGCAAAGTCCCGGGAATTGTCACTTGCGGAAAATCTCCTAGCGTTCGGTATTTTCTCCTCGCTATTTTTAGATACGACGTCATTGTTGACCAATGACCTCGGTAGCGAGAAATCCGTTTTAATTTAGAACTGCTTGAACTTGGGAGAACCAGTTTAGGCCATTTAGGAAGACATCACGTGACTTTTAACATTATTGATTGGAGCGTCTAAAACGAGGCTAAGGTCACATGATGCACGCTACGGATCACGTGTCCAAGCGGAAATGACCCGCTAAAAGGCGGCAAAGCCAGCATTTTGTCACTTGCCCAGGAACCCTCAAGAAAGCTAGGTCTAAGCCAGATCGGCGAATTCTCGCATTAAAAGCACTGAAGCCACGTGTCTAAATTGCGGGTTAGCGTCCATCTTTGAGTAGTCTATGGTGGAGCCTTGCACGACAGTCCAATCTCAGCGCAGAATACGGAGTCGAGCACAGAGAAGGCAAATCCGAACCATTCAAGACCTACCTGGGGCAACGTCAGGAGACCGGAGAACTAACCACACTTCACTATCAGCCGGGGGCTGAAAAGCTAAGTCCACGAAAAAGGGAACTCACTACATCAATGCCTAGTTTAGTCATCCATGATGAAAAACACTTGAATTGTGAGACACATAATACATACAGCAGACACTAATTCCATCGACAATACTATCATTCACCATCTATTCATTTTATTGCAATAAACCAATTGGGTGTATATACTGTACCCCACGCTTTGTTCCTTCCATTAGATGTTGAATATTGTCTATGTTTATCTTCCTTTATAAGGGAGGGGGGGCTCGTAAAATATAATATAAATTAAAGAATAATAATAATAGATAACTGAGAAGGGGACGACGGTAGCGAGAGACCAAATATCTCCTTACAATCTTTTCCAGACCTGTCGAGTTAGGAGAATTTACCCTCTTCGTCACCCTTCGGAAGTGGGAAAACCCAGCAGGGATTCCTTGAGCCAAATCTTCCACATCAGATCTATTATTTCCTCTAAATAATTCTCTTATCCTTTAAACGCTACGTGACATAGGCCATACTCGATTACAGACATGACCAGCTGATTTTACAGGAGAAATAGTAGTCTCTCCTCCTGGTGCGCTGCAGCCATTGTTATTAGAGATGCCAGATCTCTCTTGCACTTCTGTATGATGTGATCAACATGGTGCTTATACGATAGCCCGCGACAGAATGTTACTCCAAGGTATTTCAACTTATCTTGCTTTTCAATTTTCTGTCCACTAAGAGTAATATCTGGAAGATCTGCTTTCAATACAGAGTTATTCAAGGAGCACTACAGCACTCAAGCTTTGTTGGGACTGATCTTGGGGCTGGTTTCATTGCACAAACTGCCTGAAGAGTCTCATGTATACTTTTAACAATTTCTTGTCTATCTGAGCCAGTCCTGTAAATGTGCAAGTCATCGGCAAAAGTTAATGTTCGTCCCAAACCTTTTGGTTGGATTGCAGCTATTTTTGCTGTATAGATGCTAAACAGCACTAGTGATAATGGACAACCCTGGGGTAATCCTGGGCAAATGTGCATTGGTTCTGATGTCTATGTTCCCAAGTGAAATGCAACTGATCTCTCTATTAAGGCGGATTATTTTTAGCCAAGAGTGTACACCATATTCCATTACACAGTCCATCAAGGTTGCAAAGTCCACACTGTTGTAAGCATTCTCTAGGTCATTTGCCACAGCCACCATTTCTTGTTTACCCTGGAAACCCTCATATATATCGTAAGCAAATGTTCCCGCATTACACATTACTTTCATTGGTCTATAACTGCCCAGGGTATCAGGGAGGATGTGTACATTTTCAAGGTGGTTCACACTATAACAATGTCTCAACCACACAATAATGTAACAAAAGAGACTGCTGGTGAAAATGTAACAATATATTAAGTGTAGACAGATATTTAAATCTAATGACCTGTGTCCCATTTACTGTGATCTGCATTTTGGAGAATTATGTTGTTTAGAGACAACCATACTAATTTATACTTGCTGTCAAAGAGAAAATGACCACCATATTTTTATGCAAAGTGCATCAAAACAATAGATTTTCATGGATCCATCTACTACCTTGCCAACCACGTGGTGTTTCGGTGCAGGCTGATGAACTGAGAATGTTGTCCCTGGAACTTGTAACCTCCCCCTTGCTTCTGTCTGAGGAAATCTGCTGAGGTCAATAACATGACATGTTTCATGGCAGACTTTTTATTTGAAGAATGTGTGTGTGCATGTGATAAGATCAATAAGAAAGAGCTCTCTGACTTACTTCCATTGACAAAGAGTTGTTGCGTAAAATACTATTCATATTACTGACCACTGCTTTTGCTTGTACTATCCTACTCTTCAGTTCTGAGATGCATCGTTCATCTGCCATTCTTAATGTACAACAGGCTTAGAATCTATTGGCTTGCATCAACGCTGTCCTATTCACTGTGATGATATATTCTGTAGACGTACTTTTCTTGTAGATGGCCAATTCTTTTTCCTCTTTACTAGTTAACACTAATGGCTTTATTTTTACTTTCTGTAACTATTATGTAATTCATTTCCTGTAACTCTTTTTCACTTATCATCAGCATATCTGAAGCTGTTTATATTATGTCCACCAAGTGATATTCCTGGCATGTCATCTATAGATCTCATTATATTTCCCGTTGCTTAGATTGAACAGATTTGGTGACAGCACATGTCTCTGCTTAAAACCTTTCTTTATCTGCTGAAACATTACCACTCAGCAGACAATTCTAATAGCTGCCTTTTTTTTTTTTTTTTTTGGCCAGTATGTTCTTTATTATGTTCAGGTCTTTGCTATCAAAATTTATGCTTTCTAATATTTGGATAAATTCCTTATGTTCCACCTTGTCATGTGCCTCTACCTTCTACAAATCCGCACTGTTCATCATCAATTTCTGGGTTTATTTTACTTCTCTTGTGATAATTCTTTAAAATATTTTAGTCACATAACACATAAGACTAATTGTGTGATGGTCCCCACACACTCTCCAGATTTCATTGGCATAACTATGAATATGGATTTTATAAGATCATCATGTAAGTATATCCACTGTTGTAGATATTAATCACCAGTTTTGTTTTCATGTCTACTACAAATTCTCCCACAGCCTCCATGTCCTCTACTGTTATATAACAGGTCCGAGGCATTGCCATTCTTCTTCATGTGATGCATGGCATATTCAGCATCTGCCACAAGTATTGGTTGCCCTTCACATTTGTCTTGAATATTTAATTCTGATCTCTCATCATTGTAGAGCTCCTGTATGCAATCTGCCCATCTTTCTACTACTGTCTCTTGACCCATTAATATTGTACCTTCTTGTTATTTCAAACAACCTGCAGCTGTTTGTCTTCTTTTGCCTGTTAACTCATTTATTTGCTTGTAAAAAGATTTTGTCTTTTCTGTGCGGCACTTCGAGCTCTCTGCCCCCCCCCCCCCCCTTTTCCGGTTTAGCCAGGCTTCTTTAGCTGTCTTATCTTTATTTGTTATTTACTGTTTCATATTCTTCTTTGTTTTGCTTCTTCTTTCTTCTTGTGTCACTCTACTGTAAAACTTCATCTGTCATCCATTTTTTTTTTGTTGTTGCAGGTATTTCTTCTCATGTTGGATGTACTGATTCCTTTTGCATTTCCCATTGGTTATCTCTACTCTGTATTTTTTTATATTCTATGGTATTGTATCTATACTGTATACCTCTCACCATTTCCAGATTTAAGTAAGGCTAAATCTAGCCTGATAATTTTTTAAACCCATTTCACTTTCTTTAGTTATAGTCAAAGTTATCATATTACTGGTAAAAAATAAAGATAAATTCACTTCTATCAAACACTGACCTTTGACCCGACTGTCAGACGTGGAGTTGGATTGACTGATGAACTGGAAAGTGTTGTTAGTAACGTCTGCCCATTCTTTTCCAAACTGCTGGCATCTAAAAATAATGATATTTCAAGAACAGTCTGCAAAATTAATAAAGCTTAAAAAAACGAGAAGTGAAATATTAAGTAAATATTAACTTTCTAACATACTTCACCATAACTGTTATCATACTTCAGCTGCTAGTTCGCCTCACAGCTAACCTACAGGATAATATGTGCAGTTTAACAAAATTATTAATAATTAACCCCCACCTCCCCGTCCCCGAGAAGACAAAGACAGACAAGGACTACAGCTCCTTCAGGCAAGTCATAAAAGGTGACTAATATATGGTAGTGCACGGGGCTGGCAAGGGGAGCCGCTGTAGCGAAGTGGTTAGTGCACTGGCTTCCTAGCTCTGTGGTCCAAGGTTCAATCCCCAGTTGAGGTGGGATTTTTTAGACCGCAAACGGCTCCGGGTTGACCCAGCCTCATGAATTGGGTACTAGAGCAACTCTGGGAAGGTTAAGGAGACCGGCGTGATGCTGACCACGTCACCCCTAGTGTGCCGATGGTCAAGAAAATATGGGCCTAACACCCTATTCTCAATATGCCTCAATGGGCGTGTAACGGGATCCTTTACCTTTTGGGGCTGGCAAACTCACCATGTCAAACAAATTGTTACAGAAACCCACTGCTGCAAGAGTTTGTGCTTTGGTATAGGCTTCCTGAAGATGGCCATCTGGAGTGGTGTCCCATGCTCCATAATGACAATATGAAAATTATAATGATAAAACACAACAAAATTATCCACTCACCGGTGGAGGAGATGCTGGAGTTAACTGAGGCATCCACCAACAGCGGCACATCTGTGGTTACCAATATAGGCTGAATGAGCGAAGATGTGAACAAAGAAGCTAAAAGGTCAGCCACGCTAGCGTAGAAGTGTGTATGGTCTAACAATGCCACCAAAGCCTTCACACCCACCAGAATTACCTGTGGACAAAAGAAAATTTAAAAAAAAACATGTACTTTGATCAGGCCGGGGGGAAACTTTCACAAGGTTTGTCCCTCAAAATCTCCTGTAAATTTTGATTTCTTCGCTACTGTAAGCTTTTGGGGCTAGTGAATGACTGACTTGTTCTTTTTTGTTGTTGTTGCTTGTTCCTGAAAGAGCATGGGAGAACCACTGCAGTTGAATTCCATGCAGGAAGCTTGCACCGATAATGGATCCACAATGGAACTTTGGGGATGACAGTACTAACAAAAGTTGTCTATATTTCTCTCTGTGGGATCAACTTTAAGATTGTGTTAAAGACTTTTGACAAAACTTGACAACATGAATGCAATGTTTTAAATAAACTACAAACCTTCTGTTGTCTCTTACAAGACAAAGACAGAATGAACAACTGCTTCTTCAGGCATGCCATAATTGGCAACTAACGAGGTTGTGTAAGGAAGCTAGCAACATCATCATGTAAAACGAACCACTACAGAGACACCACTGCAAGAGCAAAAGAAGTGCTTTGCCACAGGCTCCCTACAAAGGGGGGCCAACTGTAGAGTCGCCCTTTGCTCCTTAATAATAATAAATTCTTTAAGCACCAAACACGGCGCATAAGGCAGAAACCAGTGCTCTCCAGGTTGTTCGTTGTGACGCCACTCCTCTTAGCTCTTGCACATTGTTTAATCCCAACGTTCTTCCTTCTCTTATTATTGTTCTTCTGAGTGTTTCTTTTGGTCTTCCTTTTTTCCTCTTACCCTCAGGAACCCAAGCGAGCGCCTGCAATGGTATTCTGTTGTTTTGCATTCGTAGGACATGACCGATATATGACCATCGTCTTTTCCTTATATAGTTGGAGACATATTTCTGCCTAGAGTCTTCTCTTATTTGTCGATTAGTCTTGAATTCTTTCCAACTGATGTTCATGAGTTTTCTAAGACATTTGTTCTCGAATGTATTCAGCTTGTTCTCCAATGATTTTGTTATTTTCCAACTCTCACAGCCGTATGTTAACACTGAGATAACATTTGAATTAAACAGACGAAGCTTGGTATGTATATTCAATGATCGTAATTTCCAAATGTTAGATAATCTATTGAAGGCGCTTGCTGCCAAAGCAATTCTAGTATGAATTTCTCTTGTTGTGTCACCATCCTGTCATTTTACTGCCTTAGGCAGCATTAAAAGGAGATTAAGTATTTCAAACCATCTGCCTGAATCTTGGGGCTCAAAATTTGAGAATAAAGAACAAGATACTGGAACCTAAACAGCATGTTAATAATGGAAACTAAGGAGAAATGTGGAGACAGCAGCTTTATCATTTAAAACACGTTTCGGAAACGATTACCGCTATACATGATATGGAGAGCAAAGGAAAATTGATGACTGTCACGAAACTTATTTCCCAGTACAACAGGCTAGGACAACCCTCTAAATAGATGTCAAGGGATAGATTTCGTGAAGCATACGAACTGCCAAAATATGGTGCAGGATTCCTATGAGAGGGCCAACTGAAGCCATAAACCATACAACTTAAGGTTTCTTCTTCTTCGTTCGTCCAGAAAAGGACGTTGGTTGCGTTGTGCCCGTTTACAGTGAAGCTGCGATATTTGCGCCTTTCGGCCGACACATCCGACTTAAGCACAGCATTTTTGGGACTGGGTTAGCCTTCCCTCTTTGATCCCTACTCACTCAGCCAGACTGCAGTGATGCAGCCTGTTTCCAGGAGCACCACTTGGAGGTGGAGTAGGGTCTTGGTCAGCTCTGGTTTGCTGACCCTGAGGCAAACAGTCTAGCTATGGGTCGCTAACTGCATTCCTCACTGCTGACGCGTCTTAGGTCCCAAACAACTTAAGGTTTGAAAAGGGATATAAATGAACAATCTATAATGACAATGGTGGCTGATACAGTGGTAAGGATGACAACAACGGGGGTTGATTCTGATAATACTGATGACAGTGTTGACTGACATAATGGTAAGGATGATAATAACAGCTGGTGATAGAAGAATAATGCTGATAATAATGCTTACTAACAAAGGTAATGGTGATGACACTCGTTGGCTGATAATGATGACAATCTGTTGATACTGTTGTATGGCTGAAAATAATGCTTGCTTATGCAATGGTGCTCTATAGAATCATGCATACATTGTGCAGCAATTTAGACACTGTTAGAGGGATAGACAATGATATCAAAATAAGAATACAAAGGGCCAGAGGTGTTTTCATTGCCTTGGGGAAAATTACAAAAGATCAGGTGCAGCATAAATACTAGAATATTCAACTCATATGTCAAGTCAGTCTTATTGTATGGCTCTGAAACATGGACAGCAACAAAAACAACAACTAAAAAGCTATAGACATTATAAATGGTGCTTGTGTAGAACAGAAGGATTGAAGTGATATAACAAGATCTCTAATGTGGAAGTGATGACAAGAACCAGGTAGGTGCCAGTGGAACAAGAGTTGTGAAGACGACGCCAGAGATGATTATGACACACACTGGGGAAACCTGTTGACAGAATTACCAAGCAGTCCTTTTCCTGGAATCCCCAGGGTAAAAGAGATAGAGGAAGACCAAAGAATACATGGAGAAGAGAACTGGAGACAGACATGAAGTGCATGAAGAAGACATAGAAAGACATTGAGCTGATGGCACGGGACAGAAAGACTTGGTATAAGTTTGTTGATGGCCTATGCTCCTTGGGGAGCTGAAGGGTGATGAATGATATAGTGGTGCTGAAGATAACAACAGTTGGTGATACAGTACTGGGGATATGGATTACTGATACAGTAATGAGGATATGGATTACTGAAAGAGCAATGGAGATATGGATTACTGATACAGCAATGGGGATATGGATTACTGATACATAAGTGGGGATATGGATTACTGATACAACAATGTGGATATGGATTACTGATACAACAATGTGGATATGGATTACTGATACAGCAATGGGGATATGGATTACTGATACAGCAATGGGGATATGGATTACTGATACAGCAGTGGGGATATGGATTACTGATACAGCAGTGGGGATATGGATTACTGATACAGCAGTGGGGATATGGATTACCGATACAGCAGTGGGGATATGGATTACTGATACAGTAGTGGGGATATGGATTACTGATACAGCAGTGGGGATATGGATTACTGATACAGCAATGGGGATATGGATTTCTGAAACAGTAGTAATGGGGATGTGGATTACTGATACAGTAGTAATGGGGAAATGCATTACTTATACAGTAGCAATGGGGATATGGATTACTGATACAGTAGCAATGGGGATATGGATTAATGATACAGTAGTAATGGGGAAATAGATTACTGAAACAGTAGCAATGGGGATATGGATTACTGATACAGTAGTAATGGGGAAATAGATTACTGAAACAGTAGAATGGGGATATGGATTACTGATACAGTAGTAATAGGGAAATGGATTACTGAAACAGTAGCAATGGGGATATGGATTACTGATACAGTAGTAATGGGGAAATAGATTACTGAAACAGTAGCTATGGGGATTTGGATTACCGATACAGCAGCCCTGATCAGCATAACAACTGAAAATAGAGCACATACCATCTTGTATTGAACTGGAACAAAATAGAGACAAGCATGGCCAATCTCTGTGTAGATCCCGGGGGGGTCTCTAAAGAGACAAAGAAAGAACAGGACTACTGCACACTCAGGCATGTCGTACAAGGTGACTAATATGGGGGGGGGGGAGAAACAACCTCATCATGTAAAACAGATTGCCACAGAAACCAACACTTCAAGAGCATGTGACAGCTCGGTGCAGACTTCCTGTGCGACCATCTGCAGTGGTGCTCCATTTTCCATAAAAAAGCACAAAGGAAAATTGATGATGATGATGATGATCAGTTTGGCAACACTGCTCTTCTGTGGAAGCAAACAAGAAAGGACATGTGTTGCGAACTAAGATTAACGGGATCCCAACGGGCTGATCACCCGTTTGCCAGTCACTTTGATTACGGAAACAACGACAGACGGATTGATTTGTCGTTGCCCTAAAGACGCCATTAGGCGTGATGGGAACAACGGCAAAGAAAATCTATTTGCTGTTGCCCTTAAGACGCCACTAGGCGTAATGGCCACTGACTGCTTTGCCGGTCATTGGCTAAGGACGGAAGAAGAAGAATTAACGGGATAGAGTATCTCCACTAATGTCAGGGGGTTCTTTATTAAATTTTAATGTTGAGAAGGTGGTGTGAATCTTCCCGTGTTGTGTTAGTGAGTGGTCTGTAGGATTTCTTGTTGTTTGGTGATGGCTTCTCTTGACTTGATGGTGTGTTAGGAGGTGTTCTGTGAAACTAGGCAATGCCCACGATACTACAGACTGCACAACACATCTCGAACACCACACTCAGATAAAATGTTCTCGGAAGCCTGGTATAGACGACTTCTACAATTTATTTACGCAATGCATGATATCCATTATACGACACATTACAGTTCCAAAACAGTTTACAATATATACGTTGATTTTAGCCAATATGAATGCTTGGCACTCCAGCAATCCTGCTCGTGATTTCTAAGAAGATATGTACTGAATTTGTGCGGATAGCACATGCAAGTCTGTAGTTGACTTGTAAATAAAGAACTTGCTACCTGAGCCTCAGTTCCCGGGTGAATACACTCTCGTAGTTAATAGGACTGTCACTAGACATGTCCCATGCAAAAAGAACTCGTGGTTTCTCTGAAGATAATGTACTTCTTTTATATTTAACTGTTCTCTAACGAACATATGTGCTGTAATCAGCCATCACTAAGTGAGTTACACAGTTCCTTCTTTGAGCTTACGTGTATCTATCAAACTCCAATAGAATTCTCATGCTGAGATATACATAATCAATAATTATTCTACATACATGAATAGAATGGCATGGGCCACACACATACACCTCCAGAGGGCAGAATGCCTCTAGTTCGATGAAAGGCTAAAATCAAACTGACTGTCCCTTTGTTCTACCAACGTCGTCAAAAAAGATACATGATCGTTGTGAACAGTCGTTAACCCATGAATTCATGAGCCGTCATGTCGTGACTGTTTATAAACACTAATATAAGCCCTTCTCATTTGTGTTAAAACATCAACAATCATCATCAACAATGGTATGTGAACACGTATCATAGTTGAGCGGGTGTTCCGCAGTGCAAAAACTTCGATACCAAAATAAACAAAATATCCAAGCTACTTCACACTGCGAAACAGTCCTCAACACATGTCTATGCAAGACTTTACTATAAAAACAAAAAAGTAGAATTTCACTGACACATGTGAGGTCACCAACAACCCAATAGATGTGGCACCTACTGGATGATTTATACCTGATAATCAGCATCAGTGACAAGCGGTCCTTGCCATGTTCCAGGTCTTACTTCCAGGTCACCACTAGGTATAGTTTGTGAGGTCAGGTTTACCAGCAAAAGTGCAGCCTAAAAATGATATCACAGATGTAGTACTGCTTTGACCTACTACTGAAGAATCACTCAGAGAAACATATTCAGTTCAGTTTTTTTTTTTTTTAAATATATAATGTTAATCCATTACACACTTTGAACAGATGGACACACTTTGAACAGATGGACATACTTTGAACAGATGGACACACTTTGAACAGATGGGCTAATGTCTTGGCCATTTCTTACCCCAGGGATTCCAGAACAATGACTCCCTTGTGATGCTATCAATTATATTCAAATATATAAATCACAGAAAGTCGAGTGGCAGAGTAATTACACTGCTTGCTTCTCAAGGCAAAGTTACTACTGGATTTGAAACCAAATCGCGTCAAGCTCCAGTCTACCCAGCTGTTAATGCTCTTGAGTAAGGGAAGGCAAAGGCAGTGAGGAAGGGAAATGGTAACCTGCATCCCCCATCCCATAAAGCTGAGATCTACAGCGTGATTTAAAAGTCAATTCCGACTTTTAAATTGTTATTGCTTTACTCCTTATGTTTTTTTTAAACATCAAAATAAAGACAATCCACAACCATTTGTTTCACATAAAATGCATTGTCACAATAACATTAAAACTCAACATGAGATCCGTCTGCTCAACACATGATTTCCCAGCAGACAACAATTTTTCCTGTCTCTTGTAACTTCAGTTTATTGGCTATTTCAGATTTTATTTTATTACGTTTCTGGGCATCATGACAGCCGAACATCTGCTCCAGTCCTGCCCAACTTCCAGCAGAGAACGGATGGCATATGGCAACAACCAACTTCTCTCAATGAAAAACTTTTTGGAGATGTCAGGAACCTTGAGCTGACTACTGCCTTTATTAGAGCCATTAATGTAGAAGTCAAGAAGCACATGGAGAAGAGAGCTGGAAACAGAGGTAAAAATGATAAGGAGAACGTGGAAAGAACTTGAGATGATGGCACATGACAAGAAGACTTGGCATGTGTTTGTTGAAGGCCTATGCTCCTTTGGGAGTGGAGGGTTATGAATGAATGAATGTAGAAGTCTGAGGGCAAACGAAATGTCAGGAAACTTGAGCTGACTACTGCCTTTATTAGAGTCATTAATGTAGAAGCCTGAGGCGAACGAAATGTCACGAACCTTGAGCTGACTACTGCCTTTATTAGAGTCATTAATGTAGAAGTCTGAGGGCAAACGAAATGTCAGGAAACTTGAGCTGACTACTGCCTTTATTAGAGTCATTAATGTAGAAGTCTGAGGCAAACGAAATGTCATGAACCGTGATCTGACTACTGCCTTTATTAGAGTCATTAATGTAGAAGTCTGAGGGCAAACGAAATGTCAGGAAACTTGAGCTGACTACTGCCTGTATTTGAGTCATTAATGTAGAAGTCTGAGGCAAACGAAATGTCATGAACCGTGATCTGACTACTGCCTTTATTAGAGTCATTAATGTAGAAGTCTGAGGGCAAACAAAATGTCAGGAAACTTGAGCTGACTACTGCCTTTATTAGTCATTAATGTACAAGTCTGAGGGTGAACGAGATGCCAGTAACCATGAGCTGACAACTGCCTTTATTAGTCATTTATGTAGAAGTCTGAGGGTGAACGAGGAAGAAGAATAAAAATAAAAAAATAAAACTTATTTGTCAAATAGCAGTTACTGTTCCTAGTTTTGACATGTTTTACGTAGATCCATTAGATACAAGTGAAGATAAAACACTGAAATAGAGAGAATGACTTTTCAGTCGCCCTCTAGTATACTCATTTCTATAACACTTCACTCCCCAATGGCAGTATCTGCTATCAGACTACTTTTCTTCTTCTTTAAACATCATGACTGGTGGCATAGGCGATCATGTCTCTCTACAACTTTTGGTTTCCAGCACTATTTATCAATTCTGTTGTTGACTTCTTTCCATGCCATGATGTCAAACTCATTACTCTTTTTAGCTGTTCATGTTATTTTTAACATTTGGCTGTAAAACCACAAATCGGAGGCCTCTAGTGCTTTTCCTACTTGTTTACTAATTGTCCATGACTCACTCACGTATGTCAGGATTGGTTCTAAGTAACTTTGAAGGACTTTATTTCCACTTTACTTCCACTGACAAAGAATTTATTAAAAAAAAAAAAAAAAAAATTCTACCATCACCTTTATTTAATTCATTATTTATTAAAAACGCAATAAACACAGTGACCATACAAACCTGCTGTCGAACCATGCTACACTCAAGTGGGTCCAGCAGGATGCTAAAAGCTGCACCCCAGATACCTCCAGAAATGTGTTTACAATTCGCTGCTACCATCAGACGGCCAGCTTCTGTTGAAGTCATAGAGACAGCAATGCCCAACCCTGCAGCTCGGATCTGTGCATAAGAAACATCGCATTTCTTGTATCAGCATTCAATCATCAAATGCATTAAAAACTAACACAAATAATGCATTAAAAACTAACACAAATAAATGATTAGAGATATCAATTGAATGAACAAATGAAATCTTATTTTCATCAGGGTAAAGAAATAGGCATTTCTGCCACTTTACATTTCTGCCCTGCAATAATACAATTCTCACAGTGTTTTCAAATTAAAACATTCTTAACTAGTTAATATTAACTAGTTTTAGAGAATTGTACATTTGTCACATTTGTAATAATAGAAAGCAGAGTTGAAGGTAAACATGCAAGAGGAAGACAGCGCTATAAGTGAGAAGATAACATCAAGAGATGGACTGGACAGTCTATCAGAGTCTCCATCAAGACAAGAGATGGACTGGACAGTCTATCAGAGTGCTCTGTCAAGACAAGAGATGGACTGGACAGTCTATCAGAGTGCTCCATCAAGACAAGAGATGGACTGGACAGTCTATCAGAGTGCTCCATCAAGACAAGAGATGGACTGGACAGTCTATCAGAGTGCTCCGTCAAGACAAGAGATGGACTGGACAGTCTATCAGAGTGCTCCATCAAGACAAGAGATGGACTGGACAGTCTATCAGAGTGCTCCGTCAAGACAAGAGACAGAGGACGGTAGAGATCCACTGCAGCCGACCTTCGATGGGAAGATGGCACCTGATGATGATGATGACATTTTTAAAAAAATTTTTAAATGCTGGTGTTAAAAATAGTTTTACTGATTACACTAGTCAACAACCAAAATGTACCAGAAATGAAAATAGCTGATCTTAACTAATTTTGGTGTGCTGAAAACGAAAATGACATTAAAAAATGTTGATTGGCTCTAGTTTTCAAGATATATGCTACTAGTTTAATTACGGTCAATTTATATATATGACGCAACTGTTGTGGGCGATTGCATAATTTTTTTCTAATGACCAATAAAAATGTAACTAGAAGTTGATGATGCAATCCTACCTATGATTACATCACCTTTGTGTATCATCATCATCAATTGCCATCTCCACAACCAAGGTTGGCTGTAATGGATCTCCAACGTCTTCTGTCTCTTGTCTTGGTGGTGCACTCTGATAGACTCTTTCCTGTCCATCTCTTGATGTTATCTTCCCACTTATAGCGCTGTCTTCCCCTTGCACGTTTGCCTTCAACTCTCCCTTCTGTTATGGTCTTCTGCAAGGTGTTATGCCTTTTTATGTGGCCAAAGTATTTTCGCTGCCGAACTTTGACCTCCCTCATTAGTTCTCTTTTCATACCTAGATTTTCTAGGACCTCCTTATTTGTTTTCATCTCTTTCCATGAGATACGCCCCATTCTTCTATATATCCACATTTCAAGAGCCTTAATTCTTTCTTCCAAATGCTTATTCATCGTCCATGTTTCTGCACCATACAGAAATGCAGAATATATACAACACTTTATGATTCTCAGTTTTAATTTGTGAGATAACTGTTTGGATGTCAGAGTATGTTTCATGTTGTTGAATGTAGCTTTGGCCATTCCTATTCTCTTCTTGATTTCTGTTTCACATCTGCCATCTTCTGTTATTATATGACCAAGATATACGTAGCTCGACTTGTTCCAGGATTTTCCAATTTACGCTTATCTTTAATGTGGGTTTATCGTCTGTTTTGCTAATTATCATAGTTTTTGTTTTCTCAATATTAATGTCGAGTCCATATTCATGACTTATACTGTTCACTTGCTTCACTAGTTCTTGTAACTCCTGTTCGCTTTCAGCTAACAACACGGTATCATCTGCATATCTAAGGTTGTTTATTGACCTTCCACTGATGTTCAGTCCTGGTATTTCCTGTATCTGTTTGAAAATTTTTTCGGTGTATAAATTAAATAGGCAGGGGGACAGCACACAACCTTGTCTGACACCTCTTTTTATGTCAATGTATGATGAATAATTCCTTCCCGATCTTACTGTGGCAGTTTGCTCCCAATAAAGGTTACTGAGTATTCTTATATCTTTTCCATCAATACCTATGTCTTTGAGGCATTCAATTATTTTCTCATGATGGACTCTGTCAAAAGCCTTCTTATAGTCAATGAAACACATATACATACTTTTTTGGACCTCTGTATATTTTTCTGCTAATATTCTTAGGCAAACTATTGCCTCTCTTGTTCCACTGTTCCGTCTAAAACCAAACTGTTCTTCTTGGATTTCGCTGTCTACTTTACTTTTTATTCTTTCCTGTATGATTTTGAGCAGTATCTTAATTGCATGACACATCAGGCTGATCGTTCTGAAGTCTGAACATTCTGTTGCATTTGGTTTTTTGGGCAATGTTATGAAAACTGATGTCTTCATGTCGTGTGGTATATATCCTGTATTGTATATATCGTTGCATATTTCTGTGATTGGTGCAAACCGCGACCGATTTGATAATTTCTTTATTTCTTCATGCATATCTCTTGTCATGTGCTTTGCTTCCAAGTCTTCTATTTCCTTGCATTTTGTTTCTATCCGTTCTTTTGCTTCTCTACACATAGTACGTATGTCATTGTCTATTGTTTTATATTCTGGAGTGTTTTTTGCTTTCTTTCTTTCTGCCATTTTATTCAAGATGTCATCTGTCATCCAAATTTGATTTTTCTTAGACTCCTTTTTAGGTAAATTTGCATTTGCTGATTGTATGCTTGTTTTTAAGCATTCCCATTTTGTGGTTGCTTTTTCTTCTGGGTTTTCTCTTCTATACTGCTCTGCAATACGTCCGGTACCACATGGCGATGACCTACCAGTTCCCAAAGTGCCAGAATCATTTTCAGCTGCTTCCACTGATGAAGAAGAGGACATTGGTGGTCCTGAACAATCAACCTCAAGCGACCCAGATTTTGAGCAAACTACATCCACTAAACCACACTTAATAACCGAAGGTGAACTGAATGATCTTGTAAGAGATCTGAATTTACCGAAGAACAAGGCAGAGCTTTTGGGTTCCAGATTGCAACAGTGGAATCTCTTGGCAGAAGATGTTACAATTTCTGTGTACAGGAACCGCCAGAAGCCGCTTATTACATTCTTTTTCAAAGAGGGTGACCTTTCTGCATGCTACAACATTTCTGGTTTAATGGCAGCCCTCAAAATCAATTACATACCGGAAGAGTGGAGGCTTTTCATTGATTCATCCAAGACGAGTCTTAAAGCTGTTTTGTTGAATAATGGTAATGTGTTACCGTCAATTCCAGTTGGTCACGCAGTTCATATGAAAGAAACTTATGAAAACATTAAGCAGCTTTTGAAGTGTATAAACTATGATCATCATCATTGGTCACTTTGTGGTGACTTAAAAGTGGTCGCTCTTTTGCTTGGACTACAGGGTGGATACACCAAGTACTGTTGCTTTCTCTGTGAGTGGGATAGCCGTGCACGAAGTGACCATTACATCAGAAGACATTGGCCAATCAGGCAGTCATTGCAGCCTGGCATTAAGAACGTTGAGAACCCAGCACTTGTCGACACCAGCAAGATTTTGTTGCCACCCTTGCACATTAAGCTGGGTCTCATGAAAAACTGGGTCAAGGCAATGGAGAAAACAGATGAGGCTTTCAAATACCTCATCAGAAAATTTCCAAGACTGAGTGAAGCTAAAATAAGAGAGGGAGTATTTGTTGGTCTGCAAATTCGAAAACTTCTTCATGATGACAAGTTTCTTTGCGTGTTGCATGGCAAGGAAAAAGCAGCATGGCTAGCATTTAAGTCAGTGGTGGACAATTTTCTTGGAAACAACAGATCTGATTACAATGAAATTGTAGAAAATCTCCTTCTATAAGAGTCTTGGCTGCAACGTCTTTGAAAATTCATTTTCTGGATTCTCATCTGGATTTCTTTACGTCAAACTGTGGAGCGGTCAGTGATGAGCATGGTGAACGATTTCACCAGGACATTGCAGCTATGGAGACAAGGTATCAAGGCAATTGGAGCCCTTCAATGCTTGCTGATTACTGTTGGACTGTGACAAGAGACACCTCATCGATTGACTACATGAAGCAAGCAAAGAGAGCTCGAACAGCGACTGAATAATGACGGAATGGGTTCAAATGTGCCTTTTTAAAACATGACATGTGAACTTTAAATAATGTTTTTATTTTTTCTATCATTTTATGTTGAAATATCAATTAATTGAGTATGTAACCACAATTTTTATAATGCTAAAGTATAAAGACTAGCTGTTCACCCCAGAGAATTAAACAAGCATACATTATTTGTATTACTGTAATGTAAATTCATCATTTTTTTTAAAACCAGAGCCAATTGGTGAATTTCATTATGATATTTGAAATCAGCATGTCAAAATCAATAAGAAATGGTATATTTAATTTCTGGTACAAATAACTTTTGAAAATTTGTTGACTAGTGTTATAAATCTTGTACATTTTCAGCATAAGACAACAATAATAAAAATTATTTTTGCTATAAACAATAAATTTCAGACACATTGTGATTGTTGATGGGATGGGGTGCTTGCCCCATGTAGTGTGCAACTTGCACACGGACCTCCTATTTTTTCGCCCTTATCCGAGGTCTAGGCATCCGATCTCACTACCCAAGAGACCAGGGGGGAGTATGACATCATTAGGACCACTGGTTCTGAACAAAATTTCCACAAATTATATTCCCTCAACTGTGAATCGAACCTGGCACCTCTAGAATTCAAGGCAGACGCCATACCTCTTAGCCACTCTGATCCCAGTTGTACAAAAGTTATCCTCATTACCATAAAGTTCATAAAATTTAATATCTACATACCTGATCATCAGAATTTTTGATCATCTCATAAGCCAAATGAAGTAAACAGAGTGTAGTGGACTTGGTCACACCTTTACCCATAAATGACTGAGACGTGCCACCTCGGCCTACATGGAAGGACCACACAACCTGAAATCATAGGAGGATCATATACAAATATTTCAAAATTTTGATGCTTCTGCTCCATGCAGTTCCTGGGGGTGTCTGAGAAGACAAAGGAAGATCAGGACTACTGTTTCTTCAGGAATGTCATACAAGGCATCTAAAAGGAGGCTCTGACTGGGACTGGCAACCTCATCATGTGAAACAAATTGTTACAGAAACCACCGCTGTGGTGTAGGCTCCCTCAAGGCTGGCACCTGCCATGGTGTACATAAGGAGTGAAAAAGGAAATGAAGATGATGATGCGTCTGCAGTAAGTCATAAAACCAACTAACCTGGCTTTATTGTTTGGATCCTGGCATTATTGTGTTTAAAAAAAAAAAGATGGCAACAACAAAAAAAAGAACAGAAACAGATCAAAAATCATTTGTACGGCAGGGTGAACAAAAAATAACAGCAAAAACTACTCAAATTATAGCTTAAACAATACAAAATGTTAGCAGTAACAAACCATAAAATGTTAGCAGTAACAAACCACAAAATGTTAGTAGTAACAAACCACAAAATGTGGCAGTAACAAACCACAAAATGTTATAACATACCATAAAATGTTAGCAGTAACAAACCACAAAATGTTAGTAGTAACAAACCACAAAATGTGGCAGTAACAAACCACAAAATGTTATAACATACCATAAAATGTTAGCAGTAATAAACCACAAAATGTTAGCAGTAACATACCACAAAATGTTAGCAGTAACAAACCACAAAATGTTAGCAGTAACAAACCATTAAAATGTTAGCAGTAACAAAGCACAAAATGTTAGCAGTAACAAACCACAAAATGACTGAAGAAACAAGTCAAGTAATGAAATAAAATGTCACAAAATGACTGCAGAGACATATCACAGTAACAGGTCACATAATGACAGCCAGAAGAATTTCAGGCTATTTCAGACACAGGAAATGAAAAATGTATTAAACTAGAGTTAACGTCAAGCTAGAAGTGATCCTGAACCAGATGAGACCCCAGATTAGAACAGATGATAAATTGACAAAAATGTGTCATTTTGGTGACAAGCCACAGAAGACAAACCAAATTTTCTCAACTCTTCCAGACCTCATCCTTACCTCTAGCAGACTGTTTAGAAGCTCATTGCACAGTGCTTCTGCATCCAACTCAGAACATTCTTTGCTCCAGCCAGGTCTAAAATAGTCCAAAATTTTCATTTTCAGGGTATTTGTGTAGGGAATAAAACTCATTCATTTTCAGTGTTTTGGTGTAAGCACTAGGCTGGTAGTGAAAAGTAGCCATTTTTAGAGTTTGGTGTAGGTGGGTAGTTGGATAGAACAATGTTCACAATCAGATTTGGAGTAAATAGGTGGGTGACCAATAAAATTGTTTATTTTAAAGGCCTGATGTAGGATAATGGGTCAAAGATAAAGGTAGCCCCAAAGCAGATACTGCAGTAGGGGAATGCCCATTTACAGCTGGGTAGACCAGAGTATGATGCTACTGGGTTTTGAACCCAGTATCTTTGCATACAGAAGCAAGTGCTTTAACCATTCCACCACTCAGGAAAATGGGTTGGCCGGTGCCAAAGTTTTTTTCTCTGGGCCACACTTTCGGAATGAAAATGTGCACGTTCCACACCAAATTTTTATTGATAAGAAATATCTTCAAAAAGAAACAAATCAACTCCCAGCGATGCTTTATTCATAACATGGAACACAACTACTTTATAATAAGATCATGAGACATCCAGAAAGTATAAAACAATACAGCTACATAAAAACATGATTCATTCACAAAAGATACAAATTCAATGACAAGTATCAGCTTGTTTTTGTAGGGTAATCTCATGTGTATTAGGTCTTATTTGGGACAAACAAAACTCTCATCTCCTCATAAACACAAAGAAGCCTTTCTATTTTCTGGTCTATGATATTTGTCAGAGCTGAAAATCCCTGGTCACAACAATATGTCATGGAGAACAGTATCTATTTGATTTAAAATAAATTATGTTACTGAATAAAATCTGAAAAATTATATGGGTTTCTATACATATATTTCCCATATTATATGACAGGTAACAAAATAAATAAGAATATGATCGTCATATTTATTTTTGGCACAGGAGTTTTTTAAACATCTCTCTAAATCCTTGATTGTCTTTGAATCTTCCAGCCACACCTGCCATCATATCACGCCACACCAGTGTGGCATGCCACACCATTTGGGAAACACAGGGGTAGGCTGTGGAAATGTCTAAGTGTTTGTGCTGGTATTTTGGCAAGCTATTTAAATACTTACTTTCAGAGCAAATGACTAACACAAAATGTTTATTTGTCAGAATTTTGGTTTAGGTTGGTGGATGAGTTGTAAAATATTAATTTTCAGGGTTTTAGTTTAAGGTAAAGGTCTTTGGAAACTGATACTGTATTATGGAGTTCTCTAATGGTTCATTAACATGATGAAGAACGAATGAAATCTTTATTACGTAAAGAAAAGGCATTATTGTTTTTTTTAATTTCTGCCCTGCAATAATGCAGTTCTCAAAGTGTTTTCAGATTACAGCAAACATGAACACACAAAATGTAGAATTCTTCAGGAAGGATAACTCATACAGCCCTTTGAGATACAAACTGGAATGCTGCAGGGATGCTTCTTGTTATCATTTCTTTTCTAAATGACTGTAGACTGGATTACAAAAGCAACAACATCACCCAACAGAAATGTAATTCAGTGGACACTGAAAAAACAGCTTGACAATCTAGCTCTTCTGTCCCATAAACACTACAAGATGCAAGACAGAATGAAAATACTTTATGAGAGGTTAACAGCAACTGGGTCTGAAAATACGCCGGGAATAGATAAAGATTACCTGAATAAATGTAGCAAATGATAGCCAGGAGACTCTGAGATTTATCCCATATGATATGGCCTCAAGACATATCTTAGCCACAATATAAACAAAGTGGGAGGGACAGATAGTGATATAAAAATATGCATACAAAAGGAAACAGAAGCTTTTGGTTGCATTGGGAAATACATAAAAATGAAAAGAAATCAAGTCCTACACAACCATATGAATCTTGAATTAAAATGTCAGGACATCCCTATTGCATGGCTGTAAAATATCGAGAACAACTAAAATGACAACGAGAGAGATACACCCTTTCGTAAACAGGTGTTTACATAGAACAGAATGATTCAAATGGTACGACAAAGTCACCAATGTGGAACTGATGTAAGAATCAGATAAATGCCAATCGGAGGTCACCAATGTGGAACTGATGTTAGAGTCAGAAAATGCCATTCAGAGGTCACTAATGTGGAACTGATGTAAGAATCAGACAAATGCCAATGGGAGGTCACCAATGTGGAACTGCTGTAAGAACCAGACAAATGCCAATGGGAGGTCACCAATGTGGAACTGATGTAAGAACCAGACAAATGCCAATGGGAGGTCACCAATGTGGAACTGATGTAAGAATCAGACAAATGCCAATGGGAGGTCACCAATGTGGAACTGCTGTAAGAACCAGACAAATGCCAATGGGAGGTCACCAGTGTGAAAGTGATGTAAGAATCAGACAAATGCCAATGGGCCAATAGAACAAGAGATGAGTAAACGATGCTGGACATGGATAGGACTCACACTGAGGAACCTGCTAATAGCATTACCAGGCAGTCCTTGCTCCGAAGTCCTCAGGGTAAAAGAAGCAGAGGTAAGTCAAAAATAAAAACACATGGAGACTGGAGACCGAAACAAAAATGATGAAGAAGACATAGAAAGACCTTGAGCTGATGGCACGTGACAGGAAGACCTGGCATAAGTTTGTTGAAGGCCTATGCTCCTTGGGGAGCTGAAGGGTGATGAATGATTATAGTTGCAGCTGTGAGCAAGTGATTCATTCATCATGTAGTCATATTAGTATTACTGTATGTATTCGAGTATATTGGGATCCTCCAATAACATACCAAGAAATAACATACATGCGCATACATACATGTCCATGTGCGTGCACAAGCACACATATTTTATATATATATATATATATATATATATATATATATATATATATATATATATATATATATATATATATATATATATATATATATATATATATATATATATATATATATATTGCCCAAGAAAAAAATAAAGTATCTGAACTTTTATTACAGGCAGACAGTGGTTCTAAAATATGGATCAGATAGCCCAAAGTCACCCAAAATATGGCCCGAATCCCAAAAAACTCCGGAAGTTGCCAGAAATAGTCCAAAAAATCGGCCAAAGCAGCTCAAAGTTGCGCAAAACATAGGCAAATGTCGCCCAAAAAATATTGTCTGATGTATCCCAAAATATCGCCAGAAGTAGTCCAAAATATCGCAAAAAGTAGCACAAAATACTGCTCTAAGTAACCCAACACGGCCCAAAATATCGCCCAAAGTCACCCAAAATATGGCCCAAAGTTGCCTCAAATTGGAATAAATAGCCCAAAGTCGCCCAAAATATGCCCAGTAGCCCAAAATACCGCCTGAGTAGCTGAAAGTCGCCCAAAATATCATCCAAAGTAGCCAAAAATATCGCTCAAGTCGCCCAAAATATTGCCCGAAGTAGTCCAAAATATAGCCCGAAGCTATATATATATCCCAAAGGAGCATAGGCCTTCAACAAACACATGCCAAGTCCTCCTGTAACGTGCCATCATCTCAAGTTCTTTCCATGTTCTCCTTATCATTTTCATCTCTGTTTCCAGCTCTCTTCTCCACGTACTTCTTGGTCTACCTCTGCCTCTCTTGCCCTGGGGGTTCCAGAACAAGGACTGCCTTGTAATGCTATCAACAGGTTTCCTCAGTGTGTCCTATCCATCGCTGTCACGAAGTGGATTTAAGTTTATAGAGTTTGCCCGAGTGTAGGCAAGACCCTAGTATGAGACAGTCTGAGAAGATAGAATTTAGATGAAAATGACAGTGACTGTGGACAGATGAGACTATTGGCTCAAGGGTGAGAACCTGGATTGACTCTTCCTTGCCACTCGTGACTAACAATTTGCTATAGCCTCACCCCCCTCTGACTACCTTTAAACACAAGGAGATAAGGTTTAAATAACGACCACAGACACCACTATACAGACAACATATAGGTACAGTATAGTATAGAAGCTGATCCAGTATACAGTATATAGATATTTTATTTACACAATAAAACATTAAATGTCATCATACAGCAAAGAAATAAAAATCGTGCACTGTTGCACAGACCTGAAAAAAACAGAACCAATTAAATAGATAGCCACATAAAACCACAACCACATTCACTCTGTCAGTCACCCTGCTGGGGAAAAATAGAATGATTAATGATTGCAACCACAATCTAACTGGTGGGGCCTCAACTTTAGCCACCACTTTCTACTACTATAAGATTTGCTACTGTCTCTGTCCTGCTGACTCTGCCTAAACGAATGTTTACACAGCTTCCAACTCATTAGGCGATAAGCGCCGCTAACTAAAACACTGAACTGCTACACTCGTAGACTTTTATATCTATTTCTCAGAGGCTATCCTCTAAGGATATCATCAGACCCTACTGGTCTCGGCTAGCTCCTCTCCCTCTCTCTCTCTCTTTGCTTCAGTGTCTCTCTGACACTCTCGACATCTGCTGAGGTGGCGTCTCTGTTACGCCTTCTCTCGTTGACTTAATCAGAACCAGGAATGTTCACCCTGTCTCCCGGTTTCTGATGACTGCACTGATGACTTGATTTTCAAGCACGAGGTACTTGACTAAAATACAGAAGCTCCTCTTCTGCTGAATAGCTTCTCTGACTTGCCCCATTAACCCGCTCAAAGTTTTTGAGGATAACAGCCGTTATTTCTGGCTGTATAAAATGAGACCAATCTCCCGGACACGTGCCGTTGTTGGAGTGGTATAACACGTGTCACTTCAATCTCACGGTCACAGAGGTTTTGATCATTAAATTGCCTATATCTTCCTCTTTTTCTGTCACCCGTATTCTCCATTTTTATTATCACTCTTTACCTTTTTCCTGTATTTTTCGCATTCGTTGCGAAAAATATATTTCTTTCCCATCATCGTTTTTCTTTCTCATACTGACTAGTAACCTTATTGCATCAGATGTCAGTCGCGCAGGTAGACGAGAATGTGCGAAAAATTCGTTTCGCTGGACATAGAGCAGACTTTATGTCTACATTTGCACCTGTCACGTGCGGGTTTTTCGGCTGCGCGCTCAGGAAAGGCGTGATTACTGACATCTCTACGACGCAGTACAAGACAGTTGTCTGGAAATCCCAAACTGACACTACATTCACGGTGGGCCCTGGTAGCGTGAGGCGTGAAAACGAGAAGTGTCAGTTATGGGAAATGCTTCTAGTTAATGTAAGGTGTTTAAGACGAAGAGGGGAGATTATTTCGTTTGCGAAATAAGTTGAGGCCTCTGTCTGATTTTAAGATATTGGCCCGAAGTTGAAACTTAATTTCACTCATTCTCCAGTGGCAGTAGACGTGGTCACTTCGTTCTAGATACTTAAACTTATAAGTGATATCTCTTAGTTTCGTTGTGATTCCGTAGTGCTGTTGTGAGGTAAAATATTATATATAATATCTAGTATTTATGAAGTGATTAAGTGTTAAATCGCCGATTTCATTTTAAACTAGTTCTGTGAGCAGAGTGATTATTTTAATAGTTTGTTATATTCTTTAGTTAACGCATATAGTGGAAAACAGAATAAATTATATTTCTAGCTTAACAAGCATGTAGCCATAATGAATTTAATTTAACTGCTAACTACTCAGTCGAGATATATTTTCTAAACTAACTATAACTGCTAGATGTCTCATGAGTGTTGACGAAATATATTTATATGTATTTCAAATTCATGATGATTGATTTTATAATATAACTTATTTCACGGGAAGTGTTAAATGATAAGCTCTACGCTTGCAGTTTAAAATATAAGTTATATCCTTATACATATTATGTATAATTATTTTATATGTGCTTTTTCCATTTTATGTAGTGAATACTGGGGTGATCCAAACTTGCCGGCGTTTAGTAGTAAAGAGACATACTTGTGAGAAGAAGACATTTCCTATCTTTAACCACGTGGGTTGTTTCAAGTAACACTGGTCTGACAGTGCATGTGCCATCAGCGATAGACAGTAATACCAATCCCACTAACGGTTTTCTAAAGACTAAATGTTTATACTGGGCCTTTGAGCCAGACTTTATTTCTTCACAATAAACTCAAATATACATGCTGCCTGGCGGCGAGAATAATTACCAGAAATAACATTAATATTCCCGACAAGTATTGAAAGAGTGTATAGTGAACCAAGCCTATCTGTTAAAAGAAGTTGTCCACTGGTCAGCTTTTCCCAAATGAAGGAAACCCTTGTGTTTTGACTCTGTGTGCCTGTTCAAACTTGCTTACCCTAACCGATCTAAGTGACATGAACAGTAATCTAAAAACATAACTGGTGAAGTGAATGCTCCCTGAAAAACAGTGGAAGAAACCTGTATTTGTAGAGCTGGGATTCGCTTTATCCAAAGAATACAGATTCACTGTATAGAGAAGTGTCCTAAGGTTGCGCCAGACTGTGAACAACATCAAGTTTTTAGGTAAGCACGTGTGCCAGGGTACCCTGATGAGTGAAAGTGGACTGAGTGAGTTTTTTTTGATAACTATTGATTCACCCACATTTATAATCTCCTTACGGAAGAATGGCTGCTTAAATTAAATTGTTCCTGTTGAAGGACAATAGTAGACCTTAACCATATGTATTTGTGACTCTTTGGGCCATCATCTGTCTCATAACGGGGCTGTGGGCTAAACCTAGAGTTAATATCATAACGGGGCTATCATCCTTGTAGCATTCTCTTGAGATTTTATGACTAGTTGTATATGTTGTTGATGTAAATTCTATGTGTCGTGAAGAAATTTTAAATGATAATTAAAATTTCCCTTGGAATTAATCAGCGTGTTGGTCAGCTCGTTCTAAATATTTATATAATCATTGTTATAGTTTTCCCACGTCTGTGTGTTGAACTGTCGTCACGTGTATGTGCGTGCCCGTGAGTAGATAGAAATATAGGTAATATATATATATGTGTTTAGACTGTCTGACGCTGTAAAGCTGTCGTAGAAGATAGGTGAGAGAGAGAAGATTTTTTTTCGCTTTCAGAGACAGCCTCTATATCACATTCTATCATCTCACTCGTGGAATCTATTTCTTTTACTAACTCTCACTGTGTCTATCACCTATTCTAATCTATTCAGAAGGGACCAACCAAAGTCTTAATTCTCCTATCTAAAATCTACGACAAATGTGGGCTCGTTTCCAGTTTTTGAACTTAGAATAGGAAGACGAGTACGACAAATGGTTGCTCGTTACCGGGAATTGAACCCAAAATCCTGAGACGATACGACAAATGTGGATTCGTCTATCTGGATTTTGAACTTAAGATTCTTTATTCTGAAATAGAGTAAGAGTGTGATGTCTTGTGAGTTGTTATATCTTTAAATAATTTATCCCCTAGACTAACGATCTGTTTTCGGGCGTGCTGACCACACAAACTGATAAGTTTTTTTCCACATCATTTTGAATAATATACATTTGAGTTACAGGTGGATTTTGTCAGAATATGATGTTATTGTTGATTTGTAATACTAAACGCTGGTAAAGTTTTGTGAGTGTATAACATTCACATGGTTCTGAAGTAGTAGGTGTTTGAGCAAAGCTAAGGAGTGCGTTTCGGACTATTCGTCCAGATTAATTGCCTCCCTCACCCTAACTGTCTTCAGGGGTAAACTTGATAGTGGATTAAAAAATTAAGGGATTATTTTTCTCTTTAATTTTTGCAATAATTATTTTGTTTCCACTGTAGCAACTTATTTTTCAGAAGTAATCTTAACTAGCATTTAGTTGGCGTAGTCGTGTTTGCATTAGGTGCTTTATTGCCGATTAATAGCAGCGATAGTTAGATTTTATTTTGGAGGAGGTATCCCAGGTTTAAGCATATCATCTTTTATTTGGTATTTTTTCGTAAGTGGTAGGAACCAGTGTATCCTTTTTCCTATTTTCTTTCTCCACTAGTCTCAGTCACTGACATAATATGGCCGAGAGGGCAAAGCTTAGACAACTCCTCAGGGACGAAGCGAGAGAGGAGGGACTGGAAGGCGAAGAAGCGAAAGCTTTTGTCAGAGACGAACTTGAGAGATACGACGCGGAGAGGAAAGCAGCTGAAGCTAAAGAGGAAAAAGAAGAACTAAGGAGTTTATAACTTTAAGTTAACCTTTAACATGCTGCGGTCGACTTAAGTCGCCTGCAGAAACCCATGTTCTCCCAGCTGCAGACGACTTAAGTCGCCTTTCAGATATCTTCGTTTTCTAGCATTAGGAATTGTGTACACGTGATATCACCCCCGGATGTTAAGTTTTAATCTTATCTGGGAGAGAGTTAGCTTCCGTTTCCGATCTTTATTTAGTGATGGGTGTATTCGCGTTTATTTTCTGTGAATTTTTTAAATCGAAATCAATCTGCATCGAACACCCGGCCATTTTCGCTCAAATTTTAATGGATTCCGACTCTGATGCGATGACGAGATTTTTGTCTTTATTAGCGCTGATATCGGTTCTCAGAATATGGGTGATGGCAGAGATGGAAACGATAGTAGAATGTCATTGCTAGTATGTCTAATTTTAGGGGTTAGGCTTAGGTTTATGGGAAAGGTTTAGGGTTACGGCCGAATGTCACTGCTGACGAGGGCGTTTGTTGCTTTGCTACCTATGATGGGTGTAACGAAAAGATCGTCATTTGATTTGTATTGGTCAAATGACTTTCACTGAGATGCAAGGGATATGGACTCTTCGTTTGTTGGTTTTTTTTTTAAATTTAAAAAAAAAATTTTTAAATTAAAAAAAAAAAAATTTTTAATTTTTTTTTCGTTTTTTTCATCTTTCCTTTCCTATCTTCCTATCACATCTAACATGTACACAAACAAATTTTATATCATCAGTTTCATCATTCATTTATTTATAAAAATTCCAAAAATGATAGCAATTGACCAAGAAACACAAAAACTATAGACATTACAAGTCACCCACTATAAAAACGGGGCGTTGTGAAAAAGAATGCAGCTGCAGGGCAAATTTTCGGAATTTGTATGCAGCGTGCTAAAGGTTAACTACTCGAAAAAAACTTTACTAAATTGGACTACGACTCTATTAAAGAACCCACTAATAATACGGCTCTAATTAAAATATGAACATACCAATTTATCGCGTTTTCTTCCGCTTGCAGCAGAACGATAAATGCTGGATTCACGGTAGTGACTTTCATCTGACAAAGGGGTCCGTTACAAGACCGCTCAAGTATATATATACAAGAAAATCCCAGTGGACTTTTGGCCTACGTCATAGCTAAAGCTTCTTTCTAAACCAATGGAAATCCTTACAAAATTAATAACGGGGTCTACGCCAATAAATTTGAAAGTACGTCGTGACCCGTTTATCCTGACCATGCGCGTTTCCCACTTATGTCATGTTATGCTGACCGCGATAGTTCTTAACAAAGAAACTGGGACTATGTGATCGCGATAATTTAACAAAGAAAAACCCTTGTGATCGCAATTAACTTTAAAGAAAAGAAAACTGGTGCAAGTATAAACAAAACCTACCGTCATAGAACCCAATAAAATATCTACAGAAAAAGACCAAACACATAATAATTTCGAAAGAGAAGAAAACTGGGCCTGTTGAAAAACAGAATTACAGTACAGCATCACAATCGCCATCGTCTTCTTCTCATCTCTTGTTCCACTGGCACTTGTCTAGTTCTTGTCATCAGTTCCACGATGGTAACCTTGTCATACCATTTTAATCCCTCTATTCTACGCATTAAACTCCGCCAATGCCGGTCCCAAGCCCGGATGAAAAAGGAGGAGGGCGGCCTGCATGGAGGCCGTAAGGAGGCAGCCCCTCCACCATGCAAAGGCACAACAGGCCAATCACCTGTTTGCTTTAAATCATGATTACGCGAACTACAAGAGAGAAAACCGGACTGATTCTAAAGGCGACGAACTGGAACGGACTACGGACTACGACTTATGGAACTTGGAACACAAGAAGTATAAATGGGAAGGAAGAGGAGCTGGTGGAAGAGATGAGGAAAGCAAAACTAGAAATCTTGGCTATAACGGAAATGAAGAAAAAAGGACAAGGAGTCATGGATCTCGATGGCAACACGTTGCTCTACAGTGGTGTACCCATATCTGAAAGAGCTAAAGGGGACGTGGGTTGCATTGTGGCCCAAAATCAAAAAGATAGTATCAAGGGATGGAACTTTGTCTCGGAGCGCATTATGGTTGTAAAACTAAAAGAAGGAGAAACCATAGTCAACCTGGTCATAGTGTATGGGCCAAATGAGGATGAGAGAGCAGAGGTCAAGGAGGAATTCTTCGAGCTGCTTCAAAGGACAGTGGATGACTGCCTAGATGAAGTTATTATGCTCGGAGATTTTAATGCCAGAGTTGGAAATGACCATGCTAGATGGGGTGGAGTTATCGGAAGATATGGAGAAGATACTCTCAATGACAATGGAAAGCGACTCCTTAGATTCTGCAGTGAGCAGAATCTGATCATTACAAACACAAAGTTCCCCCATAAGCGCATACATGCATACACTAGATGTGAACCAACCAAGAATGAGAAGTCAGTGATCGACTATGCCATTGTTCGGAGAAGCTCATTCAGATATGTCCGAGATGCAAGAGTCTGGAGGGGGCCAGAGATTGGAAGTGATCACTACCTGCTAACAATCAAAAGAACAACTGAAAGAGTTGCTCAGCCTAGGAACTGCCCAACATCACGCAAGAAACCAAGTAAACAAACAGGAGAAATGAGCATTAGGACCTACAAGCTGAGAGAGCCAGAAATTAAGACCAGATATCAGGGGCTTATTGCTACAGCAGTGAGCAACACAGAAGAACGACCTGATGACTTGGAAACCCTCTGGAATAAATTCAAGGATATCATAAAGACAGCTGCTGCAGAAGCATGCGGTGAAGTCCGACTTGGGAACCAGAGAAAGAGGACACCTTGGTGGACAGAGGAAGTCAAAGAGAAAATAAGAGAGAAGAAAATGGCATGGAAACAATACTTAGGAGCTAAAAACACAACAGGACAAATGGAAAAATATAGAGAATATGTGACACTCAGAACAGAAGCAAAGAACAAAGTGCTAGCAGCAAAACAGAAGTCCTGTGAAGAATTTGGAGAAAAGCTAGAAAAGATGCACAAGAAAACCAGAAATTGTTCTATAAGACCCTAAAGAACATGAGGAAAGAAAAACAATGCCCTCTCAAATTTATAAAGGACAAGCAAGGCAAATTGCTTACTGCCCCGAAGGAAGTAATGGAAAGATGGAAAGAATATTTCTCAGAACTCCTGGATGGTGAGCATGATGAAGCATCAGAAATGATAACCACTGACACAGAAGAGGAAACCAATGATGGTGAAGATGACATAAAGATGGAAGAACTGAGGGCAGCACTAGAGAAAATCAAGATGGGCAAAGCAGCAGGGCATGATGGTATAACACCAGAAATGGTTAAGTACATGGGAGCATCAGGCAACCTATTAATCTTAAAGGTCCTACAGGCAGCATGGTGCAACAAGACCATACCAAAGGATTGGGAGATTGCCATCATAACACCAATTTTCAAAAAGGGTGACAATCGACAATGTGGAAACCATAGAGGCATATCCCTTCTCAGTGTCCCTGGTAAAATCTACTCCAGAATCCTAGAGCAGAGACTCCGACGCCTAGCTGAGCCACAATTGGATGAGGTCCAGTGCGGATTCCGAGCAAACCGAAGTACTCAAGACCTAATCTTCACACTCAGACAGCTGAGTGAAAAGGCCCTTGAGTATAAGAGTGAGATCCATCTTTGTTTCATAGATCTGGAAAAGGCGTTTGACAGGGTCCCCTGGAGCAAACTTTGGGACTGTTTGGCAAGGAAGAATATTCCAGCACCTCTGATTCATGCTATACAGAGCTTCTACAAGTCTTGCAGAAATTATGTTAGGACAGCAAACCATAAGTCAGAAGAGTTCAGGACCACCACTGGTGTAAGACAAGGTGATATCCTATCACCTTACCTCTTCATATTCCTTATGGACGATGTCATCAAGGCATGTAAGGAGAGAACAAGAAAGTATTCAGTGGGGTACTGGAAGATGAGACAGGTCTATATTTCGGAGCTGGCATTTGCTGATGATGTTGCCCTGATTGCTAAATCAGAGGCACATCTCCAATCCAACCTGCAAGTCTGGAAGGAAGAGCTGGAGAAGAGAGGGATGGTCATAAGCAGCTCTAAAACAAAATCCATGGTGATATCACGAGAAGAAAGAAAACATCAGATTAAGTTGGGAGAACAGGTCCTGGAGCAGGTCGACCACTTTAAATATCTCGGAGCTATTATAGACCGAAAGGGAGGCATCAAAGAAGAGTTGGCCACTCGAAAAGCAGCGGCTGGGAGACTTTTTCAGGCCATAAATCGTGGATTCCTCAGCAAGAAAGAGGTTGGTAAGAAAACGAAGATGGCTGTATACCGCTCCACCTATGTCCCAGTCTTGACATATGGATGCGAGTCGTGGGCAATGACTACAACCCACAAAAGCCAGATCCAAACCTCAGAAATGAGGTATCTGAGGAAAGTGGTTGAAGTAACAAGAAGAGACATGGTCCGCAACCAGACGATCCGTCAAGGCCTAAAATCCCATCCGCTGCAGACCCAAATAGAACAGTCCCAACTAAGATGGTTTGGCCATGTCTGCAGAATGGGAGAAGATCGGCTACCAAGACAAGCATGGGAAACAAAGAGCCAGGGATCCAGACCTCCAGGACGACCCAGAGTCCGCTGGGAGGACAACATTAGACAATCTTTGAAGGACCGAGGACTAGAATGGAACCAGGCCAGGAAGAAGACAGCTGATAGAATGGTCTGGCGCTCTCTTCCAAACCTCTACACCTCACGGTAGAAGGGGAACGACTAAGTAAGTAAGTATTCTACGCATTATATATATAAATTCTTCTGTCTATTCACTCATCCAGTTATCCATTGACCCACCCATTTACACACAATATAAGAAGACACAGAAAAGAAAGAGAAAACAATGAGCATTATGACAGATATAATTTTATACCTTGCTGTGACATGCATAAGACAGGCTAGAACTCCTTCTAATGAGGCCAGATTGTAGAAGTGAGGGGCATCTGTAATGTTTAATCCATGCTGCAGCTTCCTCACAAAGTCTCCCCTCATTTGAGCTGGTTTGGCTCTTGAAATAATAATAATAAAAATAATAATAACAGAACTCTGAATCATTCTACACTGTCTGCTCTTCTTCTCTCTCAAGTACCATGGCTGGTGGCACTTCTTTATATGCTATGATGTCAAACTGTCCTGCATCTTCCTCTTTGTTGTCCTCTCACTCTTTTTTATCTTTGGCCATGTAATAACAGAAGATGGCAGATGGGAAACAGAAATCAAGAAGAGAATAAGAATGGCCAAAGCTACACTCAACAACATGAGACAGATACTAACATCTAAACAATTAACTCACACATTCAACAACATGACACCAGATACTAACATCTAAACACTTAGCTCACACATTCAACAACATAACACCAGATACTAACATCTAAACAATTAACTCACACATTCAACAACATGACACCAGATACTAACATCTAAACAATTAACTCACACATTCAACAACATGACACCAGATACTAACATCTAAACAATTAACTCACACATTCAACAACATGAAACCAGATACTAACATCTAAACAATTAACTCACACATTCAACAACATGACACCAGATACTAACATCTAAACACTTAACTCACACATTCAACAACATAACACCAGATACTAACATCTAAACAATTAACTCACACATTCAACAACATGACACCAGATACTAACATCTAAACAATTAACTCACACATTCAATTACATGACACCAGATACTAACATCTAAACAATTAACTCACACATTCAACAACATGACACTAGATACTAACATCTAAACAATTAACTCACACGTTCAACAACATGACACCAGATACTAACATCTAAACAATTAACTCACACATTCAAACTGAGAATCATCAAATGCTATATATACCCTTCAAAAGAAGTTAAGGACCATTTTTATTAAGGGTGCAAAGTGAAATGAAAATGAACAATAAAAACACAGCACAACAAAATATAACATGACAAGCTTATCAGTGACAATCAACACTATTTTCATGCAAGCCTCTGAGCAACATTTCGGACAGTAAGACCTTCCTGCAACCACACAATGGCTCTTCCTTTATCAACAACACTCAGCTTTCGTCGTTGAGGCATATTGTTGTGCAATGGTTATGCAGCACTTGTGTTGCTTATAAAGACAATTTTGTGAGTACAGCTCAAGACCAACACTATAGTCTCCCACATGCATCACGCATTTTTGGAATAGCAGGTGTTTTTTTCAAGCTCAGACATCATTAAAGACACCCACATTTTGGCATCTCAGCAGCATTTTTTCAGCGTGCTTGCTGAGCTGAACACTAGCCATACGGTATGCTGGTGGCCCACGCAGCACGTGTTGAATGTTTGTTGTTCGAGAAAAATCAATGTCAGATTAATTGCTTATGAAATATAATTTTTATTATTTTTGGGTCATTTTCACCTACTGGTCCTTAACTTCTTTTGAAGGGTATATATTCATCACTACTGAATGGTGTAGAAACATGGACAACGAACAAGCAATTAGAGGAAAGAATTGAGGCCTCTGAGATATGGATATAGAGAATAATGGGTCTCGTCTCAGGGAAAGAGAAGAAAACAGATAAAGAGGTCCTAGAAATCCTAGGTATGAGAAGAGAATTAATGAAGGAGATCAAAATTAGACAGCTCAAATATTTTGGCCATGTACAAAGACACAACACCTTGCTGAAGACCATAATGGAAGGAAGAGATGAAGGCAAATGTGCAAGAGGAAGACAGCATTGTAAGTGGGGAGATAACATCAAAAGATGGACAGGAAAGAGTCTATCATAGTGCACCATTAAGACAAGAGACAGGAAAGAGTCTATCATAGTGCACCATCAAGACAAGAGACAGGAAAGAGTCTATCATAGTGCACCATTAAGACAAGAGACAGGAAAGAGTCTATCATAGTGCACCATCAAGACAAGAGACAGGAAAGAGTCTATCATAGTGCACCATTAAGACAAGAGGCATAAGACTTTGATCCATTGCAGCAGACTTACATGTGAAGATAGCAGCTGATGATGATCTCATTTTCCTTCAATTTTTTCAGTTGTGGCAATATATTTCAGCTTTCTTACTCTCAACATCTCCAATTCCTCCTCATGTGAGTAATAAGCTTCCTTTGCACAGTGGCTTCTTTCTGAACATCCTCATTATTCTCTTTGGCTGTCCATAGTATTCTAAACATTTTTCTGTACAACCACATTGTCTGTTATACACTTAAAAACACATCACACTGTTTGTATATTAGATATTTCATAATTAAGTTTATATTCCACTTCATATCTGAAGATGCCAGACTCCTACTCACAATCTTGGTCACAGTCCCAGGAAAGTAAATTAATGCCTCTTCTCCCTGTATCTACATGTTTTCTTGTCAGAGAACTGACGATTCTAACATTCTTCAGTGTCAACATTTTTATTTTAGCTTAACAAGAGACTCTACGAGGACTCCACAGTGCAAACCAATCAGATCATGAAATCTATGTTCTCGTATCAACAAATTAGGTCATGAAATTCAATCTATGTTCTCACCTTCTACAAAACTGGTAAGGCAGACACATATTAATGGTCACCACATAGTGAATCAATTCTTTGTCTAGGCTCCTGTGGATGAGAACAGACTTTTACCAATGGAAGAGACAAAATAGTTCTCATATTAGATTATTTAATTTACTTTTTTACATGTTCTTGCCTGCTCTGAGTGTTTCATTTTCTTTGTCATGAAGAAAATATAGCCCTATTGTTCAACACATTAATACAGTGTTCTTCTATATAACACTATATCAGTTATGGTGGAACAGCAGATAAGAAGACTATGGTGATGGATAGGACAGACACTGAGAAAACTTGGTGACAGTATTACAAGGCAGTCCTTGTTCTGGTATCCCCAGGGTAAGTGAGGCAGAGGGAGATAAAAAAAACACATGGTGAAGAGAACTGGAGACAGAAATGAAAGATATGGATAGACCTTGAATGGATGGCACAGGACAGGAGAACAAGTTTGTTGAAGGCCTCTGCTCCTGTGGGAGCTGAGAGGTATTGATGATGATAATGATTATATTACTGGTAACTGTAGACTCAAATACCACCTGTTCAATGAAGTAAAAATCTGACAGACATATGTCCACCCAGGGGGGAAGATCAGCTAACTTAGAGAACATGTCCTCCAAAAATGTCAGCTCCACAAAAGGAAAAGATTGACAGTATGGCCTTCACCAACTCCTTTAACAGAGAAATTATGGTGACGAGAGAAGCCTGAGACAAACCGCAAACTTCAAAATCGAAATAGATGTGGTTACATGAGATTCAGTGACAAAGACGAGTTTGTATAATGTTAGAGGATACATAATGGACACACTAAAGGATACCCAATGCATGCGGTTGACAGCCTCATCACATAAAACAAATTGTTACACAAACCACCATCACAAGAGCAGACATGAAGAACTTTGACACAGGCTTCCTGTAAGGGAGCCAACTGGTAGGTGGGTGGGTGGTTTTTGTGCGTATAACAGTCATCTTAAAGAAATACAGCATGCTGTCACTTCATGTGCTTTTTCAGCGGTAGTTTCTTTACCATGTATTTACACGATGAGTCTGCTAGTACTATGCATAATCTCCCTTTAGTAAAGCTCTAAACATGCCTAAGGGAGAAGTAGTCCAATTCTTTGTCTCATCAGAGATCCCCAGAAACTACAGGGTTGGTTGTTGTGCAGGTTTTAGACAAAAAGCTCTTCTCAAAACATGATATTTACCTTTTTTTTTTAAATGAAATAGAAAATATAACCTTCTGATACTAGTGCTGGATGTACTAAGCTCCACCTCATCTCCTGTCCCTCCCACAGGCTTGCTCATCAAGATTACAAGAGGTCCATCAGGCCTATACAACTTGTCAATCAGCCATGTCAGGGCGGAGATGACCGTAGGTACTCGAGGGCGGGATCTGACGCAGTGTAAAACTGAACTGATGAAATGAAGAATGTGCAGGAACAAGGACTGATCGGAACCAGATGTGGGTTTCACCATCAGAAACCTGAGTAAAGAGAATTTTGTGTGAACAAAACCCAGTAGGACTTTGCTGTTTATACAGCAACAAGGAACAAGTTAAGTAGTTAGTCATCATTTTCATTTCTTAAAGAACATGGATGGAGCCACCATTGTAGTTGGTCTTCTTGCAGGAAGACTGCACCAAGTAATCACAAGCTCTTGCAGTGGTGGTTTATGTGGCAATGTCTTTTACCTGTGTCATGATTTGAATCTGTCTTACAACACGGTTTTCTAAATCTGACCATACCGCCCGCCATTAGGTAGGGAACTCTCTAATACAATAACCAACCAAAACGTACCTTTATTATCATTGTTGTAGGACATGTACTATGCTTAAAACCTATAGGCTATTTTGTGTAACCGATGGGACAATAATATTTAATTTCATAAGAACTAAAGAAGTATCACCGGAAAGGATTATGTAATTCATCAACGGGAATGTTACTTTAGAGGTAGGTGTAAACACTTTATCGAATAATAGTATAGTAAGATAGAAATATCGAATAAACGAGTTGTGTTACATCAGGATAAGTCAAACTTAGCTAGTTAAAGCATGCATACATTTAAATGCATTGTGCAAACTGACTAATTTATAGATAGATCGATACAAAATAATTCACAGTATAATTCTATCTTTAAATGACCAAAATCGTCCCATAAATAAGGAAGATAATTGAAAAACTAGATTTTAAACATTGAACAGAGAGCAGAAATTTTGTCTCATTTTGGGAATTTTTACGCTGTTCCTTACCCTGTCACCTCAGACGCAGGATGCGTGACTATAAAAGGCCTTGCCCTTGGTAATTTGACACCACTATAAAAAATTCAAAACCACCAGCTGTCTAGAAAGAAGCGGTAAACAGTAATCATATTTTACCTTTGCCAACCGCATCTATTGCGCAGACCATAGAAGCCATTAACAGCCTGTGTGTGTTTTGCCTGAGGGTAAGAATGACTATATATATGTATATGTACATATTTATGTATTATTCTTCTGATTTAATCCACGTGTGTTAGAAAGTGAAAAAGGCCTGTGTTAAAAAAAATATTCCAGGACGAATGTGTTGCTTGCTAGAATGCAAAGCATGTGTTGATTTTAGAGGTGAAAGCCAGCGTTGTAAAAGGTGTAGGTTTATTGACAATGATGTCAAGAATACGACTGTAAGTTTAATAATACATTCGAAAGAGTATTTGTTAAAGGAATGATATGTATCCTGGAACCTAAGGAAGGATTAACAGGAATTGTTGTACTGAATCGATCAATATATTACTTGTAAATTTATACTATTCCAAATCATTGTATGGAAGCCAATCTTGGACTAAGGAATCAACTTAGGAATTATAAGGAAATTTTAGTCGCAGTGAACTGACTGTGATGGGTGGCGAAGGTAAATTGTCCTGTGCATATGTGAGCACAATGTCTGACGCTGTATGTTATGTCCTTTGTGTGTAAAGGCAGAGTAGTGCTGGATCATACAGAGGTTCTGATTATTTGAATTTCAGGTTTTGTCCTGCAACCATTTTATCCTGAAACGTTGTATCCTGCAAAGGACCCAAGGTATCTGATTCCTATAACTCGTTTTGGACTTTGAGGTGCAAAGGCTCGTGATGTCAATGTAGCTAGCCACCACTGTTCCACTGCCTGGCAAGTCAGAGTTGTTCATCCACGGCAGAAGAGTGTGGGATGTTCTGGATTTTAAGATAAGTGGCCTTATCTAGCCACTGATCAGCGGGTTCAACAAAAGATATCACCACAAAAGAAAACATAAATATATTAATAACATTTCAGTGAAGGATGAATTTAAGGACAATATAAATCCACTCTATCCTCACAGTCAAACTCATTTACATTGTATTAAATTTAAAATTATTCATCAGTGTGGAAGACAATAGAAACTTCAATACAAGATTATGGTTTATAAATTTTAAGTTTCTATGTTTATTTATTTCAAGCTGTAAATACCTTTGAGTTTTCCTAAGTTACCTAACCAAAAGAGAACAGGGTTAGGTAAATAAATTGTAAATACATAAATATCAACAGACTTGCTGAATTATTTGAATTAAAGTTTCAAGTTTTGTTTGATATTTAATTTAGATTGATAGATAGACTATATTATATACTCCTAGAACAACTTGTCAACATAAACAACATATAATACCAAAGGAGAATCTTCGAAAGGGGCAAATAGATTTTCAGGACATAGCCTTTCAACGCCTGGAGGTTTATACAGCTGGATTCTACCTTTGATGTCAATACACCCTTATTCTTTTCCAGAAAAGGGGGTATTTCTTGTAAGACCAGTCTCTTACCTGGCACTATCCCGGTATCATCTGATACATCTTTTTGTCCAGGATATCTTAAATTTTATAACATCTCAAACCTATCGTGACAACCTGATAAAGCTGCCAGACCCCCATGCATAATCTCATATAAGTTGCCTTGCTTGGCATGCCCGAAGGTAATGGTGGTTCTTTTATTTCTCTGTTTCTCCACAGACCCCATGGAACTATAGAGTACAAACTACTTACAATGCAAATAGTAAAAAGCTGTCATTTATAAAGTGAAATAACTAGATTGTTATAAGGCAAAAAGTAAAAAGCTGTGATTTATAGAGTGAAATAACTAGTATGTTATAAAGCAAAAAGCTGTCATTTATAGAGTGAAATAACTAGTATGTTATAAGGCAAAAAGTAAAAAGCTGTGATTTATAATAGAGTGAAATAACTAGTATGTTATAAAGCAAAAAGCTGTCATTTATAGAGTGAAATAACTAGTATTTTATAAGGCAAAAAGTAAAAAGCTGTCATTTATAGAGTTAAATAACTAGTATGTTATAAAGCACAAAGCTGTCATTTATAGAGTGAAATAACTAGTATGTTATAAAGCACAAAGCTGTCATTTATAGAGTGAAATAACTAGTATGTTATAAGGCAAAAAGTAAAAAGCTGTCATTTATAAAGTGAAATAACTAGTATGCTATAAAGCAAAAAGTGAAGAGCTGCCATTTATAGAGTGAAATAACTAGTATGTTATAGGGCAAAAAGTAAAAAGCTGTCATTTATAGAGTGAAATAACTAGTATGTTATAAAGCACAAAGCTGTCATTTATAGAGTGAAATAACTAGTATGTTATAAGGCAAAAAGTAAAAAGCTGTCATTTATAAAGTGAAATAACTAGTATGCTATAAAGCAAAAAGTGAAGAGCTGCCATTTATAGAGTGAAATAACTAGTATGTTATAGGGCAAAAAGTAAAAAGCTGTCATTTATAGAGTGAAATAACTAGTATGTTATAAAGCACAAAGCTGTCATTTATAGAGTGAAATAACTAGTATGTTATAAGGCAAAAAGTAAAAAGCTGTCATTTATAAAGTGAAATAACTAGTATGCTATAAAGCAAAAAGTGAAGAGCTGCCATTTATAGAGTGAAATAACTAGTATGTTATACAGCAAAAAGCTGTCATTTTATAGAGTGAAATAACTAGTATGTTATAATGCAAAAAAGTAAAAAGCTGTCATTTATAGAGTGAAATAACTAGTATGTTATATAAAGCAAAAATCTGTCATTTATAGAGTGAAATAACTAGTATGTTATAAGGCAAAAAGTAAAAAGCTGTGATTTATAATAGAGTGAAATAACTAGTATGTTATAAAGCAAAAAGCTGTCATTTATAGAGTGAAATAACTAGTATGTTATAAGGCAAAAAGTAACAAGCTGTCATTTATAGAGTGAAATAACTAGTATGTTATAAAGCACAAAGCTGTCATTTATAGAGTGAAATAACTAGTCTGTTATAAAGTACAAAGCTGTCATTTATAAAGTGAAATAACTAGTATGTTATAGGGCAAAAAGTAAAAAGCTGTCATTTATAGAGTGAAATAACTAGTATGCTATAAAGCAAAAAGCTGTCATTTATAGAATGAAATAACTAGTATGTTATAAGGCAAAAAGTAAAAAGCTGTCATTTATAAAGTGAAATAACTAGTATGTTATAAAGCAAAAAGTGAAGAGCTGCCATTTATAGAGTGAAATAAATAGTATGTTATAAAGCAAAAAGCTGTCATTTTATAGAGTGAAATAACTAGTATGTTATAATGCAAAAAAGTAAAAAGCTGTCATTTATAGAGTGAAATAACTAGTATGTTATATAAAGCAAAAATCTGTCATTTATAGAGTGAAATAACTAGTATGTTATAAGGCAAAAAGATGTCATTTATAGAGTGAAATAACTAGTATGTTATAAAGCAAAAAGCTGTCAGTTATAGCGTGAAATAACTAGTATGTTATAAGACAAAAAGTAAAAAGCTGTCATTTATAAAGTGAAATAACTAGTATGTTATATAGCAAAAAGCTGTCATTTATAGAGTGAAATAACTAGTATGTTATAAGGCAAAAAGTAAAAAGCTGTCATTTATAGAGTGAAATAACTAGTATGTTATAAAGCAAAAAGCTGTCATTTATAGAGTGAATAAACTAGTATGTTATAAGGCAAAAAGTTAACAGCTGTCATTTATATGCAACAAGCTGTCATTTATATAGGGGTTACTTTCACAATTGCCTCCAGCTGGCAGGAAATAGGAATGAATTTGAAAGCTGCAACCAAGGTGGAGTGGGTTCAATTCTCTGCACTAGACAACAGGAGGCTGACACTTGGGAGTCATGACCTAAGTGGGCCAGCCACCCCTTAAGAGTGTAAAGGAGATTACGGGGCCAAAACACTTGATGGACGGGTGACACCTTCTGGTGATCAGATTGCCTCCTGTTGTATCGCTCTGTATAGAGTTTCCTATCATCATCATATACATATACAAACAATACATATAACATGTACATATAATATATAAATAAACAAAAAATATATACAACATATACAAACAATACATATTTTTTTATTTTTCGTAACCAGCGGCACTTGGGCTTTCAGCCCTTCGGCCTAATGACATGTCATTGCAAGGCTGGGGAGCCTGTTGACTTTCCTTCCAACCCGGTCAGGAGCTTTGCTCCTTCCCATCCACAGAGGGTTTATCTCAGGAGCCATTCAGGTTATTCAGTCAAAATCCTGGTCGTTGACACTCCTTCAAATGCTGACGCCGGGCTTGAACCTTGAATACCTGGCCACCAGCGCAACGTTGTAACCATTACACCAGCGCGGCTCCCAAAACAATACATATAGCATATACAAACAACACATATAACATTTACAAAAAATACATATAGCATATACAAACAATACATATACAAACAACACATATAACATATACAAACAAAACATATAACATATCTGATGGGAAGTCAGTAAGTCTGTCACAAACTGATATGGGACAGCTGAAAATTGTGGTTGGTAGTTTCTAAAGGTGTCATTAGGTGGCAGCAACATCCAGCTTGATGATTACTTTAGGTAGCAGACGCTAGGTGTCGCATGCGCAGCTCAGATAAAAATGGCAACCATGCTCGCGGAGTGTACGACCAAAAAACAGCATGCTGTTGTGCATTTTTTGGGGCAAAAAAACTTCCTGCAAAGGATGTTCATAAGGAAATGTTTACTGTTTACGGTGAGAAGTGTTTGTCGCGTAAAGCAGTACAAACAATACATATAACTTATACATACAATACATATAACTTAAACAAACAACACATATAACATATACAAACAACACATATAACATATACAAACAATACATATAACATACACAAACAACACATATAACATATACAAACAATATATATATATATATAACACAAAAAAGATTTAAATTTACATAAAATTATGAAAACATCAGACTCCATCAATCATGTTTTCTTTTCTTTCTCCTCTGAACCATCAGCCTCAGAGGTGAGACTCACTTTTCTAATACTGTGTACCAGTCATTACTGGAAAAGAATTCTGACACTGCTGGTATTCTCAGTGAACCGATGTATAACAAAATGCGATCTAAAGCTGTGATAACTGCGCCATGCGAGGATGCATTCCTGACAGCTTCAATGCTGGCTTGTAGGTTCCAAGACACACTGGAAGCTTCTAGAACAGAACGCTCTACTGGTGTCAGCGCTAGCAGTGGGTTGAAACTAATGAAACACAAGATGTAGAAAAGCACAGATTAATTACACCTACGCACATCAACATTTAAAAAAAAAAAAACTATAATTATAAGCATAGGGCTGGCAACCTTATCATGTAAAACAAGTTGTTACAGAAACCATCACTGCAAGAGCATATGAATGCTTTTATGCTGGCTTCCTACAAGAGGATCTGTTGCCATGATGGCTTCATGCTCCATATGGAGCAAAAAAGGGAAAGAAAAATGATTATATGCATCTTCTTATTTTTTTTTAAATTATGCCCCATTGCAGATATGCCATAAGGGAGTTATTGTTGGGATGCTGAGATTCTCGCTCTTTTGCAGCCAATACCAAGTTGAAGGCTCCTTGGTATTATCTACACTGTAAATCTAGGCTTTTCTGCCATTCTGAAATGTGCTGAGTTGAAGTGCTGGCTTGCATTTAAAGGATCATCACATCTGGTTCCAAGCTAGGAGGAAGAAGCGCGTGGCATACTGTGCGTTCCCCGCCATCCAAGGGGGCTCTCCAAATATGCAGAGCTAAAATATCGTGTTCTGGTTCTGGGCTCTCCCAAGGAATTGTCACGTCCTACACAGAGCCTAATGGATATGAACGCAGTTTCATAATCCAGATATACCAGGTTCGAAACCTGCTGCAGGCGGTTTGGTAGCAAATCGCTTTGTGTGGATTTTTAACAATGGTATAAGCGCCGTACCGTTCAGAAAGCAATGGCAAACTACTGAATGAAAAAAAATTGCCTAGAAAAATCACAAACAGCCAATAAAAGCTGGGGTTGATTGCCACGTCCTGTAAAGGATAAGCAACTAACTTTAACTTTAACACAGAGCCACTTCTCAGCTCCCACTGCCTATCACTGGGTCCACAGTGAGATCCTCCTGCATACAGTCAACCAGGTCAAAGCCAAAGAATCATGTCTGGGGCTCAAGTGACTTCTCCAAGCTTAGTGTGCAATGCTAGTTTTTCAACATGTTTCACCACAGGGGGAATCCCTGGAAGTGTGTGGGTGATTTCAAGAGTCAATGAGGGTGTAATTAGCCTCACAGACAGAGGTTCACTTCCACGTACGTATAATGTAGCATTGTGCATAAGCTGGTGGTCATATAAAGATGACTCCAGATATGCCTCCATGCATTGCCTGAAGGGGAGTGACTTCTTTATATTAGGTGTCAGCTTTACGAGGTGGGGTGACTGGTTCCCTTTCTTGCTGCCTTCACCTTCCCTACCTCAAGCACAGTCCCGTCAACAGTGATGTGTCCTATCCATCGCCAGCCTTCTTCTCATCTCCTGTTCGGGACCTAAGACGCGTCAACAGTGAGGAATGCAGTTAGTGACCCATAGCTAGACTGCTTACGTCAGGGTCAGCTAACCAGAGCTGACCAAGACCCTACTCCACCTCCAAGTTATGGTCCTGGAAACAGGCTGCATCACTGCAGTCTGGCTGAGTGAGTAGGGATCAAAGAGGGAAGGCTAACCCGGTCCCAAAAATGCTGTGCTGAAGTCAGATGTGTCGGCCAAAAGGCGCAAATATCGCAGCTTCGCTGTAAACGGACACAACGCAACCAACGTCCTTTTCAGGATGAACGAAGAAGAAGAAGATCTCCTGTTCACCTGTCTTGTCAAGTCATCAGTTCCACTGTACCATTTCAATCCTTCCATTGTACGCAAGCATCCATTTATGAAGGTCTCCATCTTCTTGGTAACTGGTATGGTGACATGATCCTTTAAAAACTTCGACAGCTAAAAAAGGAAAGCCCAGACCTAATTCAAGATGGTCATACAGAATCAAAAAAAGGTTCCTGAACACAAATGGTCATGAAGCTAGACAATGCAAAAGGCATCCAAATAAATGCAACAGACCACCTAGCACACGAAACTTGGTTTATGCTCCACAGGGAACAGATAGGCAGATTAGAAGATAATCTTATAACTTTAAATAAACTTTAGCAACTCCAATTTTGTCTTGTAGCAACATATTAAATGTCAATGTGAAAGTGACATAAAGAACCAGACAAGCAGCAGTGTAACAAGAGGTGAAGAAAACACACAAGTCTGGTTAGGACATGCACTGGGAATACCAGGTAACAGAGAAATCTTTGTTATTGTTAATCAGAATTGACATTATTGCACTCTGGGCAAACCCATAGGTGCTCAGTCTCCAGCAGCAAATGTCGAAGGTTTTGAATGCTAATTGTTCCTGTTGCACACTGGTTGTATACATGGTGGATGCGTCCTCATACGTCCATCCCTGCTGGTCTTATGTTTGATGCCGAATTCCAGCAATCTTAGCCTTGATGATTCATCGATTGCAGTGTCATTTTCTAATAGATGACCATGAATTGCCCTCAGTATTTCTTCCTTATCCATGGCCAATGCACCTTTTATGGGTGCTCTTGAAGCTAGTCTGTCAGCTCTTTCATTGCCACGTATCCCGGCATGACCAGGACAGTAGATCCATTTCAGTTCTTAAAGATTTGATGCTTCTATGGAGGTTTTCCATTCATGTCAAAGTCAACCATTGTGGGATCTACAAGGTAAAAGAATATAGAAGGAAACCTTAAAATGCACGAAGAATTTCCAGACTTAGTCACTGGAACCTTCGTACGCTAAAGGAACACTGAAAGATTGTATAGGTGGTGGTGGAAATGACAGACCATAAGACTGACATTCTGTGAAACAAGCTGGGAAGGCATATAAAAAATTCTTGTTGATAGTATTACAGAGCAGTCCTTTTTCTTGAATTCTCAAATGGTAAGAGAAGTAGAGGGAGAAGCCAAAAAAAAAAAAGAAAAAATAAGACACACTGAGAAATTAAGTGGGTGCACAAATGAAAGTGATAGAGAAGACATGGTAGAACAGTCCCAACTACGATGGTTTGGCCATGTCTGCTGAATGGAAGAAGATCAGCTACCACAACAACTATGGTGTCACGAAGTGGATTTAAGTTTAAAGTGTGTCTGAGTGTATAGACAAGACCCTAGTATGAGAAAGACTGAAAAGATAGATTTAGATGAAAATGATAGTGAAATGCGAAAAGATGAGACTATTGGCTCCGAGGGCGAGAACCGAGATTGACTCTCCCTCGCCACTCAGGACGTCTTTGATAGCTATAGCCTCAACCGCCTCTTACTACCCTAAGGGGATAAGGTTAAATTAAAGATCACATACACCACAATACAGACAACATATAGCTACTGTACGTAAATAAATTGACTGATCCAGACTACAATTTAAAGTTTATTTACAGCAAAAAAAAATACAACAATCAAGTACATATCAAAGAAATAAAGTGCGTGTTCGCGCACCTGAAAACAACCAAAGCACAGTTAAAATGATTTATCATCAACCCCAACCCTTTCCCCAAAATATCAAACCTGTAAGGGAAAAAGAATTTAAGATTAAAACAAAACCACACTGAACTTGGTGGGGTCTCGGATTGCGAGCCACCACTCCAACTATCTATTCTAAATTATACTCTGGACTCCACTGTTCAGCTGGAAATCCTTCGAACTGTCTACACAATCTCTGCAAAGACTTCGTTTCTACACAGCCTATACTAAAACTACCGAACACTACTCCACAACTAACTTCATCACTAAAACTTCAGCAGCTGTCCTCTGCTATGATCTTTAACAAAACTCGCTATCAGTTCTGTCTCTCCGCTCTAACATCTGTAGAAGGTATTTTAACCCTTTTTCTCTCCACAAATAGTGTAGCTGACGACTTGGGTTTAAAGACTGGATACTGGACTTGAAATGTAGCTGCTTCACTACTGACTAATCTCTATTCACCTGCCCAGTTACCCCTCTCTGGGTTTAGGGCTGTCAGCTTTATTATGGCCAAATTTACACGAACCCAACCTCCAGGTGTTGTGCCTCCTTTGGAGTTGGTATATCGAGCTTAGAGCTCGGGATTTAAACGATGAACACGTTCCCGCTGAAGCATGGGGACTTCACTGTAAAAGAACTGTTTCGTTCCTTCTGATGCCCACTGACTTGGCGCCGGTACTACCGCGTCACCAGTTCTCTTTTGCCTCTGGCGTTGCCTCGTCTCTTCTACTCCTGGGAAGAACAATCTTTCTTGGCAAGCTGCAAGGTCAAAATGGCACCCGTACTTGCGTGCCGTGAAAACGTTTTGCTGTGGGACAAATAATACAACAGATATACCACACATCAACTTAACACGTCTTTAACATCTACCTCCCTTACTTCCTAAACTCCCCTGTCTATTCCCGCCCCAGCAATACATAATTATTTATGCCCCAAAAGTCAGCTCCCCCACACAACTCCCTTCTCTTTTCTCTACCCCGATTCCAAAGTAAACATCACCCAGGTAATAACCTCGGTCTGGTAATCAACTCCCAGACCTGCAGCCCTAAATCTTTAGTTATGCCTGGCTGCCCAGGTGTCAAAACAATTCAACTCTCCTGTCCGTCATACTTTGGGCTACTTCTACACTGACCCTTGATGATTCAATGATTAACACCAAATAAAATTAGACCTACTCTAGAAATCATTAAATTCCCGTTTCGTCAAATTAATCACATCCAAAATGTAATAAAATTTATTTCCTTATCAGAAATATAAATTTCAACTCATATCTTCTGATTACACACAATGAAATGCACAATAAAATACCATACAAAAATGATGCTAATATATATATACTGCAAAATTTATGAACAATAGCAGTTATCAATTTAACCCCCGACGTTAAATACACGTGCTCCCGCATTCTCAACAAAGTTAACTTCACTCCTCCTCAACCATCTGAATATAATCCTGAATTAATCCTCAATTAAATAACAGTATACACGTGCTTCAATTTACACAAATCTGTTCCCTTATATTCTGTAATTTATCATAAATCAAGGATGCCTGATTTTCTACAGACTTAATTTTTAAATATAACAAAGCACACACTTAATATCTCAAAATCTTTACCCTCTCCTAGATACGGCTATTATCATAGAAAGAATTTATGCACCCTTACATTTCCAGTTTATCACTAAGATAGTACTTGATGGCGCTGGCGTTAAGAATTAAATTAAAACTTCCTAATAAAACTTCACGTATCGGGCTAAGATTAATTTATTAACGAACTATAAGTTATGGCTTACCCAGTCGAATTTCTCAAATGAAGAACAATCGAACTATGTATATAGAATACAGGCGTAGACTTTCACGGCATGAAGTTTTTCATCAGAGAGCGGCCGACTATGAATCTACGTGAGTATATATTTTTTTTAAAATCCCACGCTGACCTAGGCATATGTCATTGCGTGGCTTTGTTCTAAGCCCAATGATCGCACTGCATTTCAATAAAGTTTGACCCCGGCCAATCAAATTAATAACCAACTCTGACTCATATTATTACTGCTACAGCGCGTCCAAAATTGGCGTCATATTAAATAACGTTAGCTGTTGGCGTGAGCAAAATTAACTTGATTCGTTGAGCGCCAGTTTTAACATACATGGGTAGAGGTCACTACCCCCATCCCCTGTTTAAACAAAGAATGTACTGGCGTACAGAATATGACCGCAATTATTTTAATCCCGAAAATACGTCTATTTGCACGCAATCGCTTTAGAGAGAAGAAAACTGGTGCAAATCTGAACTTAACCTTACCGTCGTCCCTATAGAAAATAACCTGCAATAAATTCCCTACAAAACAAGACTAAGCTCCACTACTATTCATAGAGAAGAAACATAGTGCAGATTAGATAAAACTCCACCGTAATCCCTCCTTCTGAAAAAAACGAAAATAATAGAAGGAGAAGAAACCTGGGGTAGATTACATGTAATCCCTCCTAGAAAAAAAACATAAATAATGCAAGGAGAAGAGACATGGGGCCTTTTGAAAAATAAATTACAGTACAGTATCACATATGGGAAACTAACAGCCAGGGATCCAGACCTCCAGGATGACCCAGAGTTCGCTGGGAGAACAACATTAGGCAATCTCTGAAAGATCGAAGACTAGACTGGAACCAGGCCAGAAGGAAGACAGCCGATAGGATAGTATGGCGCCGTCTCCTCCAAACCTCTATACCTCATGGTAGAAGAGGGATGACTAAGTAAGAAGACACAGAAGAAACTTGAGTAGACAATACAAGACAGGAGAACATGATGTGACTTTATTAAAGACCCATGCTCCTCTGGGAACAGATAGAATATGACTGAATGAATCATGGGATATGACTGAATGAATCAAGTTCACAGATTTGGGTCTGTTGACAGCTTACTCTCTCATCTTGTCTGTCAACAGCTCACTGCGGAAGGAGTCCATCAGTTGTTCCAAGCCACCATGCCAGGCAATATTCCAGGTGACTTTCATCATCTCTCTAGGACCATTGGTTGTCATGATGTCACTGCTGACATTTGGCAGTGTCACGGTATACGGGCTGCTGATATGATGGCATGCTGGTTTGAAGGGAAGCCGGTACCTTTGTGATGAGATTTTTAAATTAGAAAATTATTCTCAAAGGTAAAAAAGGTAAAGAAAGTCTCATAGCAGATACTGCAGCAGGGGAGTGAAGTGTTAGAGACTTCACTATACTAGGTCCAGCATCAGAGGTGGGGTGATCAGTTCTCTTCCTCGCTGTCTTTTCCTTCCCTAACTCAAGAGTAGAGCCAAGTACCTATTTACAGCAGTGTGACAATACCGTGATTCAAACCTGGCACCTTTGCTGCAAGACACCAGCATTCTTGCCACTATGTCAATAGGATGCTCTATTCTCAAAGACTCTTTAAATGCTCCTGGTAGCGACCAATGGTTTCACTACAAAAGATTCTGGTTACCAAACAACAAGTGTGAATATTTTCAATGAACAACTATTTTAAGAGCATCCGATGGGCTAAACAGTTATTGAGCTTGCCTCTCACGGCAAAGTTAACGTGTTCTGGGATCAAAACCTGGTAGTGTCACGATCCAGTCTACGCAGCTGTAAATGGGCACCTGACTCTGCTCTTGAGCTAGGGGAGGCAAAAAAAAGCAAAGAATGAAACTGGTCACCCCATCTAATGAACTGGAATCTCTAACACTTCACTCCCCTTCAGTAGACTCTGCTTTAGGACGACCTTTACCTTTTTAATTGTTTTAAAGATTAAGGTAGTCCCTCAGCACAGGGGTTCTCAACATTTTTTGCTCATGCCCCCTTCCCCTTTCTGAGCCTCATTTACTAAAAATATGGCATGGCCCACATTAAGAACCACTGCCACAGGAGAGTGAAGTGTTACGAGACTTTTCTATTACCAGGTCTCAGATTCTGAGGGGAGCAAACCCGTTCCCTTCCTTGCTGCCTTTGTCTTCCCTAACTCAAGAGCAGAGTCATGTACCCATTTACAGCTGGGTTTACTGGAGCGAACTAGTTTTACAATCTGTTAATAAACTATGCTGGCTAATTAATTTTGGAATAGAATATAATCTCCTGCCTTAATCTATGGAAAATAAAAATATTGTAATCACGGTTAACACACAAGTTGCAATCCTAAAGTGTAAGCACATTAAAAAATTTGAGCAAATTGAGACAAAATATACCCGCGTTAAAAAAAAAAAGTTATTTAAATTAAAAGTATGTTATGCAATAACTCTTTATCAATGGAAATAAGTAAAACATTTATTTAATGTTACATAGATCCAATATACACATGAGGAAGTGAGTTATGAACAATTAGGACTAGCAGGAAATCCATGGAGACCACAAATACTAAAATCCATTTTAGCCAAAATGAAACTAAAAGACACAAAAATCTTGTTCACCTCAATATGGCCTGAATGATGGAGTAACCTCTATCTTACAAAAGTTTGACCCCTTTCTAAATCCATCTTTTTCATTATTTTCCTCATGGCCTACTTTCAATAGTTCTACTTTTCACAAAAACCTGGGTCACGTGATCATCAAGATCTGAGCATGCTTGTCAAGAGATACAACTCTGTTAGTTATGCTACAGCTTACCTTATTACTCAAATAAAAAATTCACACCCGCACAAACCTTTGGATAACCTGAGCTGGTAGACTAATGTTTGTTCCTGGAATATCAGCCTGACCTGGTCTGAAAAAAAAAAAAGTTAAAAAAAAATTATAATACAAAACCCATTTTAAATCAGCATAAAAAGATAAGACCACTCCACTCGCAAATTCAACAAAATAAGTCAGGAAAAAGTGAAAAGTGGAAGTGAGATGAGATCAGTGGATATGCCTAGTGAAAAACAGAGACGGTGGAAGTGAGATGAGATTGGAGGAGATGCAAGAAGAAAAACAGATGGTGGAAGTAAGATGAGATTGGAGGAGATGCCTGGAGAAAAACAGTGACGATGGAAGTGAGATGAGATTGGAGAATGTCTGGAGAAAAATAGTGACGATGGAAGTGAGATGAGATTGGAGGAGATGCAAGAAGAAAAACAGTGACAGTAGAAGTAAGATGAGATTGGAGGAGATGCCTGGAGAAAAACAGTGATGATGGAAGTAAGATGAGATTGGAGGAGATGCAAGAAGAAAAACAGTGACGGTGGAAGTAAGATGAGATTGGAGGAGATGCCTGGAGAAAAACAGTGACGATGGAAGTAAGATAAGATTGGAGGAGATGCAAGAAGAAAAACAGTGACGGTGGAAGCGAGATGAGATTGGAGGAGATGCAAGAAGAAAAACGGTGACGATGGAAGTAAGATGAGATTGGAGGAGATGCCTGGAGAAAAACAGTGATGATGGAAGTAAGATGAGATTGGAGGAGATGCCTGGAGAAAAACAGAGACAGTGGAAGTGAGATGAGATTGGAGGAGAAGCCTGGAGAAAAACAGAGACTGGAAGTGAGATGAGCTTGGAGGTTGTCTGGAGAAAATCAGAAATGGTGGAAGTAAGATGAGATTGGAGGAGGTGCCTGGAGAAAAACAGAGACAGTGGAAGTGAGATGAGATTGGAGGTTGTCTGGAGAAAATCAGAGATGGTGGAAGTTAGATGAGATTGGAGGAGGTGCCTGGAGAAAAACAGAGATGGTGGAAGTGAGATGAGATTGGAGGATATCTGGAGAAAATCAAAGATGGTGGAAGTAAGATGAATTTGGAGGATGTCTGGAGAAAAACAGAGATGGTGGAAGTGAGATGAGATTGGAGGATATCTGGAGAAAATCATCCTAAACATGCATGTTTGAAATTATTGACCGGCCCTCGAGATGTAAACATAACTATATTTCTGATTGGGGCAATATAACCTGACACTTTAGTTGGTTGAAAGCACTGTGAAAATTTACTAGCGCCAAGAAGATAATCAGACCTTGCCAGAATAGCAGCAGATTTCATTTATCGGACCAGACTTTGTTTCAGCATCATGAGGAATTATCTCCCAGGAAAACTCTACCATTTTTAGCAAGGAAAATCGGAATCTAAAGAATCTGAAACACGGAGTCAAAGTAAGAACTTAATGCTAAAGTAACAACACCCCAGACCAAGTGTAAGAGGCCTCTACAAGTGCCTTTATTTCTCTGAGCCAGCAGCCTGAGAGCCTAAAGATTGGCATAAGTTGTACATTTTGAATTCTATATTTTTTCATGAAGAGCCAACAGTGTAGGTTTGCAATGATAAATGTCATTTAAGTGCTAAAAAAAAAAGAACCCCATGAATACTAATCAATATTCCATAAACCATTATCACCATCACTGATGAGGAAGGCATGGAAAGACCTTGAGCTGATAGCATACAAAAGGAGATCTTGACATACCTTTGTTGAAGAATATGCTCCCTGGGGAGGTGAATGAATGATCACCATCCTTATCAGTCTTATTAAACAAACAAAAACTCTCATCTGAAGACTGTGATACTGTACTGCAATTTATTTTTTCAAAAGGCCCCATGTTTCTTCTCCTTCTATTACTTTCGTTTTTTCAGAAGGAGGGATTACGGTGGAGTTTTATCTTATCTGCACTATGTTTCTTCTCTATGAATAGTAGTGGAGTTTAGTCTTGTTTTGTAGGGAATTTATTGCAGTTTATATAGGGATGATGGTACGGTTAAGTTCAGATTTGCACCAGTTTTCTTCTCCTTAAAGCGATTGCGTGCAAATAGACGTATTTTCGGGATTTAAATAATTGCGGTCATTTTTTGTTTTATTAAGCAGTAGAGGGCTGAACATTATTTCCCCGACGGTTAGGAGATCATTCGCTACTCCAGTACATTCTTTGTTTAAATGGGGGATGGGGGTAGTGACCTTTACCCATGCACGTAATACTGGCGAGCAGTAACAGTATGAGTCAGAGTTGTTTAAAATTTTGATTGGCTAAATAATAATAAGAGGAAATTCGCTGAATTAACTTAGCAGGGGGCTTGAACTAGCTAACGAATTATAAGATAACCCTGCCCTATCCTTCACAAATGTTGATGGCAGATGCTAGAGTTAATGTGCTCAACCAATGCAGCATTGTTCTTGCTTTTCTGAATATCTTGTAAATACTCCCTGGAGGAAGAAGCATCATTATCCTTCTACTTACAACTCTGCCAAGAGTAATCTTGTGCGAAGGTAGACACTTTTGAAGACCCACATTAGTTATTCTTGAGTTTTGGCCACTGTTGGACCACTACTGCAGAGCTAAGGGGAGGCAACCCATGACACACTGGAGTAATACAGGTCCACAACCTTTTTCTGAAGCCCTTGGGGCCAAATTAATTTCGGAAATCAGAATTTTTCAGATTTCAGAACGGCAGGATGTAGGATGTACCATATATTATAATAACACCTGTTGTAAGCTGTGCACAATCATTGAAGATTTCAACTTTCCCCCGATAGAGGGTTCCATCAATTATCGTTGTGCAAGCTTTATAAAAGAAGTAAAATGTGTTGTGAAGATGACATCGGAGTGAAAAGTGTGACATCAGAGTGAAAAGTGTGACGTTAGATAGAGAGACTGAACGTTGGTCGGACTGGTTGAAGAACAAGATGTCCATTTCATGTGTACTTCATTAATAATGTTCAAGACTGTGGAATTTCCGATGCAGATTTGCCTCTCAGGTATCAGTGGGATAACACTGGACAACAGCCAAAATATATCCGAGACAAAAGTAGCTATTTTTAACTAATTTGGACATGCTGATCACGAATATGAACTTAAAAATCGCGAATTAGCTCTGGGGGGGGGGGGGGGGGGGGTTGTGTGGTGGTGTTAAAGAAAGCTTACAGCCTTTATTTTGGTTGTGAGATCGGTGACCAGGACCGGTATTGGGCCCCACATATATGTTGTCAATCCTGTGCAACGAATCTGCGCTGCTGGTTGAACTGAAAAGGACGATCAATGCGTTTTGCAGTTCCAATCGTGTGGAGGGAACCGACAAACCATCTTAATGATTGTTACTTTTGCATGACTCCTCCAATTGGACATGGTATTTCTAAGAAGAAAAAGCGGCCTGGGACCTATCCGAATATTCCCTCTGCTATGCGGCCAGTGCCTCACGGGGAAGGACTTCCTGTTCCTGACCCACCAGAATCTTATACTCTGGATGATGAAGAAGATAATAAGGCCAGTGGACATCCGTCACCCGTGAAAGCATGTACATCAAGAGATCCTGATTTCGTGCCTATTGAATAGTCTGTACAGCCACATACAATTACCCAGAGTGAATTGAATGATCTAGTGAGAGATCTGGAATTGCCAAAAAATAAAGCAGAGCTGTTGGGGTCCAGACTGCAGCAATGGAATCTTCTAGAAGAGAATGTGCATGTGTCTGTGTTTCATGCTCGGCAAAAAGGTCTGCTTCCATATTTCAAAATAATAGATAACTGTAGCAGTTGTGTTGACCGGTCACCACTGTAACCATCTTTTCAGTATAGGGTACACAAACCAGTGTTACAGTCCCAGCAATCAGTGATGTTAATGATGGGTGTTGAAGGCAGATGAAAACTGGGCGTGTAATGGAAGACAAAGGTCAACTCGACCGACGCAGGGTAGTGTAAACATTGAAGTGAGAGTGCAAGGCACGTGAATGGTGGAGTGTTCGGCTGAGTTGACAACTAGACTGCACACACACTCACTCAGCTGGAAGTCAATGACATGGACGACTGTGGACGTTTTCTATGGTTTAATTTGACGTACACACTTGGACAGAACGGGTACAGTTACAGGAACACAGGTCGACATCAATAGCATATTGTTGACCCACGGTGTACAATAATAAATTGGCATTCATGTAGAAAATCACAATGGAACGTCAGTATACAAGCATTCAGAGTTCCATATCTTATATAAATATTCATCAGGCCTTACTGACTAATCATGTCAGTTAATATACAAGGTTCCAACCTGATTCCTAGACCGAACCTCTTTAGCATAAACGTAACTTGCACTCTAGCGAAGATTCCGTTAAATACAGTTCAGCCATTATTTCCTGAGAAAACGTTAAACTACCAATAGTAGGTTTTCCTTGCATAAGTATGATCTATTTATCACCACCTGATAATAAGGGCATCCCTGTTCTCTGGTAGATGATCAACAACAAATAGCATTCCAAAATGGCTTCTAGTCTTGTGAGCCTCGCTCACGATAACGATGCACAATGAAGCTTCAATAAAGATTCAGTTCATGAACATAACTGTTTCTATAACATTCAGCATATTCTTTCCTCATAGTTGCTGCATATATACATAATCAGTGCTGCTAGATAACTTGTCGTTCTGACATACTGACATGGTTCAATTCATGTAGCTGTCTGCCCATATTAAGCCTAGGAATGGAAAAAGTTCGGTAAACAGTTTTTTACCTTGTCATAGGAAAAAACCACTAGCAAACACAGAAACGCTCTTCTCCTCGCGTTATGGAATGAACACTAGGGAACTCATGGATTTAACCATCCCAGAAGAAACTATCTTCGTTCCCATAATCAAAAAGAGATCACAAACTTTTGGCAGGTCTCAGACATGACTTCCCGCCAGGCTTCTCCATCACCGAAGAACTCCCTAACGTATCTTCATGCGCCGAAAAGCACCTGACCCCAAAATACAGTACAAGGAAAATAGTCCGACATAGACATACAAAGATAACCCGATATAAGACCGAATCGTCTCCAACAGACACTGAGTAAACATAGACTCGGACTATAAACATCCCTGCATAAACCTAAGCAAGAATAATCTGTTTCTGACCGAACAGAGAATAGATCAACGGAGTCTAGATCCATCCGCCAAATCAATATTCAAGAGAGACCACCCATACAACAAAAGTATGAATTAATCATGGGTGATATAACTTTGACCATGAGAGCATTTCAAAATAAATACTATAGGCTCACAATGCACGAATAACAATGCACAGATGATAAGCATTCCAAACAAATATAACGCCTAATGTGAGGCTAAGTCGTCATATGAAACGACAAGTGAGAATATATCTCAAGATCTCAGAGAAAGTATTTCTCGAAGTATAAATATTTCCAGAGAGGTGTCACCAACGCCTACTACACTACTGGCACTGCCACAATTTATACAATAGTTTATCCAATAATTTCATATTAGATATTTTAAGTTCATGATTACCAAAGAAGAAAACATTAAAAAGACCTGGCGGTGAATATACATCAATGAATTGCTAAGTAGTGATACAATCAATATATCATACATTACATATGTGTACATATTTTAATATAGAGAGAAAGAAAAAAACCGTAGTAGATTTAAACCTGAGGATCTAACAGTTAGGTGGAATCATGTGGGCATCTAGACAAAATGTCTGCCATCACATTTTCTGAGCCACGGATAGCTCGCACCGAAAAATGAAAAGGCTGAAGAGCAATCGCGTATCGCGTTGATCTCGCGCTCTTCAGATTTTTACTTTGAATAGCTGTAAGAGCTTTCTGGTCAGTTTCTACAATAAAATGAGTGCCAAGAAGAAATCTTTGAAGTTTAAGAATTGACCAAACCATAGCCAATAATTCACGGTCTAGGACCGAGTAATTCTTCTCTGCGGCATTTAGTTTACGAGAAATATACATCACAGGATGCAGAGTTCCAGAGTACTCTTGCATTAGTGCCGCTCCAATCTTTGTGGATGAAGCATCACTACGAAGAACAAATGTCTTATCTTTAGTAGGTAACACTAAAATAGGTGCAGTAGAAAACATAGTTTTGATCTTATCCAAAGAGGATTGACATTCTTGAGTCCAATGGACTATATTAGGAGACCCTTTCTTTAGCAAGGAAGAAAGAGATGCTATGATCGAGGACAGATTCGGAATGAATCGTCCATAAAATTGTATGAGACCTAAGAGACTTCGCACTTGCTTTTTAGTCTTAGGAATAGAAATGATAAGTATTTTACTTGTATTATGGTCCTCTGTCTTTAGGAAACCATGACCGACACGGTGACCTAAGAAAGCAATTTCGCTAAAACCAATACAGGCTTTAGAGGGTTTCGCTGTCAGGTTATACTCGCGTAGAGTAGATAGTAATTCAACTAACCCAGAATAGTGATCTTCCCAAGTATCGCTGAAAAGACAGATGTCGTCTAGGTACGCAATGACATCTGACCGATAAGATAGGATTCGACGCATCATGCGTACGAATGTAGCTGGTGCGTTCATAAGGCCGAAAGGCATGAAATTCCATTGAAAAAGGCCTCTAGGCGTAGAAAAAGCAGTAAAAGGTTTGGCATGTTCCGATAGAGGGACTTGTCAATATCCTTTGGACAAATCTAGTTTAGTGAAAAAATGAGATTTAGAAAGCCTAGTAAGAAGCTCTTCTAGTAAAGGCATAGGTTCAGCATCAAACTTCGTAACTTGATTCAATTTGCGATAGTCAACGCAAAGACGTATGTAATTGTCTTTTTTTCGAACAATAACCATCGGCGAAGAATATGCGGAAGTGGATGGTTCAATTATTTTTAAATCTATCATTTCATCCAATTCCTTCTCAACCTGTGCTTGAAAATGTATAGGAATAGGATAAGGTCTAACTCTAATAGGATTATGGTCAGTTAGAATAATGTCATGTTCAATGACATGAGTTTGTCCAGGAATGTCAGTAAGGACATCCTGAAATGTTTGTAACATAACCGAAACTTGTCGCTGTTCTCCTAGAGATAAATCGGGAGAAACAGTAACATTTTTCCAGGATTCACTAGAATGTAGTGGGATCATCGGAAGCGGAAGATTAACATCCGAAAAACTTGTTTCCTCATCCTGTATTACAGACAGTGATGAGTAATGACCATGTTGGACTGGTGAATCGTCCGTCGTCTGGAAAATCGGCTGTAAATAATCCGGACGTTCATGGAATTCCGTAAGCATATTGATGTGGAAGGTTTTATGCTTTCCATCAATATCGACAATGTAGTCAACATCGGAAATTTTCGAGATTATATCGTACGGACCTTTCCAAGAAATAAGAAGTCTGTTTTCCCTACAAGGTAGCAAAACAAATGCTTTGTCAACAGGATAAAGTTGTCGTAAGGTTCTTTTCTTATTGGCAAATTGACTTGCCTTCTGTTTAGCAAATTCAGAAGAAGAAGTTGCCAATTTGCATGCTTCGATAATCTTTTGTCTCAGCGCGATGACATATTCGTAAGAAGATTTTGTGTCATCTGTAATATTATCAGCGGTTATGAGATCATGAAGCAAAGACATAGGGCCGCGTGGTCGCGCGCCAAAGACAAGTTCAAAAGGAGAAAATCCTGTATGTTCATTGGGGACCTCTCTGTAAGCAAAGAGGGCCGCGGGTAAAACCCTGTCCCAATCTTGAGGATGATCCTCAGTTATCTTCCCTAGTAAGTTCTTAAGTGTTCTATTTAGCCGTTCGACCATCCCATTGGACATAGGATGATAGATACTACTCAAAGATCTCTCTGTCTGTAGAGTAGACATTACTTGAGACATGGTATCCGATATTAGTTGGGTGCCATGATCTGATAATATTTCTCCGGGGAATCCCAGACGAGAAAATATAAGCCAAAGAGCATCTGCAATATCAGCAGTAGTAATGCTCTTCAGAGGAATAGCCTCTGGCCAACGTGTGCACATGTCCACACACGTTAAGATAAACTGATGTCCTCTAGCAGATTTGATCTTAAATGGACCAATTATGTCTATCGCCATTTTCTGTCTTCTTCTTCTTCTTGCGATCGCATCTTTGATGATTACACCATCAGACGAGTTCTCATGATGAATTCGACTGTTGTTTGAAGTTCCTCTTTAACTCCATATAGCTTTGAGTTTAGTGTTGAGTCATTCGGCCAGTATATCTTTCTTAACTGGTCATACAGAGGACAGTCCTGTAGAACATGCTCAGCAGTTTGTTCGTTTAATCCACATGTGCACAGTGGTGAAGCAGACAATTGTAGCTTGTGCATGTGTTTATTCAGTTTTTTATGCCCTGTCCTGAGTCGAAAAATAGTTATCTGTCCCTGCCGGTCGAGAGTGTGATAGTCGTCTTTGGGTTGGTTCTGTTCTCTTCTGATAGTCTGGATAGCTCTCTTTTTCTCAAAGTATGTGACTTCATTATCTTCTTGTTCACATTCTCCTCCCTTTTTTGCAAGTTTATCTGCCTTTTCATTTCCGGGTACACCACAATGAGATGGTACCCACTGAAGTATGGGTCTCTTTTTGGCAGCTACCTTGTTTAGTTCATTTCTCAGATGCGGGAGTTTACCACCCTTGAGAGCTTGCAGGACAGACAGTGCATCTGTGAGGATGACTACCTGGTGGCAGTCAGAGTTGGTGTTATAAATCATATTTGCAGCTTGCTCTAGAGCTTGAACCTCAGCCGTATAGTTGGAACAGAATTTACCAGTGGGAATGTGCCTAGTCTCATAGTGGTTGTCAGGATATGAGATAAAGATACCGGCACCTCCATTCCTAACAGCATTAGTTGCTGATCCATCTGTATAGGCATGTATCCATGATTGATCGGGATAGCTTTCTTGGATCATACTCAATGTAGCAGTTCGTTTTTGCAGATCATTATACTCACATCCACTTGTGAGACCACTGACTGATGTATTAATTTGGAGGGCACTGCTGGCCTGCTCCCATGGTACAGGGTATAGGGTGGGCTTCAGTGGTGTTGTCTTCATGGATAGGTCCTCTTGATGCTGTCTTATAAGTCTTTTCCCCCGATGCACAAAGCTGCTACGCTTTAGACGTCCCAATGCCAGATCATCTAGTCTTGCCTTCATTGGGTGCATTGGCATACTGTTGTACTTTTCCATCTGGATCATGGTTTTTGTGTCTCTTCTATGGGACAATGTCTGTAATCCAGCAACCTTCTGCATCTCTGTTATTGGTGTAGTTTTCATGGCTCCTGTAATGAGCCTGAGAGCTTGATTTTGCACCCTGTCCAAAGACTGCAGATGTGAGTTAGCAGCTGATGACCATGCTGCTGAGCTAAACTCTAAGTGTGGTCTTATTACTCCATTATAAATCTTCTTTAGATTTCGTTCATTTGCTCCCCAGTTGGTACCTGCTAATTTTCTGAGTATGCCTAGTCGTCTTCGGGCCTTTCCTTCTGCGTTTTCAATATGCTTATTCCATGTAAGCCTTTGGTCAAATGTCACCCCAAGATAGGTGGGGTAGCTTTCTTCCTTGATCACGGTTGTCCCTAGGTGTATGTTAGCTGATTTGTCCTTGGGGGCGAGGGAGAACAGTGTTGTGGAGGTTTTGTCTGTGTTTATTGTGATAAGCCATTTCTCTGCCCATGACACTAGCATGTCTGCTGCCCGCTGCATTCTATAATTTGCTGTGGTGACATTTTCATCAGCGCACCAGAGTACTAGGTCATCTGCATATAAGGCAGCTTTAACTCCTGCAGGGAGATCTTTCACCAGGTCATTGATGTAAACAAGGAAGAGTGTTGGGGAAATTACTCCTCCTTGAGGTACCCCCTGATGGAGCAACACTTTTCTGCTCTGCAGACCGTCAAGAGTGACTCTAGTTCTCCTGTTATGCAAGTATGACTGGATCCATTTCATCATGTTGCCTTGGATTCCACTTCTCCTAAGTTTTGCAATGAGGCCATCTTTCCACACCTTGTCAAAGGCCTGCTTGAAGTCGACCCAGATCGTTAGGACCTTTTTCTTCTCCTGGAAGGCATCTTCTATTGCTTGAGACAAGTAAGTAACTTGGTCTTCTATACTGTAGCATTCTCTAAATCCAGCTTGTTCCGGCACCAGGATCTGCTCAGACTCTAAATACCATTTCAATCTGTGGTTGACTATTCGCTCCATAGTCTTCCCAACACAGCTTGTGAGACTGATTGGCCGGTAACTTGCAGCCTCGGTCTTACATTTCCCTTTCTTTAGTATGGGTATTGTGATGGCTTCTCTCCATACTTGGGGTACCGTTCCTTTCAACCAGCTGTGGTTGAATATCTCAAGCAGTTTTGTCTTTGCTGCTGAGCTCAGATTTACTAGCATTTCGTTGCTGATTTTGTCTGGGCCGGGTGACTTTTGAAACTTAAGCTTGGAAATAGCCTTCTGTAGTTCTCCTAGTGTGATGGGTTCCCTCATTGGGGCAGGAGTATCTGTCTGTCCCATGGTTGCCAGTATTTCTTTTCTTATCTCTCTCTGATGATCTATGTTAATGGGTAAGTTGCTTTCTGAACTGTATCTTCTAGCAAACAAGTCTGCAGCTTGTTTTCCTCTGAAAAGTTTGCCACCTTCATCCAATGTGATAGTCTGCCTAGGTGAGGAACGCTCTTCATTTAGAGACTTGACTAATCTCCAAAGTTTCCTGCCGTCTTTCTCAAGGTTCAGCGATGCCGTTTTAGTTCTCCAGCTTTTCCGTTTTTCTTCTAGCTTTGTTCTCTGAAACTCTGCTACAGCCTTTTTCCATTTGTTGTGAGTTTCAAGTGAAGGCTGAGACTCTGCGTCCTTTCTAGCCCTGTCCATGGCTTCCTGACGTTCTTGGAGTGTGCTGGACCAGTATGGTATGTAGTTACGCCGGCCTCCTTTGGGAATGGTTTCTTTTGCAGCTTGTAGTATGCATCTGTTGAAGTCTTTTACCACTTCATTAATGTCTCTGTTCTGTACCTTGAGGGTAGACAGCAGCGTGTTCACCTGATGCCTGAATAAACCCCAGTTGGCTTTTTTGTAGTTCCATCTTGTAATGGCTGGGCCTGTACTGAGAGTTGCACTCTGGACAGTAAGAAAGATTGGGCGATGGTCGCTTCCCCCTAGTTGGTCTCCTACTTCTCTACTAATAGATCCAGCTATATCTGGTGTGGAGAAGGCAAGATCTGGTGTTGAAGTTGTGTGCCATCCTCTGGAGTAGAAGGTAGGAGTATCTGTGGCATTATTGACTAGGATTAGGGAGTGATCATCTTGCCAAGTTTCAACCTCTTCACCTCTGTGATCCAGATGGTTATAGCCCCAGCTCTGGGAGTGGCTATTAAAGTCTCCAACTGCTATAAAGTTGGTGGCTGGTACCTGTATAGAGCTGAGACTCAGGGGTTTGTTGTTCGGACAGTAATAGTTCAGGAGTTCTATTTCCATCTTGTCTACCTTTATCTGCAACAGCTGATATTCTGCTCCATCCATGAAGGTTTTCCTTTCGTGTGCAGGAATGTTATTCCTTACAAGAGTAAGTACTCCTCCTTTTCGTCTATCTTTTCTGTCGGATCTGAAGCATTGATATCCCCTTATTTTAAAGGTTTGATCTGCTTTCAAGTGAGTCTCTTGGATACAGCAAACACTGACTTGCTTCTCATACAAGATGTTTTCCAGCTCTGTCTTTTTGCTGTATCCAGCCTGCTTGCTGTTCACTCCCTCTGCATTCCAGTGCATCATGACAAGTGGCACTCTGGGTTTCTCTTTTTCTGTTTTGTTTTGGTCAGTAGTTCTCCTCCGCCGTCTGCTGACTCCACAAGACGGTCTAGAGGGTCCTCCAGTAGCTGAGGGTGGGCTCTGTCGAGGCTCAGAGCCCGGCACTGCACCTGCCTGGTGGAGCTCCACAGGGCGAGCACCAGTACGAGATTTATTTGACGGTGTACTCTCCATAGAAAAAAAAAAGCGAGTTGCGTGATACTGTGGTTTCCGGTGCGCCTTCTGGCCCAGTATCTATGACTTTAGCACCTGTTCAACGGGAGAGTGGGCTCATCCCTAATCTGTTTATGTTCCCAGTAGTAGACTATTCGCAAGCAGCCTGGGGGTGTCACTGCTCTGCGCGGACCTTGTTTACCGAGGCGGCGTCCGAGCTCGTATGGTGAAAATATGGTTGCATTATCTTCAAAATAGCCCTGTCTTTCCTGCCATCCTGCAACTTTGAGTTAGGGAGTTCTGAGCTCCAGTCTCTTTCCCAGGCATTTTATCCTGGCCTGGCACGCATACAGAGGACCCCACTTCTGGTTCTAAGTTAGCAGTTGGGGACAGGTGGGGTAGCACACTGTGCATTCCCCGTCATCCAGGGGGCTCTCCAACTATGCAGAGCTTGCACAATGCTGTGCTCTGGTTCTGGGCTCACCCAAGGAATCCTCACGTCCTGCACAGAGCCACTTCCAGATACCCACCACCTGCCAACCCCCCATTGTAGAAATCTCCTGCATGCGGCCATCCAGTCAAGAGCCAGTATTAAGTCTGGTGCCCAAGTGATTCCCCCCAAGCTCAGTGTGCAATTCTGGGTTCTCATCATGCTGCAACACAGGGGGGATTGTGATGCTCAGCCATCTCTCTCAACTCTGCACCGATAAATGACATCGGGGACTTAACTGTGTCTCAGTACTGGGAGGCCCCGTTTCCGGGTACACCACACACAGCCAGTTGAGGCAACGGTCGCCGTGGGCGTGTCTTCAGTGGGGAAGTTGTGGAGTCTTCCTGTCCATGTTCTTGCACATCCTAACACTGCCCGCAAGACATCGGAGGTTTGGAGAGTGGCCTTCTCTGCTTTTTTGAGCCAGGGTGGGCTCCCCGGGCAAGTCTCGATGGGGATCGGGACGTGTCCACGCGCCAGTGGGCCCAGCATCGGCCGCATCTGTTGGAGGACTTGCTCTGCCAGGTTTGAGTTAGTAAATTCCAACTTTGTCATCTTCTTGGCATTGTGATGCTGGGGTGCCTGTGGATTTCCTAACGCCCCGGGTAGAAGCCAGAAGTGTACTGTGCCAGCTCTGGGGGAGATAAAGGGGGTGTTTCTGCGTCTCCTTGTGATACGTAGCCAAGGTAGGGCTCACAGTGCTCTTTCCCCGCCACCAAATTGCCTGCTGGTTACGCCGAGTTCTCCGAGGCTCTAGGCATGTGACCAAGAGTTGAAGGCAATAGGATCGTCACGTCCTGAGTCTCTGTGCCTGTACGATGGGTTCCGATCTTCAGGGAGCAGTCCACACTCGTTCCCACTCCCAAGATTTGTTCAGTATCCATCTGGCTCCTTCCCACCCACAGAGGGCGTGTACGGTGTAGTGCACCGGTTTTATTATCGAGGTTTGCTCCTCTAGATCCGTTGTGTTTAGCCTGAGGATTCGCACCCTCAGTTACCAGGACTACCTCGAGGAGGGTGTGGCTCTTCACCACGCACAACGATCTTGGGGTATGAGAGGTTTTGCTAGGCCAAGAGACTAACACCGCAATGGTCGCTCCTTTCATGAACAGAATTCACTAGGCCTAGGGTGAAGCAAGGGGGGAAACCCACTACCCACAACACCAGCACATCATACCCCCTGTCTGTAGACTTTGCCCCACCATTTTCTGAAATGGTCGAATAGGAATGTCTGCAGCCTGAATAGGTGCAGCATGGCGTGGACCTTTGGATTTAACTTCTTGACATACTTTACAAGATCGACAATAAATCCGTATGTCTTTGTTCACAAAAGGCCAAAAGAAAGCCGCAAGAACTCTTGATTTTTTATGGGAAAAACCCATATCTCCAGCACACTGAGAGTCGTGTGCGTGTTGCAAAATTTTAACTCTCAAATTCTTGGGAACAAGAATCTGAGAATGACTTAACTTAGCGGAGTCTTGCACCATACGTACAAGTACGCCATTCTTCATTGTAATCCAAGACTTACGCTTTGTATCTTTATTCGGATCACCTTTTGTTGCAAGAGTGAAGAATTTCTTTAGAGTCGGATCATCTTCTTGCTGTTTTATAAACGATTCACAAGAAATTACCAAGGGATCATCTTGGTTATGCACTTCATTATCTTCAGTAGGTGAAGATTGAGGCACATTAAGAGCTTGAGCTCTAGTGACTACCGCATTAGCAGTTTGCATATTTTGTTTTTCCCAAACGGAAATTTGTTGCGGAGTGCATTCTTTGACTCCGTGAATACGACCGATGATAAGATCAGCGATCGGATTCGGCAGAAGACATGCGTGTACATCTCCTGTAAAGAAAGGAGTAGCAATCCTAATGATAGCAGTAGAGTATTTCTCTAAGGTGCCGCCAAATGTCACACATTTGACTATTTTTCCAGTGGCACAAGAAGGATCTACGAGCGACTGCTTAACACCAATTGTGGTGCATCCAGAATCAAAAAGAACTGAGACTGGATTGTCATTTACTAAACCTTTATGTAAGACAAGAGAACCTCTTCCATCATGCGCGACTGACGCGGGAAGAGCGGGAAGAGGATGGCCACAACTTAAAGTGGACACTGTAGTTGGTTCAAATAATGTTTTGCATTGGGGGCACTGAGATGCTCTCCCAAAATCAAAAGCGGAACAAGCCATATTATTAGCATCATTATTATCTTTAGTCTGCTTATAGGCTTCATGTGACTCTTGCTGTGCAGAGTTTCCATGATAATATGATTTTTTTTTTTTGTATGGTGATCTACCTCGATTATTATTGCCTCTGTAATCATTATTGTTTCCTCTCTTGTAACCCCTATTTGGGTTTGAGTCATAGTTCTCATGGTTACCATCATCATATTGATTATAATGAGTATCTCTATAATTATGGTCTTGTTGTCTCCATGATGGATGACTTGGATAGTTCCTATAATGACTTCCTCTGTGGAAATTCCTATAATTATGACCACCTCTAAATCGAGGGCTGTCGGCTCGTCTCCAGTTCTTCAAAGAAGAACCAAGAAATGACTGGTTACCTTGGTTTTGATAACTATTATGGTTACCTTTTTTATCAAACCTGTTTTGTGGTCCCTGAAATTTGTGTGAATAATTAGGGTTGTATGGTGTTGCTGAAGCAACTGGCATACTCTCCTTAACCTTAGCATTGCTAAAAGCTACGTCCGGATGTGCCGTGACGTATTGGGTACAATATTCTTCCATTTCTTTTAGTGTCTTGGGTTTACGCTCATGTAAGAATTCAACGAATGGTTTACTTATGCTTGACATAATCTTGTCTCTGAGCAACAAGTCCATAAGGGCTTTGTTGTGCACATATTCTGTATTCTATATTTGTATGGAATTGTGTGACGCACGGATTACTTCAGTGAGGCATACAGTTCGTCCTGTATGTCTAGTTAATATGGAAAAATATATATTTGTATTTATTGAGTGTACGAAAATGCTTTCCTTTGTAAAGCTAGATAATCCATGATTGGTTTATACTTTTGATTATGTGGATGATCTCCCTTGAATATTGATTTAGCGTATGAATACCGAATTTATGTCATTTCTCATTTGTTAGGGCCAGAAAATAGATTGATTTTGCTTAGAATGTTTATGGCCTGAATTCCTTAGTATTACTTGTCTAGTGCAAGAAGATTCAGTCTTATATTGTATATCTTCGTATGTTTAGGTCGGACTATATTCTTTGTGCCGAACTCTGGGCAGGTATCGTTGTCCTACGGAGGCGTACTGAGTTCTCTCGACAAAGCCGGCTGAGTATGGGCGTGTGTATTTTTTTGGGCTGGTCCCTTTTTAAGGTTTGAAAAGTGATTTGTGAATGATTTTTTCAGGATCGATAGTGTCTCTGCGAGATTCTATTGTCAGAGATTCTCCTCATGCATTTTATTATTAATTCGGACTCCAGGTAATACCAGACCCTTCTTTTTGATGATCTCTATTTGGTTTAGACCTAGAAGGACATGTCGTGTTTTCGAGCATCGTTGGTCGTTTATATATGACAGTTGAAGATGACTAGATTCCCCAACAGTAAGCTTATGTCCCTACATGAGAGCGCAAAGCCTTATTAAATGTGGAACTGTAGGAAACTCTATGAAAGTATATTGATTATTCAGAAAATTGTGAATTAAACTTTGGCTTTATCAGTATCATCTTCATCTGGGTGAGTGATCAAAACTCAGGAAGGTAGCCCTCTTGTAAACTTCTTGTCATCTTTATGGATCATCAGTCAAGGAGAACAGTATATCAAACTTATTAATCGGACAGTGAATATGGAGATCTTATTAAAAAGAAAACCCCTATCGTGGTTTTAACTTTGTTACATAGAACATTTGATAATATGCCACTGGAGAACTTAGCCAAGTGGAAAAAGATCGTACCAGTGAACTCATTATATGTTTAACACACCCCACACCCACTGAAGCGTTACAGCATCAGTTAGGGGATAGTGGGCAGTAGTCTGCCAGAACATTGAAATGATTACCCATATATCGTCCCATCATATTTGAAATGTCTTGCATGAAATATGATCAACTAATTCAGTATGCCTAATGATTTAGCATGTCAACAATGTTCCTATTGACAATGTTCTGGGGCTGGTTTTTTTTTCCAGATGTGTGCATCCCTTATTAAACGTGAAAATGTCTAGCTTTTAGTTCCAGTCAATCATGGCTATTTGCAATAAGAGTGTGTGAGTGTAATAATTATCAAGGTGGACAACATACACAGAACCATTCCACCATTTCGCGATAACCCTGACCATGACCCACTCAGTGTCAGACATGACCGTTGAATCACTGTATGCATGGTAACCCCCCACAAAAGAAGTACCTTGCACTGAAGGACCAGAACACGACCCTCGAAATAACGACAAAACCTATTTCAGTGGTAGGGGCCCAGATTCCTGGGTATATGTAACCAGACCATTCTGATGCCATATACGACACGTAAAGCACTGATGTTACACTTGACGTACAACTATACATTGATTTCAGCATGAACCTGTCCTATCGAGCAAAGGCAGTAATCAGGTCGTGCGCTATGGTGACATTTGTGTAGTACAATGCATTGTTTTATGTCCAAGCAGACATACAGAGCTGAAATACTTTGAAGGCCATAAACTGTTTTTGTTGTGTGCATGTGTTTGTTATGAACATAAAAGTGCATAGATTTCATCCTGGATCCTTCTAATCTTCTCAACAGAAATTGAACAGTGTAATAAGAAAAATAGCAAAGATTAAAGATAGAATAAACTTGTGCAGTTTAATATGTTAATTAAAAAGCTGTACCATTAATGTAAAAAGCTGAGCATACTTTACAACACATTTCAACCGCAACACATCTCAAATATTTAATGTATTCATTTTATGTTGTTATATGTATTTATGTTACATGTATTTGGTTTTAAAATATATTGTTTATATGTCTGTAGGGTGTGGGCGTTTGTGTGAGGTGACTAGGGGGGACAAGAAATAACCGTAGTGAACATTTGGTCCATTGTAAACTAGTGTTCTGTAGGTGGCAAATTTCTTAATTTAAATACTGCATGCAACATCTGGTGCAGATATCTGTTAGCCATGTAACGAAACTGTCCCTATTGTTGTTTTTTGTAATATTTTTTCCTGTTTTTAGTTTTGTTTGATTTGTTTCGAATTTGTTTGGTCTTATCTCTTTCCTTTCAATTCAGATCTCTACACCCTTATGTTTTATTACCTATAACGTCATTTGTTATGCTTATCAATTGCAGTTTATCATCACCAGATTCTGTGAGTTATTTACTTACTTCAGTTCCTTAATATTTAATTTTAATTTGATTTCTGCAATGTTCTCATATTGGCTTTTTCTTGTTTGTCCTTGTTAATCTCTTTGGTTACAGATAATAGTAGTTATATTTGAATACCACTTATATGAATAGTACAGTCCATTACTTTATTATTATTAATACTGTAAAGGAAGTATACAAGACCTGTATAAGGCTTGTCTCCCACAGTGGGATTGGAGATAAAAGATATTCATTTTCCCACAGGTACTCAAGTGATCATTTTGTTTCGTTATAAACAAGATAACCATAATAAGTCTTTGTACTAAGGTCTAAAGAAGAGTGAAATAAGAATGAATGTGAGTATACAAGTTCTATAGATACAGACTTGTCTCCCCATTAAAGTGGATAAGGTAATTTATTTACTTTTTTCAGGTTACTGATTTCATAAGACAGGATGGCTAAATTTAGTATTAATTAGCCGATCCAGCAAGGGTTAACCCCCCTTGGTTAAGTTCTGGTAAAGAATTGGAAGAATATTCATCTGCCTCAAATTGCCCATTGCATTAAAAACAGAAGAGAAAACAAAAAACAAAAAGATGAGAAATAAATTGGAAAGCAAGAAATTGGAACTAAAGAAGAAAGATGCTTGTAAAAATATCAGAATGCAGATGCAAGTCTGAGGGAGAAAAAAGCTGCTTGCTGAGTAAGAAAAGCTGCCCTCTTTGAGGAAAAAAAAGCTGCTGCTGGAAGAGAGAAAACTTGAACTTCAAATAAAGAAAAAATAAATAGAAGCTCTGCAGTCTCAAACTGCTGCTGAGGGATAAAAAAGCTGCTGCTGAGGAGAGAAAACTTCGAATGGAAGAAGAAAGGATTAGAAGCTGAAAGAGAGAAGAGCAATAAGGGAACATGAATTTGAGTTTAATGAGAAATTGAAATGACAATATAAGTATTGTTAATCAGGCATCTAGTGGTAATGGAAACCCTTTAACTTTACCAGGTCAAGGTTTACCGAGCTTTCATCCTGCCAGTGACGCTATAACATTTTTCTGGCTTGATAGATTTGGAACGTGCTTGGTCGATCTCATAAATGTGGATAAACTCACAGTATGTGGAATCAGTTTTGTCTATAAATCTAAAAGTGATTCTCTGACTAAAGTTTAAGTTTAAGATGAAGAGTGCCGACAAGGACACTTACGATGTTGTCAGGGCGCCTGTGATATGGAATATCAGTTTAAACTGAGGAAGGTTACCGTCCTGTTTGTTTAAGACACTGAGACCTATGAGCAGGTGTAGAATTCTCAGAATTCGTTGAAAAATGCGACGTCTTACAATTCACGATGGATTGAATTATCCAAAACAGAAAAACATTTGAGTGCTCTTATGGAATTTTTATTTTTTATTCTCAGGTGAGACAAGATCTTTCTTCTGTGAATAAACAATTCTTGAATTTCCTACATGAGCGTAAACCCAGTACAGCTAAAAAGATGCAAGAATATTGTGACCAAGTACGTCACGGCACATCTTTGACGTCACTCTTAAGAAACACTAAGGTTAAAAGGTAAGCCCAGCTGCCTTCAGCGACACAATACAATCATAAATTACTCAACATAAGTTTCAAGATACTCAAAACAAATATGAGACAAAAAGGCTAATTGGTAATGAGTTATAATCAAAACCAAGGTAACCAGTCCGTAATCATGGGTCTTCTTCTCGCAAGAACTGGAATCGTGCTGATAGGTAGTTCCCTCGATACAGGGGCGGCCTTTAACTTACAGAAATGTTTTCCGGCAAAGGCAAGTCACTATATGTGAACTAGCCCCAAGTTTTTTCCATCATGTGAAACAACAAAACCAACATTACAGACAATATACTCATTACAATAATTGAGACAATGATGTATTATTATCGGATGAACATTACTGTTTCAAACCCAAACAGTGGTTATAACAGAGGAAATAATAATAACTATAGAGGTTTATAATGAATCGATGTCTAGATCACAATACAGAAAGAACATAAAGCACTTCATTACCCAGTGCTAACGTCATGACAGCAGCAAAGAAACTCCATGAAACCCGGTAAATCAAAATAAAGTGATAAGGAAAGACTCTAATAATGTAGGCTGTCATTCTGCATTCTGAATTTTGGTAGGAGCACTCTCAATGCTCCCAATGCAAAAACATTATTCACGATCCTAACCACAGTTTCTACTTTAAGCTGTGGTCACCCTCTTCCCGGCTCCTACCCTGTCGTCAGTCGTCTGCGCATGAATGTGAAAAATGCGCTCTTGTCCCTTCCAATAGAGGATCTCCTTTTAAGTATAGAGTGGCTACCATCCGGTATCCAATTCTTTTCGATTCGGTTGGTTGCGCACGTACCATTGGTGTGAGGCAGTCACTGCACTCGTAGATCCTTCTCGAGCTCACTGGGCAAAGTAAATCAATAATGCCGTTAACATTTTTGGCTAGGCACATTGGAGAAGGTAACTCTACTTCTCATTATCAAGTATTTGCTACTAACTCCTGTGCATTTACAGGTCGAATGTGGCACTGCATGTCATCTGGCCGAAAGTCCGATCGCTGATCCTTATCATCGGATCGCATACGCAATGAGAGTGAAAGAATGTTACGTCCGTCAACAAAATTGCTGAGTGTTGTAAAATACGAGAATACAGCAAGCTGGCTAAGCTTGTATTCACACTAGGGCCCTCAAGGCTCCTTAACGAATGCCCCTCAAATTCTTCGCCTTCTGAAGATAATGATGCCAGGCAACCAAGATGAACCCATGGGAGATTATCTCACGCTGACTCATTTAATAAAAAAAGCAACGAAGATGAGCCTAACTCTATCAGCGAAAAATATCTTCACACTATCAACAAAAAGGTGATACCGAAATACAAAGAATACAAATTGGTAAATCTTGCGATGTACCGATGTAAGACAATGGCCGTACCTTGTAACGTATGGGTACAAGACTCCGCTATAGTGCCAATTCATCTCACTCAAAATTCTTGTGCTCAAAAATATGAGATTTAAAATCATACAGCATCTGCTCAATGGATTTCCTCAGTGGTGGCCTGGGCGAATAATGGGTTTTTTCCCCGTACTAAAATCTGAGTAAGTATGCTTCTCGGCACGTCCTATTCTATTCGTCCTTTTGTGAACATTGACATGAGCGTCAGCTCAATTGTCGATTTCATAGTAAGCTTAATCGTCAAGAAGTTAAATCCAAGGATCCACTGGCATGCTGCACCTATTCAGGTCTGCAGATATTCCTTATTCGATCAAATTCGACCATTTTCACAAAAAAATGGCATAGACATCACATTGGTCCATTTAGATAAAGTCTGCTAGAGGACACTCAATTTTATCATGACGTGTGGTATTGATATGTGGCACACGGTACGTTGCCAGAGGCTATTCCTCTAAAGAGCATAACTACTGCGATGATTGCAGATGGCTCTTTTGGTAATATTTTCTCGTCTGTGGATTTCCCGCAGAAATATTGTAGCAGACCAAGGCAACCCAAACTACATATCGGATACCATGTCCCTCAAGTTAATGTCGACTCTGCAGATAGAGTGATCTTCCAGTAGTATTTATCATCCATATGTCCTAATGGGTAATGGTAGAACGTCTGAATAGAACTCTTAAAAACCTACGGGGAGCGGAAAATGAAGATCATCCTCAAGGGATGGGACAGGTTTAAAAACCCCGCGGCTCCTTTGCATACAGAGAGGTAACGCCAACGAACATACAGGATTTTCTCTCCCTTTGAACTTGTCTTTGGCGCGAAACCGCGAGGTCCTATGTCCTTACTTCATGATCTTATAACTGCTGATAATATTGTCGATGACACAAAATCCTCTTATGAATATGTCATCGCACTTAGACACAAGATTATTGAAGCATGCAAATTTGTGCAACTGCTTCTTCTGAATTTGCGTAAACAGAAGGCAAGGGAATTTTGCCAAAGAAGAGATGCTTTGCGTCAACTTTGTCCAGGTGACAAAGCATTGTCTTGCTACCTTGAGGGAAAACAGACTTACTGTATGTTCTTGAAAGGTCCGTACGGAATATAATATCAAAAGTTTTCCGATGTTGACTATATCGTCGATATTGACGGGAAGCGTGTAAAACCTTCCACATCAACATGCTACGGAATATCCATGAACGTTCCAGATTATTTTACCAAACCCTGATTTTTCCAGCAACGGACGATTTTCCCAGTCCCCACATGGTACATTACTTCATCTGTCCTGTCAGTAATACAGGATGAGGAAACGATTTCTCGGATGTAAATTTACCTTTTCCAATGATCCACTTCATTCTAATGTGAATCATGGAAAGAATGTTGCAATCCTCTCCAGAATTATCTCCAGGAGAACATAAACAAGTCTTTTTCTACTATGTTTAGAAACAATTTCAGGATGTACCTTACTGACATTCCTGGGTCAAACTGGTGAAGTCATTCAACAATGGACAAATTATTCTTAACTGTGAACCATGAATCCTATAAGGAGTCCAGACCGTATCCTATCCCGCATACATTTTCAAGCACGAGTGTAGAGAAAGTAGGTTAGATCATCCAGGATGATAGAGTTAAAAAAATATATTGAACCATCCAACATCAGCGCATATTTCTTCGAGCCTGATGGGTCTTATTGGTATCGGAAAAAAGACAATAACATACGTCCCTTTTGCGTTCAGGATTATCGCAAAGTTAATCAAGTGTAAACACTCCCCAAATTATGATTCAAGCTGAACCTATGAGCCTTTACTAGAAGAGCTACCTCACTAGACTTATCAAACGCTCATTCCTTCACTAAACTTGATTTGTCTAAGGGATATTGGGCAAGTTCCACTATCCGAACCACGGGGGGGCGGGGGGGGGTCCCAAACCGTTTTAACCTGCTTTTTCGACACCTAGGGGGTCTATTCCAGTGGAATTTTTCATGCCTTTCGGTCTCTTATGAACGCCCCCTGCAACATTCGTTACGCATGAATAGGCGTCTAAATCCCTATCTCATCGCTCAGATGTCATTGCATATCTTGATGACATCTGTCCTTTTTCAGTTGATACTTGGAACGGATCACTATAAACGGGTTAAAATGAACTATTGTCTACCTTACGCGAGCATAACCTATACAGCGGGCGAAACCATCTAAAGAGCCTGTATTAGGGTTTTAGCGAAATAATACTTTCTTTGGTTTTTAGGACACCCGGTGATTTGGTCATGGTTTTCCTGAAAGACCAGAGGGACCATAATACCAAGTATTAACCGAATTACTTAACATTTCTATTCCTAAGACTAAAAAGCAATAGTGGGCGAAAGTCTCTTGGCGTCTAATACAATTTTATTGGACGATTCATTCCGAAATCTGTCGACCATCGATCATGGCACCTATTTGTTCTTACTTTGCTAAAGAAAGGGGGTCCCTCCTAATCTATAGTCCAATTGGGACTCAAGAAATGTCAATCCTCTTTGGATAAGATTAAAATTTACTCCCATCCACTTTTCCCCTACTTCAGCCTATTTTAGTATTACCTTACTGAAAGGATAAGACATTTATTTCTTCGTAGTGACACGCTGTTCCATCCCACAGGGATAGGAAGGCAGCACTAATGCAAGAGTAATCCTGGAACTCTGCTAATCCTGTGAATGTATATTTCTCGAAAATTAAAATGCGTCGAGCAGAGAAAAGAATTTACTCGGTCCCTAGACCGTGAATTATTGGCAATGGTTTTTGGTTCAATCCTATAAAACTTCAAAGATTTCTTCTGGCGTTGGGGGCGCGCAATTTCATTGTGGTAAAAACTGACCAGATAAAGCTCTCTTACCGGTATTCATGGAGTAAAAATCTGAAGAGAGCGCGAGAATCAAGCGCATACGCTAATATGCTCCTGTACAGCCATGTCAATTTTTCGCTCGGTGCTGCGCGATCTATTCCGTGGTCAGAAAATGTGATGGCAGATTATTATTTGTCCTAGATGCCCTACATGATTCCACCTAACTGTTTAGATCCTGATATTTCCTAACATTTATAACTTTAACTACAGTTTTTTTTTCTCTATGAGTGTTTTAAAATGGTGGTTATCAACATAAGTGAATATAGCAAAATTGATTGTATCACTACTTATCGGTTCACCTGATGCATATTCATTCAACCGCTGTTTTTTTAAAATGTTTCTTCATTGGTAATCATGAACTTAAGATACTAATATGAAACAATTGGATAAACAATTGTATAAATTGGTGGCATTTGCCATTAGTGAGTAGGCGTTGGTGACACCTCTCTGAAATATTTATACTCAGAAGAAAAAAAAGACTTTCTCCTGGATTCCCTAAGATATATTCAAATTTGGTACATCCGTACCATAGGAAACTTGACTTAGCACCTTACATTTAGGCGTTACGATTTGTTTGGAACTTTGTACTTTTCATCTTGCGCATTTATCTTTCCGTGGAACGCTTTGTGGAGCCGTATATTGTATGTTTGCTCCATAGATGTTATTTTCAAAAAAACATTAGTAACCATTTTTTTTTTTCCCGGGGGGTGTGGTGATAATCTGTTTGCGCACATATTCTATGTATTTTGTAAAATGTATGGTAATTGTGTGACGATGCTCGGATTACTTCAGTGAAGGCTTTACTAATTTCGTCATTGTATTGTCCCCCTAGTTAACTGCTCTAGGTTAAGTATGTGAAATATATTTATTTGTATTTTATTGGAGTGCTACCAAAAAACGCTTTCCCTTATTGTAAAGCTAGATTATTCCATGATGGTTATTTTATAATTTTTTTGATTATGTGGATGATACTCCCTTGAATATTGGATTTAAGTGCGTATGAATACCGAAATTTATGTTCATTTTCTCATTTTGTTAGAGGGCCAGCGAAAATAGATTGATTTTGACTTTAGAATGTTTTATGCGCCGCCTAGGAAATTCATATGTATTACTTTGTCTAAAGTGCAAGAAGATTCAGTCTTATATTGTATATCTATTCGTATGTTTAGTTGGACCTATATTCTTTGTGCCGAAACGCTGGGGCAGGTATTCGTTGTCCTAAACGGAGGCGTACTGAGTCGTCGGACAAAGGCCGGCTGAGTATGGACCTGTGTATTTTTGGGCTGGGGTTCCTTTTTTAAAAGTTGAAAAGGTAGATTTGTGGATGATTTTTACCAGAAGGAGATAGTGTCCTCTGGCGAGATTTCTATGTGTTCATAGATTCTCCTCACATGCACTCTTATAATTACATTTCGGCACCTCCAGGGTAATGACCCAGTACCCCTTCTTTTTGAAAATGATCTCTATTTGGTTAGACCTAGATGGACAATCGTGTTTTCGAGCATCGTTGGTCGATTTATAGATACAGTTTAAGATGAGACAGGTTTCGCAGCAGAGCTTATGGATCTACATGAAGAAAACATAACCCTTAATAATGTGGAACTGTAGGGAAACTCTATGAAATTTATTGAGTATTCAAAATGGTGAATTTATACTTTGGCTTGATCATTAATCCTTCTTCTGTGGGTGAGTGATCAAAACTCAGGAAGGTAAGCCATCTTGTATTCTTGTACATCGTTATGGGATCACTGTCCAGAGAGACATTATATCAAAATCTTATTTATCGGACAGTGGATATGGAAGATCGTTATTAATAAAGTAAAACCCCTATCAGAGGTTTAACTTTGTTTACATAAAACATTTTGCGATATATGCCGCTTGGAGAACTTTACCAAGGAATTAAGTTCGTCCAGTGAAAACTCTTTATATTTTTTTACACACCGCACACCCAACTGAAAGCGTTTCATTCAGTTTAGGCGAGATATGGCAAAATCAGTCTGTGTCCTAGAAACATGCTGTAGATTGGATTCCACCCTTATATACGCACCCTTTGATATATTTGAAAATGGCTGCCATAAGGAAATATGATACGTTTAAATTCTATTCTAAATGCACCTAATGGTATTGGTAGCATTTCAACATGTTCCTATGACGTATGTTTCCTTGACGTGTCCAGAATGTGGGTGCGTCCATTATTAAACAATGTGGAAATGTCAGCTGTCCAGATCCAGTAATCACTGAAACTTGCATAAGAGTGTGTCCGGAGATTCGCTAATATTATCAAAGCTGGGACAACCTACACCTAAACCATTTCACACCATTCCGACGAATTTAAAATGATAACCTAGAACACTCCCACTCCTGTGTCAACATGACCCGAGTTGACTATCCAATATTAAGCGCTTACAGTGGTAAAACCCAAAGTAAGACCTTCTTTCACTTGATGACCATAACACACGACCCCCTAATAACGCCAACCTTTTCATACTTGGATATGTTCCTTTTCTGTTTTTGGACAGCATCAATCCAACATTAAATTGTAAGACGTGTACCTTGTTCAATGAATTCTGAGGGGGAAAAAGTGGGAAAATCTACCCCCTGATTTCAGGTACCATTCTCTTAAAACAACATACGTAACCTTCCTCAGTTTAATTGATATTTTTTTTAATAAGGCTGCCCAAATAAACATCATAATTTGATCCTTGTCAGCCTCTTCAACCAAACTTAAACTAGTCAGAGAATCACCTTTCAAATTTATTTCTGACAACTGATTAGCAATACTGTGAATTTATAATCCACATTAAGAGCTCGACAAGAGCGTTAAATCTAATCCAGCCCGAATGTAAATAATCGTCACTGGAGATTGAACGCTTGGTATCCTTGATCCTTATAAGCAAAGGGGTTTACCAACTATTACCATTTAACTGATTAACATTACTCATATTGGCAATTTTATCTTTTCTAACTCAAAATGCTAACAGTTTTTCCCTCATCGTTCTTCCCCCTCCCCTACTCCCCTTGTTTTCCCCCCCCCTTATACTTTTGTTCAGCCCTCCAGCTTCTCTTCTGATCTTTTTTGTTCAGCTTCCTGTCTAAATCTTTTTTGTTCAGCCCTCAGCTTCTCCTTTCTAGATCTTTTTTTGTTCAGGCCTTGTCTGTCTAATTCTCTTTTGTTCACTTCGTCTTGGTCTAATCTCTTAATCCTTTTGTTCAGCTTCTCAGTCTAATCTCTTTTCTTCTATTTGAAGTTCCTCTCCCACAGCAGCAGCTTTTTTCCTCCCAGCAGCAGCTTTATCTTCTCTGCCTCAGCTTGCATCTGCATCTTAATTTCAGCATCTATCTTCTTTTTTTCAACTCTGCTTTCCATTTATGTTCCCCTTTTTTTTGCCTCTTCTCTTCGACGTTAATACCATTGGGCAAATTGAGCAGTTGCAAACTTCTCTAAATTCCTATACAGAACTTTCCAAGGGATTTTCCCTTGTGTAATAAAGTATTCCCCAATGTAGACATGAAATGTCCTAATAAAGAAAGTAATCAGTTGACAAACAAAAATGTGTATTCTATTTCAAGTAAACAGGGAACAAGTTTTCTCAATGAACTTGATTATTTAGCTTCACTATCCCAACCCTCTTGGGAGACAAGCCTTACAAAAGGTCTTTGCCCCCC